>JAOXNX010000033.1:2969522-2985768 GCA_028566075.1 Solidago caesia
ATTTTTAGGGCCTGGTCAACCTAAATTTTATGCAAGAGAAAATGGAAGCAGATTTTCGTTATGGGCTTGTACGTGTTCGAGAAAATGCCGAGTCAATTGCGTTTTATGGTGGCGAGGAAAATGAAATTAAACTTCTTTTGCAGCGGTTCAGTAGTGCTTTTGGAAATTTGACTGTATGAAATCCTGTTAGTACCCTTACATTGTTGTGCTTACATTCTAATACTAGGTTGCATGGAATTACTACTTGCATCATTACCACACATCTTTATTTTAAATGCATAATGATCTATGGAGACAATATCCTTCTTACTCCAACGAATTTGTTACAAAGTTGACCTTATTTAACACTTCATTTTATGTTCAATTTGCAGCAATTGTTGATATCTTCAAGAAATCTTAAGTTTTTCACCAGCGGTTATCACTACTTGATTCAGATTCTTCCTGCTGCAGTTGTTGCACCCATGTTCTTTTCTGGGAAGATTGAATTTGGTGTTATAAATCAGTCTGTGTCCGCTTTTAATCATATTCTTGAAGATTTTTCCCTCATTGTATATCAATTTCAGGCTATCAGTGCCTTTTCAGCAGTCATTGATAGATTAGGTACATCTTAGCTTATATCACTTCATTCAAAACTTAAATCTTCCGACTTTACTTTGGAAGGTGAGTTCTAGTTTAATATAATCTATCATGCAGGGGAATTTGATGATGTTTTGGACAGCACCAGTTCTAATGGTCCTGTGGAAACTTCAGATGAAATTCAACTAGCATATTGCAGTGTTAAGGACTCGACCTTTTCCAAGTCCATGAAAGTTTTAGATATCCAAAGTCTGTTGGAGATTGAGAGTTTGACCGTACAGACTCCCACAAATAAAGCCCTGCTCATCAGGGATTTGTCACTAGAAGTCTGCAACAATGAGCATTTGCTGGTTAGGACTCTATTGACTATTTATTATATTTGTTGACTGTTTTTTGACTTTTTAATTCGATGTCAGATTACTGGACCAAGTGGGAGTGGGAAAACATCTTTGTTAAGAGCCATTGCTGGTCTTTGGCGTACTGGTAGTGGAAAGATCACATTCTATGCTAAATATGGACCAGATGTGGCTCCCAATGAAGAGACTATAGCGGATGAAAGTAAGGTTGGTGATAAAATTTCAAAATACCGGGATTTTAAAGGTGTATTTTTCCTTCCCCAAAGGCCGTATATGGTTTTAGGAACCCTTCGGCAACAGCTGCTTTATCCCACGTGGCCTGATGTTTCAGATTCCACCCCACATGACTCCAAGCTTACTGGTATGCATTTAGAAGTTGGCGTTTTGTTTTGAAGTGACTTTGGTCTTGAAAAATATTACAAAATTTGTGATTGTTAATCGACACTATTATACAGATTCAGTGCTTTCCCTTGAAAATGTTAGTCCACGATCTCAGCGACCTACTACAGATGATTTGACCCAAGCTTTAGAAGATGTGGATCTTGGCTATTTGTTGTCACGTAGTAGTGGTCTCGATACAACCAATGAATGGTCGAGGGTTCTCTCCCTTGGTGAGCAGCAACGGCTTGCGTTTGCACGCTTGTTGCTCTCTCGACCAGACCTGGTTCTTTTGGATGAATCAACAAGTGCTCTAGATGAAGCCAATGAGGTACTTCTTTAACAATATTACAGATGCCATCATTGGGGGCCGGGCAGGTTGGGTAACGAATCAACATGGGTTGGTGCCAAAATTGTTCATCTTCTAATATGGGTCAAACTTGGGTTGACCCGAACACTTTTGTACTCATTATTGATACCTTTTTATATAAATAGTTAGTGTATAATTCTTAAACTGTTTTATTTGAATAATCAACTAATTTCTTGAATAAAATTATTTAGGAGGTTCTATGCATTAAAAATACATTTAGGCGACATTCTGCCCATGCGGCCCATCTGAACAGTTCTGTTTTACGCTAGTATTTTATATTTTTATTATGCCCATTGCAGATGAATAGAACCTGAATTGGCCTATTCATAGGTAGATGGATCGAAATTGCCGCTTGTAAATTATATCAATCAATTATAAGAATTTGTGCTCGGTTGATTTCTCCAAACAATGTGCATATGCCCAGCAAATTGATGAAGAAATAAGTCCAGTTACTTTTATGTTTAGTCACCATCACCGTTAGGCAAAGTCACAAAGATGTCCCATTAGTTGAGAGGTTTAGTTTTACCACGAATATTCATTGAAAATTGCAATAATACATACTGAGCTGTTCAATGAGTTATACTGCAATTCTTGAATGGATTAGGTGGTATCAATTCTGTATTACTATTGTGGCTGACACGATACATGCTTGTGTTTGCAGGCTCGCTTGTATGAAAAAATTAATGCAGCAGGAATTACATATATAAGTATCGGCCACCGGACAAGCCTTCTTAAATTTCATAGAAAGGCTTTGCGGATCTCACCGATTGACGTGTACTCTAACCAGCCGAATTGGTCTATTGAATCCTTGTAAAGTAGAGTTGATCTGCAATTCTTGAACGGATTATTTACTGCTCAAAACCTATAATTCTCGTTGGTGCAGGTTTGATTATGTACTGGACAAAGACCGCCACGATTAATTACAAGGTTTTGAATTATTCGTAAGTGTAAATGGGCTGCGTTCCATGATCATCTAGAAGATTGATGGTCATGAGGGCCCTATATACAATTGATTAGGTGCCTCTACTGTTGTGAAATTTCCTGTTCATCATCATACTCGTGTAGTCACTAAATGACATTAAATGTTGTAGAGATATAGGAACAAATAAAATTGAAGGGGATTCTTTAATGACTTGACATCTTTAAGTCCGTCACCTTTTTCAAGCTCACCACCTGGGTCCTTAAAAACCTTCATGGATAGGGTCGTATATAATTTGGAATAACGAGCCCTGGTTCGATTAGCCGTTCTATTAGCCGTTCTAGCCACGGTAAGAAGGCTTAATGCCTCTGAAGGTTTACTAAACACCTCTTTAATTTTCTCCAAGCTCATGGTCTCTGAAACAGTAGGCCTTGGCCCTACGTTACGAATCTCACCACCTTTTGCTTCTTGAACCCGCTCATCTACTTTGATGACCAGTTTGGAATGTGAATTTTGTTGGTTCTCAAGTTTGCACAACTTATAGGTAGATAATTAAGACAAAAAGTAAAGAACAGAAAGTAAAGAGGACAAACTAATTAACCAATTGTATGTTGTATTAATATATATTAATGCAATAAATAGTGATACAATGGTCGGTTGGTTAAGCAAACGAACAAGGGAGTCTAGACTTACTAAAGACTTAAACTGTTTTGCAAATAAAACTTATGTAAAATGCAAAACACATAAATTACACTTAGTAATTCTTGGACCCACAAGAGGATTGTCTTCATCAAGTTTTGTTTTTTGTAGTAGAGGCAACAGTCTTCAAGACGTGTATGTTGATGTGAAAGAGGATGCCAACATTCCATTGATGGAGTACATTAACAATTAATGTTTCTGAATTGTCTTCTTGTTCTTTTGCCATTTCGGGTGAAAAAGAAATCTGTGAAAGGACTTACACATTCTTGGATTTTTTCAAAAGAGGATAAAGTAGGTCACATGACCTGTTGCATGTCAGTCATGTGACCCTTTGGGTTCAAGTTTTCTCTTTCACTTTCCCTTTTATGTTTGACTTACAAAGACAGGATAAGATCAACACATCATCTTTGAAATGGCTCGTTGAGGGATCGCTGAAGACACACTTCAGCGACCAAGTCACCATCAAAGAATCCTGGTCCTAACAATCCCCCCTATTCGCCGAGGAAGACTTGTTGGATAGCTATATTGAACACACAAGTATTAACACACAATTTTGAAGTAGTTGCTGATGTATATATCACTTAGATACAATTTACAAAAGAAAGAAAGCAAACTACCTTTACAAGTTTCCTAACTAATCCCAAACCGATTATTGCTTGGCTTAGACGTAATCAGGATCATTACGCCTATGAGGCTTCATTAGCTCTTTGTCGAGAAGGGAAGTGATTTTTGGATCATTTGCTGTCATGATGCACCGTTTGCGCAGATTCCACAAAAACTTTGTAGATGCATTACTGATGTCAGCAACCCTTAGAAACATATGATGGCCATGGATGTTTGTGAAATATACTCCTTGATTCCACTCATTGAACAGACCATCAACAAAATTTGATCTAGAAGAGAGAGACAAATCAAGTGCAGCATCACCAGTGATTGGTGGCATTGATGTAGAGAAGAAAAAGAGGCTACCAGTAGGAGCAGGCCTTTTTGCAGGCAATATGGGAAGTGAATGAGGGTTTTGTTGAGAGTCGGGTGGTCTCTATAGGGCCTCTACACATTGAAGATACAAATTTGCAAGAATCATCAGGACTGAAAGAGTCGTATCTACATGACCTATTGCATAGTTTAGATCTCTCAAATTCTATGCGAGAGCAAACTTTAAAAGCATGTTTGCAAAAGGTAAATACCTCGATAGACCAAATCAGGGCATCATATTCTGGTATGAAAAGTACTGTTAGTGACGCCGACCTTGCCAAGATGATGGTTATGGATGGCTGTTTCATACTCGAATTCTGGTACAAGCATATCAAAGGTTACGAAAAGTATTTGCCAAACAGAATGCTGAATAGTTGTATTGCCATTGACCTAACTTTGGTGGAGAATCAAATTCCTTTCTTTGTTCTTCAAAGTTTATTCGACTGCACCCTTAAGCCATTCTCTCAAGTTCCTCTTACTAGCATTCTCCATATAGTTTTAGCAAAATACCTCCATCCATTCGGTAATGACTTACCTGAAACCCCTTCAATCCCAGATGTTGCCACAGATTCAACATATGATCATATTCTTGGCTTTTTTCACAGACTTTACAAGCTTCCACCAACTGAGCCATCAAACGGCACGGATCCAACAGTACATACAGTTGTAGATCTCGATAGGTCGGGAGTGAACTTTAAGCCTCTCCAAGATATATATTTGCCAATGACCATTCAGTTTGAATCCTCTTGGTTTGCATGTTTTCCATTGTATTGGGGCAAGCCTACTCTTCATTTGCCACAACTTGTTATTGATGATTATAGTGAGACAGTATCGAGGAATTTTATTGCGTATGAGCAATGTGTACCTCAAGTTCATTATAACTTTACATCATATGCATATGCCATGGATAAACTAGTTGATACTCAAGAGGATGTTTCCAAGTTGGTGGAATCAGAAGTTCTTGTCAACAGACTAGGTTCAAATGAAGAGGCTGCAAATCTGATCAACAGAATATGTAGAAACATTTCACTTGTCGATTTCTGTTACACCCAACAGTTAAGACAGTTGGATGAATATTACAACGGTTACTGGCCCAAAAATATCGCATGGTTAAGACGTACATATTTCAATAGCCCATGGAATGCCATTGCACTATTTGCTGGAATCATCTTGTTTTCTCTTACCATTGTTCAAACTGTCTTTTCCATCCTGCAGGCCAAGTAATCCCTTAGTTATTAAAAAGATAAAATTAAGCAGCTGTTAATGCATTTTAGTGTTTATTTTTCTTCTTTCATTCACACAATTCTGTAACTCAACGATGTTTTACAATCATTAATCATTGTATGGATCTAAGTATAGGTATTATTCCATTGAAGTTAAAATTGTATGTGTTATGGTATCGTAAAACTCATTAGGACCAAAACTTTGCCTGACAACATGCCCAATAGGGTTCTATTCTAAACCAATTGGTGAGTAACTTTTAGGTTTTTTCTTGCTTAGTGTACCTTGGGGTGTTTGCTATTCGGTTAACCTTCAAGTTTTTGATAAGCCTCAAATCTGACTAAAGATGAGCGCGGTACCAATCCCGCCCCTAAATCTTGACCTCATATATGGTTGGGCCAACAAACCGAACCTAAACGTAGCCTCATTTCCCTAATTCTAAATTGTGCCGTTAAAGGACAAAAAGTTATACATGTATCGATCAATCATTAATATGCACTAATTAATCAACTGACTCCATCTAAAACAAAGAGTAATGTGTACTAATTCACTTCAATTTGGTTTCCCTGTGTGGCTTATCCCTTTTCAATTCAATGAATAAACTCTATCATCTGTAGAGGCCAGGTAGTTTCGACCCATTTACTTATAAATGGGCATTATGTTTCTTGACTTGTATTCTCTCAAATTTAATTTAATTTTAGCTAATTAAAAAGGGAAGGAGTCAAAAATTACTTCAACTAAATTTTCAAGTAGCCTAGCAAATTAATCAAAACCCAGATAATCCCACAAGCTTGTGTTACTTGAACAAAACTTTGACATTTTTTTTTCTTTTTAATTATTATTATTATTTTTTTAACGGTAAATTTGTGGCATTGCCTCCTTATATATCCTACTTCAATTATAGGGAAACTCATTATCAAGATTTGAACCCAAGACCTCATAATCTCAAGTCCCCTAAATACCAATCCATTTTTTGATGGTTGGTAAAAAAAAACTTTGAGATGTTAGTATATATATATTTTTAAATATGAGCATTAAAATGGGTCTGGTCTTTCCAAAACTTTGAATGTTAGTGTAAATTTTATTAAATACTAGCATGGTACCCGCGCAATGCGGCGGCGGTGGCGGCAACGGCGGTGTGGTGGTGACGCCGACGACGGGTGGCGGAGGCGACTGGTGGTGGTGACGGCGAGTAGTGTAAGCTATTGATGTAAATTTAATTGATGTAAAATGGGGTGGTGTAGTTATTTTAAGAGTTGAGGGATAGATGTCGTAAATTATTTCATTAAGGGTATTTTAGGTATATTAAGTGGAAATGTTTAAATTAATGAATAAAGGAGGGGGTAATTTAGAAAAAAAAATAGGGGTATTTGTGTCATATCGCATGTAGAAAATTTCTAACATTTTCAAAAATAGAGGGGATATAATTTTTATAAAGTAGTAAAGATATACATATATTTTTTTTAATTAAAATATACATGTGTATGTAAAATGTTTTTAAATATGTATTTTGCTATACAAAATTATAAATTAAATTTATTGAGTTAATTGGAAATTTGATAATACGTGTGGCATGATTGTATTTCCATTTTTATGATGTATTTAAAAATGTAAAAATTAAGACACATGCCTCATGCTTTATAAAAGAGTATAGATAGATTATAACTTATGATGATAAAAAACATTGCATTAATATATATGGCATGTAAAATGATAAGCAAAAATTTAAAAACCACATCTTTGAGAAAATTTCTTAAAAGAAATACTAATGAGTTTCGAAATCTGATGATTATAATTACTTGTAACCGGACCGTTTTACATTGGTTTTTCGGTTTTCAGTTTTTTTGAGTTTTGATTTTTTTCAGTTTCGAATCAAACGGTTCGATTCGGTTAGATTTTTTGGTTTTCTTTTTACACCCCTAACTAGTGATATAGAAGTATAAAGTGATTGTTATTTAGAATTGGATTATTTTTCCCCATAAATATTAATGTAGTTTTTAATTATGAAAATTAAGGTAAAAGTGAGTAATATAATTTAAGAATGAGTTAGTTCAATTAAATTAGAATTATTATTTTTATTTAATTTAATTAACCTTTCGTATATATATATATATTTTTTTTAAAAAAAGAAAAGAAGTAATAAATGGGCTTGATATTAGGTTGGGCCTGATGATGTTGGTCGTATGGGCTTAGATGCCTAATATAGTCACGCGCCGACCACCACCGCTGAATGAAGGCGGCTGGACGGAATATTATTAGCGACCAGAACTCTATCTATCTATCTATCTATCTATCAATCAATCAGAGGGATCCAAGAGCTGCAAATCCAAGAGGTCCAAAAAGCAGAGTTGATAACCCTAAATTAGGTCGAAAAATGGGGAAGAAACAACACAGTAAAGATCGTATGTTCATAACGACAACCGAATGGGCCACCGAGTGGGGCGGTGCTAAATCCAAAGACCTCCGTACCCCTTTCAAACGCCTTCCCTTCTATTGCTGCGCGTACTCTCTCTCTCTCTCTCTATATATATATATATATATTTATGGGGAAATGATCCGTAATGCAGATTTGTTAAGAAAAATTTTTCAATTTTGTCCCCTGGAAGTTTATTAAATGTACTTACTAAATCCCCGGTATGTGAGAGGCGCAGTACCTATGGTTGTGCGTAATGTTGCAGTACGGATGATATCCCCTTTTATTTATTTCTTATATATATATATATAATATAATATAATATTGATATAGATGATGATGATAGTTTGAATTGTAATGTAATTTATTATGCAGGCTAACATTTACTCCCTTTGAGGATGCAGTCTGCACTCAAGATGGCAGTGTTTTTGATATCATGTATCTCTCTATCTTTCTTTCCTTGTTATAATCTGTTAATGTTTTAATGCGCTTAAGAGAAAACCCGTTGAGTATGAATGCTTACAACAATCTTTCAAGGGCCATAGGAATATAGGATACACCTGCATTATACTTATGATGATTAGTGTATTAACTTTCCCCCACAAAGCCACACTGTATGTACTCTACCCACCGTGTTACAACGTTTTACTTATTTGTTAAGCCCTGCTTTGCGATCCCCTAACGGACAAGTTCCTATCTTGATTCAACGGAATTGCCTATATTTATCTGTTTACCATCATTACCTTGTGCCAGCAATCAGTCCTTGTCGAGCTTAGGCTCAATATCATAATTTTAGTTTACTTTGTCAATAACTGTTCGTTTGTAAATTGCTTGAACCAGTCTCTCGGTATGACCAAGGTTGCAAAAGTCGCTGCTCGGACTCTGATCGTCTGGGGTCCTTGGCAAGTGTACTCGGGGAGTACTCAGATTAGGATTGTTTATATAAAAATAATATTTTTTGAAATTATATGTATAGGAATAGTCTAGAACATAAATTTAATTGTTTAGAAACATAAGCATAACCCATCAAATACTTTAAATATGTTGGTATACCTTCAAATTAAGAGGAAAAAAAAGAGACTGACTTCGAATAATTTTAATTGAGTTTGACCGACTTTTTTCGAGTTTGATCCGTTGACCGATTTTTGAGTCCGTTTCTAGCCGAATTGTCTCGACCACAGCCCGAGTTCCAAGGAATCCGAGTCTTACAACCATATTTGTCAAAAGCGGTCGCTTGTTGCGCGTAGGCGCAAGGCCCAGGCCCAATGAAAGGCATGTTTCTTGGGTTATAGAAACCTGTTTTTGATTCTATGTGAAAACCGGTTTAAACTAGGGTTTCTATAAGTTTTTTAGGTTATAGAAACGTGTTTTGATTCTATGTCAAAAACGATTATGATCATTCTCATTGTATGCATTTACTTATTGATTTCCGTACTCAAGAATTTAGTCCATAATTTGATGGTACTCTGATTATTTACTTAAGAGATACTTTTTAGTTTTTAGGCCAGTAGCTCCTACTAGAACTAAGTACAATGATCAAAGACTGAAGTACAACTTCAACATGAAGTCACTCCCTAAATACCCTAAGGAGTTCGTATAAAGTTTACTTGAAGTTAAATATTCATTTCTTTTTTGCTCTTATTCTGATGAATTCATGGAGAAATCTATATGTTGATTCTTTAAGTTACCCAAAAGTTAATTTTTTCAATATAAAAGTTTTTATGTCGCGAGCTTTTGTATACAACTAACAAACATTTCATGTTGAGCTTTGGTTTAATGCCTGTCAAATACCTTGATCATTCTCTGTTTCAGTTTATAGATGTTTAGTTGTTTAAGCGTATTTATGAAATTTTTGTTGTAGGCACATAATTCCTTACATAAGGAAGTACGGTAAGCATCCTGTTACTGGAGTTCCTCTCAAACAACAAGATCTCATCCCACTAACGTTTCACAAGAACTCTGAAGGTATATCATTGCATCTTTCCCTCATGTTTCCACATCTATATTTTTTCTGCATTACTAGATGCCTCAGCCAACTAGCTGTTCTGATCTCTTGTTTAATTGTAAATCTAAGGAATGCATTTACGATACAGTGTGTCCTATGATTTTTGACTTAGATAAGATGAGTCGTGACTTACGAGTTACAAAAAAATATGTGTCATCATTGCTCTACCACGACTTATTTATCATAATGACTGGTTAACGGTGATTATGCATAATTACAGGGCCATTCCATATATCTTTTCGGCTGACAATTTGTTTCGGATTTTTCTCTCAACTTTTAGTATATTAGGTTTTTTCCGCTGGATAGATACATACCATTTCTACAAGCTTCTCCTCCCATTCATGCATAGAATTAGCATTTTAGCTATTATATGACATGTATTCAATTTTATACACGTTTCTTTTGGTATTAACTGTATGTCTCTACTATGTATAAAACATATTGGTGCCCAAACTTCTGTAGGCATTTTTTACATTTTGAGAATTTCTTTGCTATCTTGTAGGGGAGTATCATTGCCCTGTGCTGAACAAAGTTTTTACAGAGTTCACACACATAGTTGCAATTAAGACAACTGGAAATGTGTTCTCTTATGAGGTTTATTTCTATTTCTATATTGTCATCAATAATTCTTATTTTCTTATTAAACGTTTATTTGTCTGAACAAACGCATCCAACTTTGTATCTTCCTCAGGCAATTAAAGAATTGAATCTTAAAACCAAGAATTGGAAAGAGCTTTTAACTGATGAACCCTTCAAAAGAGAAGACATCATTACAATCCAGGTAATGCATTTAGTATGTCGCATAATACATTAATCTATATTTCACAATTTCCTCACATATATATTCAATTGCAGAATCCAAATGCACTTGATAGCAAAACTCTGGTGGATTTTGACCATGTCAAGAAAAGCTTGAAAGTTGACGATGAAGGTAATTCTAGTAGTTTTTTTTCCATGATCAATTTAAATAGTCACCATGACAGTGAACATTTAAAATTTCCCCTTTCAGAACTTACAAAAATGGAGTCAGATCCAACCTACAACATAAACGTGATCGGTGATATAAAGCAGATGCTAAAGGAGCTTAAGACAGAAAAGGGACGAGAACTTGCATTACATGGAGGTGGTGGAGACAAGGCACAGAATGAAAGGGCTGCTGCACTTGCTACTATCTTAGCTGCTCGAGAACGTATTAAAGATAACCCAAAATTAGATGGTGAAGTAAAAGCTCAACAGGCTTTTAGTATTGTTGATGCTGCATCTGCTTCTGTGCATGGAAGAAGTGCTGCTGCTGCCAAAGCTGCTTCAAGTGATAAAACTGCTGCTCGAATAGCCATGCATATGTCCGGTGACAGGACACCAGTAAATGCTAAGATGGTCAGTATTCTTTTCTTCCACCATTCTATATATAACATAAAGTGATAAATCCGTGAACTTGGTACAAACCATTCTCATTTTTTTTTTAGGTAAAGAGTCGTTACACAAGTGGAGCGACATCTAGATCTTTCACGTCTACATCATATGATCCAGTCACAAAGAATGAGTTTGAATATGTGAAAGTTGAAAAAAACCCAAAGAAAAAGGGTTATGTTCAGTTGCATACTACCCATGGTGATCTAAACATCGAACTACATTGCGATATAGCTCCAAGAGCATGTGAGAACTTCATCACTCTCTGTGAACGAGGTTATTACAATGGAGTAGTTTTCCACAGAAATATAAGGTATTTTATTTTTTGTGTTACTCTGTTTCATCCTAAGCTTCACTTATGTTTTCTGACATAATTTTGCAGAAACTTTATGATACAAGGTGGTGATCCAACTGGGACCGGAAAAGGAGGTGAATCTATATGGGGAAAGCCCTTCAAAGATGAAGTAAATTCGAAATTGCTTCATTCTGGGAGGGGTGTGGTGAGCATGGCAAACAGTGGGGCACACTCCAATGGCTCACAGTTTTTCATCCTTTACAAGTCCGCAACCCATTTAAATTTCAAGCATACGGTTTTTGGTGGAGTTGTAGGAGGCTTGCCAACTTTATCAGTAATGGAGAAGGTCCCTGTTGATGATGACGATAGACCTCTGGTTAGTCTAACCTTCTAATCTTTCTCAACTCACCTTGTTAATATGTGCTTCACCCTAGTGGTTTCCCTTTTTTCTTGCTTTGGTTTCATTAAAATAAACCAGCTTCAAATCAACTTAAAACAACCAAATAAATGGTTATTATAGGCTGTCCACGTATTATTTCTCGATGGATCACATACATGTTAGTTTCTCATACAGACAATATTCATCATACAATGCCTTCATTGTCCTATTCTTTTTGCTAATGTTGTGCACTTGTGCTATGTTTACTCATTAACTCAAATATACCAGTGCTTCTTGATAACTTCAGATTACCTCTAATCCACAGTTGCATTCTGTCTAATCAGATTGATGCCGTATACAAACAGTATACATAACAAAATTATATCTTGTGCCATTTGCTATCTTTTAATAGAAAGAGATCCCGATTCAACACCCCTGGCTGAAAGCAATCGACTAGTCCAATAAGCTCCAAGCTAACTTAGAACCATGATGAAAGCTCTTAATATTCCACTATAAACTTTGTTAATTTTTCTGTTATCTGATAATGTGAATGGGTTGTTAGTATATTACCGACTTACCGACTCCTTTGCTTAACTGTTCTTTTGTCAATGCCGGATGGTTGGTTAGAGACTCCCTCATTTAAGTTCTTGACATCCTTGTCAAGCGGATACACATACAGTCAATACCCAAGGAGATGGGCAAGTCATCACCTTGAGGGGCTACTGCTCTGATATTGTTCTGTAACATCCCATGCCCAAAGCAATAGGCTAACGTAATAACTGTAAAATCAACTTAAAACTATGGTAGAAGTTATTAGTATCCCACTACTCTATCTATGTGGGACAAGTTGCTATAAACCCCCCCACTTGAAGTCCATCTCACTCTTCAATCCATGTGGGATGAGTCGTGACACCTGATTAAATTAATAGTTTGGACTTCGGACTGGGAGTTTTAGTTGTAACATGATTGTTCATATTGTTGATCTTTTGAAAATAAACCGCAGGTCAAGACTATCCGTGTGTTCACCAGGTCTGATCAGTTTTTATGAGGGCCTGTGTACACATTTACACGTATTTGGTAGATATATTGTATATCCACAAACATGAAAATACGGAAAAGATAAAAATAAAAAATATAGTAGTGCTAGTCATTTGCCTCTCCTTATTTAATGATTATCTGGCTATCTGCCATAAAAAAATGTTGTTATCAGTACATGAAGCTTTCATTTCATGTACTCAATCAACTAGTAGCTTGTTTAGGTCTGAGTTAATGCACATATATGTGTAGTTTTTGTTCTATGAGTTTCTGCGTACTTTGCATCCTTTTTATGATTTATGCCCTGCTTTACTGTTTTATATTAGAAGTTCCAATTGTACTTATATTTCCCAGATCTTGAAATATGCCTCATTTTTAAAGTTCTTATGCATTAACAACAAAACAAAAAAGAAACTTAATGCTGATTTCTTATCATTTATCTCTTCTGTTCTTCTGGTATAAGATTTAGTTGTAATTCATGAGTTGTGAGATATTTCTTTCAGGAAGAGATAAAGATAATTAGTGTATCAGTATTTGTGAATCCTTACTCAGAACCAGACGAAGAAGAGGAAAAGAAGACCGAGGAGGAAAAAACTGTGGAAGATGAAGAAAATGTAAGTGTCTTGAATGGTGATCGTGTTTCTATTATATATTACATTCTTTATTTTATTATAAATATTTATGCCTGTTTTTGGTCTATGTTCAGGAGAAGATTGGATCATGGTATAGCAATCCTGGCACGGGAGCTGATGCAGAAGGTTCTGGTGGTGGTGTTGGTAAATATCTGAAAGCAAGGACCACCAAGGTCGACTCGACCTCTGTACCTGATGGTAATGCTGCGGTAAAGAAAAGGAAAGTGAGTGTCTCAACACAACTCCAAGATTTTTCTGCTTGGTAAGGATTACAAATTTTACGCATTATCGTCTAAGAAATTGGTGTACCCTGAAGAGTGAAGAAGACACAAAAACATAGGATCGGATTATTTTTTACCGAGTATTCCTGGAGTTACCCTCTGTAATTTGTCCTGAAGCTCCCTAGGTAACAGGCTCAGGAGACCAAACCCAGTTCCAAGAGCATCGGATTATTTTGATCCAGAAATGTAGTTGTATTCTATGTACAGTGATGAATTTAATGAAGAAAAAAAAATGTAACGATACTCGCATGGATTGGCAAAGCTACAAGTCTTTGGTTTTAACTTTAAAGCATCTTATTGTCTAAAGATGAATATGATGAGTATTGAGCCCCTAAGTTGATGTAAGGGATCTAAAATGGTTTTCTTGCATAGTCAGTCATCGGCCATCTTTGTTCGCTTCTCTCTAAAAAAACAACACAATTTTCTTCTTTCTTTCTTCTTGGATTCGGTTTCTATAAAAAAAAAAGGCAACAAGATTTCGTAATCATCTTTCTTCACTCGGTTTTCATCTCAAGGATTGTAAGTAACTTGTAAACCTCATTTCAACTCGTTTTCTAGCTTAAATTCATGATTTAAAAGCTTGATAATAGTTCCTATGGTTAGATTTATCAAAAACGCACCTTGGGTATGTGTAATTTTTAGTCGAAAAACCGCATTTTCCAGATCAGATCTATGATCAGATTCGGTTGAACCGAAATTAATTATTTTCGGTTGGACGGAAATTAATTATTTTTGGATGGACCGGATGGACCGAAAATAATTAATTTCGGTTTGACTTTTATTTTCGGTCAAACCGAAATTATTATTCAGTCCGGTCAGACCAAATTTATTATTTTCTATCGAACTTGTTCTTCGGTTATTGTTTGAAATAATTAAAATATTAAGCTTTAATTTCCACATCGTCGGTTTTGTACGTCATTAATCGATATAGAACGATTGTCATAAAAGTTTTAATGGCATTTGTAATAGGCTAGGGCTAGCAAGCATAGGACATCATTATAAGTTAACTTGTGTTAATATTATGTACGTACGATAGGTGTTGACCTTCGCGGACGTTGACTGTACTTATACGTGTTCGTTGTCCTAGTTCATTTGTGCTTATACTATGTTTCAGGTGAGTTTCGTAGCCCTTCTTTTACGTGCTTTGGGGTGAAAAGTATACCAACGTTTTTCTAACAGATTGTCGAATTTTGTTTTATTTTTGTACAATATATACTGTACATTAAGCTGTTCTTTTAGAGTTACTTGTTCATGTTCATACTTGGTACCAAGTCGGCCCGTGTTCATGGGATTCGTTCATTAGTTCCTCGGTATGCGTTCTTGGTACTAGTCCCGGCCGTATGTGTAATAGGTACATTATATGTGATTGCATGCTTAATTGTGTGATCGAGACATTGGGTATGTAACTCTTTGCTCTTATATATTGTACAACCCTTATGTTCATAATGAATCGAAAGGTTTTTGTGTTCATTACTAATTCTTTTGTACAAAAATCTACGAACTCACTAACTTCGTTGTAACACCCCAAGATTTTAATATAATAAAATAATCTACTTTTGTAGTTTTATCTTTAAAATAATTTCCTAGTATTTTATTTTAAGATTTGGGGTTTAAATGGTTGGAACTTTAGTGGATAGTGGGTATAATACCCCTTAAAATTGGTTATAAGTCGTGGCATCAATAGAGCATGCCAGCTCTTATTTTTGGTGAATCACAATTTCCACCATTTTTCCTCCAGCAACCTAGTTCATTTCAATCTTCTTCTTTCAATCTTATTTCTTTTATTTCTCTTTAGCAATTTGGAGAATTAATGTTATCACCAATAACATTACTAGTAATATCAATTTTTGAGTTTATTAGTGAGTGATTGTATGTGTGTCAACATACTTGAAGAAGAAGAAAAGTTGGTGATTTCTATCATTTCCATTGTAGCTTAGTTCTAAGGTAAATTCTATTCTTTTTGTTATTGAAATTTCTAGGGTTCTTAGTCTCCAAATTGAATTGGGGGTTTTTGGGAAATTGATTATTAAGGATTGAGCCCTAGTATTTTTGGTCAATGAGTGACCATATAGTGTTGTTGCTATTGATTTTAAGTTATTTTGTAAATAAATAATGATATGGTTATAGAGTTGAAATTACTAGTGATGAAATGCTAGTAATATGATTATGAGCCAATTGGGAAAATGATATTTTGTTAATTGTGGCATAACCACATGAGATAAGTGTTATTGAATTGAAAGATAAATTTTAATGTTGGTGACTTGATATAGTCAAGTATGAAAATGATGATTTTTGGTAAATG
>JAOXNX010000033.1:3021164-3034702 GCA_028566075.1 Solidago caesia
GGTCCATCGGTGTCGTTACGGAATGGCATAACCAATTCCAGGAGTAACCCGTTTAAAACTACTTTAAAGGTTGATCACACCCAACGGAATTTACTCATCTACTAAAAAGATCAAACCCACCGAGAACGGTATACGTTGTTCCCGGCAAACACATTTGCTCTTCATCGAGCAAATGTGGGTTAAGCTTAACACTTGCACCTTAGAATTGCTCGAGACTTTAACCCATAAACCCAATTAGTTGCACCAATACAACAAACCATTTTAACTCCTTTTAAGGCCTTTAACGTGCACGTGACATGGCAACCTATCGAGGTCTAGTGTACTATGTGTACAAGTCTATCAAATAATCACAATAATCATAACATTGCATACAACTCAATGAATCCCCAAGGATATCCCAAACCCCATATATGCATAAACAAGTTTAAACCATGTAAATAAAAGTTAATTAACCAAAACGATATTTTGTTGTGTCCCTCGCGTGTCAAAGATAGTTATCTTACCTCACAAGACGAAACAACAAGCTCAAACACTCTACCGTGCTCACAATGTGTTCTCGCCAACCTATAGTCATATAATTACCATTAAACAAGAGTAAAATGACATCTCATAACACCCTAAGACTAATGGTAACTAAACCCCCATGAATATAGACCAAAAGAGCATGAAAACAAGCCCAAACGACCACCAGGGCTAAGTTGCGCCGCAGGTTTACAAACCTGCGCCGCAGACCTGAACCTGGAACTTCCCTGGAACATAATTGCGCCGCAGAGGACCTTATCTGCGCCGCAGATAGTGTGCAGGTCTGCACAACATCGACTTTTCATGCTAAAACTCAAGCTTTTTGACTACCATTCGACCCCAAACCTCCAATCCAACCCTCAAACATCAAAATACAATATATTGAGACCATTTTAAAGAATTGAAACCATTCCTTAATCTCCAATTGATTTACCAATTACAACAATTCATTCAATCACTCGAAAACCCTCGAAATCGAATATAAAAACAATTGTAAACCTAATAACCCTTAACCTTCAGAAATGAATCATCTAATACATCAAAATGAACAATACTAAATGGAGAAATATCAATATACCTGAGAGGATCAATTCCACACCACAAATCCTAAACGATTACCTTCGAATTGCACCAATTGATCAAGAATTGATAAGAGATTGTTTAGGGTTCTTAGGGAGGTTACTCACACCATAAGAAACTGAAAATGAAAGGTTAATGAGGTCCTAATGACCCATTAATCTGCTGTACTAATAACAAAATGACCATAATGTCCTTCACTAATATTCCACTTTGCTCCCTAAGTCCGTCTCTAAGCCCTGTTTAACGACCATAACCGCTAATGGAGATATAAACACGAATTTAATCTATTGATTAACATATAACCATCATATTAACACATAAATGATAAGCACATTTAATTATCTACTAATTAAACACAAATACTCGACGGAGACTAACTTTGACTAACGGTCAAAGTCAACTACCAGAAAATAAGAATCGAGATGTTACAGAAGTCGTATTGAAGTGATTAAAGATTCTGCAGGGATAACTCATGAAGGAGGTGATGTGCCTACTGCTATAGTTCATCATTACCAGAATTTTTTGGGAGTTCAAGGCACGACGTCTTTAAGTCCAGCCGCTGATTTGTTTACCAAGAAACTGGACCCGGAGAAAGCTAAGAGTAACGGATGAGGAAATCAAGCTTGCAATGTTTTCTATAAGTGACAATAAAGCACCGGGCCCGGATGGCTATTCTTCCTCGTTTTTTAAGAATGCTTGGAGCATTGTTGGTAAGGACGTATGCTTGGCTGTCCATGATTTCTTTTGTACGACACAGCTTCTCCAAGAGGTAAACCACACTCTTCTTGCTCTTGTTCCTAAAGTTACCACTCCTTCTTCTATAACAGATTACAAGCCTATATCTTGTTGCAACACTATTTATAAGTGTATTAGCAAGATCCTTACAAACAGAATTAAAGTGGGGCTGCATGATATTGTTAGTCTTAACCAATCCGCATTTGTTTCGGGTAGGCGCATATCGGATAACATTTTACTCACCCAAGAGTTGATGCATGATTATCATAGGGACTATGGACCACCTAGATGTGCTTTCAAAATCGATATTGAGAAGGTCTATGATACAGCGGATTGGAGGTTTTTGAGGTCAATTTTATGTGGGTTTGGGTTTCATCCTATTATGACAAATTGGGTTAGGAAGTGTGTTTCATCAGCCTCTTTTTCGATTTCTTTTAATGGGAGTACGCATGGGTATTTTAGAGGAAAAAGAGGCTTACGGCAAGGAGACCCTATGTCCCCCTATTTTTTTACTATGGTTATGGAAGTTCTAACTCTTCTCTTGCAGAAAGCCGTAGCTTACCCTTCAAGTCTCAGGTTCCATAATAGATGTGCTAAAGAGCGAGTGGTTAATCTTTGTTTTGCGGATGATTTGTTCTTGTTCGCCAGGGGTGAAGTAAATTCGGTTCAAGTGATTATGAAAGCCTTGAATGATTTTAAAGACATGTCAGGACTTATGCCGAGCCTTCCCAAGAGCACTGTTTTCTTTTGTAATGTTTCGGCACACACTAAACAGGCTATTCTAAACCTAATGCCGTTTGAGGAAGGAACTCTTCCTATTCGGTACTTGGGTGTTCCTTTGATATCTTCTCGGCTGTTATATAGAGATTGCAAATTACTTATTGAACAGATGGAGAAGAGGATTACGGATTGGAGAAATAAGTCACTTTCCTTTGCTGGGCGTTTGGAATTGGTGAAATCTGTTCTTTCTTCTTTACATATATATTGGGCATCGGTTTTTACTCTCCCAGTTCATGTCATTAAGGATCTTGAGCAGAAAATGCGGGCTTTCTTGTGGTGCCGAGGTCCAATGCAGAGAGGAAAAGCTAAAGTGTCTTGGAATTCGGTTTGCTTACCAAAGGAGGAAGTGGGGCTGGGCATTAAACGTATTGCAACTCATAAAAAAGCTCTTCTGACTACTCACCTATGGAGTATGCTTACTCACCGAGAGTCGCTTTGGGTGCATTGGATTCACTCATATAGGCTTAAAAACCGAAGTTTATGGGCGGTCCGTGGTGTAGCAGGTAGTAGTTGGGGATGGAGAAAGCTATTACAGTTACGTGATCCGGCTCGTCCATTCATTTGGTTAAAAATGGGAAATGGTTCAGCAACATCGACTTGGTATGACAAATGGGCAACTCAAGGCCCGCTCATTAATTTTGTATCGCCTAGAGAGATTCAGCGGGCGGGTTTTTCTCTCTTAATTAAAATTCAAAAAATGAGGTTGCTTCAGGAGACTTGGAGAGGTTCGAGATTAAGTTTGGGATGGCCTTAGAGAAGTTTGGTAACTACTCATTTAGTTATAATATAGATATTGCCTACCATATTCAAGAGAAATAATGTTGATGTGGCGTTACATCCTGAGCATCAAATTAAAAATAAAAATGATCTGAACGATGTAAATTCAAGGTATCTAGGTCTATTACATTGTTTTCAAAAGGGTAAATCTCTTTTGAGTTTAAAAGATCATGTATATTTTAATTTATAATCTTTTGAATAATTGAATACATTGACAGCTCATACAAATATTTTTCTTTTGTTGATTTTTATCTATTTGATGTTTTACTTGAGAGCTTACTTAACGACACTTTCGACACGTACTTAACGATACTTTTATTTAAATTAATTATGTTGCATGATGTTGATAATGTTTTGAGCAAATTAAGTAATGGCTGCCAATGACCCACAGATGGAGTGGTGTGAGGTCAGGGGTTCAAACCTTGGCTGGAACCTCATGAGGTTTTTCTTGAAAAGGAGCTACATGGTGGGTTTGGGCTACCCAACATTGTCTGTGTTCGCGGGTGTATAGGCTCGCCTTTTACCATTGGTTACCTCGGGTAGCCGGGCTTTATTTAAGTGATGGCTACTAAACATTTGTTTGAATATCTTTTTTTTCTTAGAACGACAATTTGTTTGAATATCTAAAATGACGTGCCTATTTTGGAGTTGATTTGCTATTCGAATTGAAAGTTCTAATTAAGATACTTTTGGTAGGGTTGTCAATGAGGTCGACCGGGGTCGGGTTGATGGGTTGACAGACTAACAAATCTCTGTCCCTAACCCAACCCACTAAAAGTATTAGGTTTCTCAGTTTATTATTAATTATTATTTGTAAAATGCTAAAAGATATCTAGGAAACAATATTCATCTGGAACATTAACAATTCTTCGTTTATTTTAAATGCTCAAAACCAAATGAAGAATCATGAGTGTTATTGAGTGAAAACGACAACTAAAAGTTTCTCCATCCTCTAAGTTATTTGATCTTGAACCAAGACTTGTTTGTTTTGAAGAGGAAAAAGTAAATGATTTTGTATTAAAATATCCTACAACATTCAAAACTCCATGGAGTTTCAAACCTTTTAGGCAAACAAAGAATTTTCAATCACTATTGCTTCCATGAAAACTCTTTCAAAGTGAAACATCGTGTTTCAACTCGAAATGGAATGCAACGTTAGTACATCAAATCGATACTACATACAAGTGGTTTTCCAAAGTGTCTAAAAATGTTGTTTTGAAGTAAGTTGTTATCTTATGATTTGTACACACATCACTAATAACCCGTGCTTTATAATTTTATTCAAAAGTGACTCATGAATACATCATTCATTACCGTGCTTCAAAAAAGATGGCTGATACATATTTCAACGTATAACCAATGTTTTAAAAACCGGATTTTTGGTCCAACCGGCCAGTCAATCGCGAACGGTCGAACCGGTTGTACCGTTTGATTATTTTTTTTAAAAAAATGCTACTAAACTTGTTACAATCCATTCAAAAACAATACAAAATAGTTATAAACCAAAGAAAATATATGTTTTAATGTTCACAAAAAACTAAAAATAACATTAAAGTATACACATCATCATAAAAAAAAACAAACCGGTTGAACCGGAAAAACCGGCTGGTTCGAACCATTGAACTGGACCAAAAATCGGCCTCCTGACCGCGCACCGGTTCAACCGGTCGAACCGGCCGGTCCAGTCCGATTTTTTAAACATTGCATATAACCGTGTAAAACTAGTTTTATTCCTACAACTTCATAAACAAACCATTGGTTGATACAAGAAGAGTCACTCAAGATGTAATTACCATAACCAAATCATAATAAAAAAAAACTTATAACCATCTGTTTCGAAATCATTTATTTGATATGTTCGACTATACTTTGCTTTTCGGCTAAAACCAAATCAAACCACGCACACCTAAACTAATTATCCTTGTGATTTTCTTTTTCTCAACTAACATCTTTTTTAACACGAAATGACCACGACTAAGAGAAATATTTTCGTCACGAGATACTTTATTCGAAAGTGACATTTTCATATCAGTTTAATGTATGTGTCTCTTTAAAATCTCTAATGCTTAAAAGTGGAAATAATTTAGGTACAAAAGCCCATTCCACCAAAGTAGTAAAATATTAATCAAGAAACAAAATACATAAAAAGACAATACCAAAATAAATATCAAACGGAATAATCAAGGCATCTCCGCATCTCTTTTTTTCTTCACAAATCACACCAAACAAACCAACCTTTAAACATCTCATATGTTCGGTTATGGTCCACATTAAACCCCTATTAATTCATATATTTTTAAATTTTAAAAAAAATGATAATGACAACCTTGAAAATTATTATTAGTAGTCTATTACATGCATAAAAACTAGTAAGTTATAAATAAAAAATCATCCTCCTGAATTTTCACATAACAAAGTACAAATTTTAATGCATCCAAATAGTTTATACTTTCACTAACAAAACACAAATTTTTATAATCCCGATTATCTTTATTACATTCGAGGAAGAACTTAATTTTTTAATTTTGTAAGAACTATTTTAATATCATAATTATTATGATATTATTATAATATTATTATACTATTTTTCTTAAAATTATTTTAGTGAATTATTTTATTATAACTTTTCAAAAAAATTATTTTATTATACGTATAAAAAACACATTTAAATATACGAATGAGTTAGATATTCAAAGCAAGCAGTCGGCAACTACACGATACGTTTCTAGTGTGTACATATATATATTGGCGATGCTGCATCAGCCGCGCAATACTTTTCTATTTTTTATTTTTATATAATTAATGTATATATATTGGCGGTTCAGATATTCATTTCCATTTCCTTGAATTCATAATCAAATTCCTAATTCAATCCGCCTGGAAATTTTCCTCTGTTTTTCATCCCCATCATAACAAAATTAAAAATAAAAAAAAAAACCAACCAAATTTAAAGAAAATAATTACACACAATTAACTATAAAAATCTTGAATTTTTGAAAATTTATGCAAAAAGCACATAATTTTATAATCTTTCAAAGTATTCCCATCCGGGTTTCCTCCAATTTCAGGTAATTACAATTAATTAATCATTTTTAACCTATACGTATAGTCGTATACGTAACTACCCCCTTTTTTCTTAAATTTAAGCCATTTTTTGTTCACATTTCAACAATTAACAAAAAGGGGTTGTAATTTAAGGTACTAATTTCATAACCCTTGAATGGATTTGCAGGAAATGGGCAAAAGGATTGATAATAGTAATAATAAGGATGATGGATTATTATTAACAAAAGAAGAAGGAAAAGGGAAGAAATTATGGAAAAAAGTGAAGTATCAGCTAGTTGAATATCATTCATTGCCTGCTTATATGAAAGATAATGAATTTATATTAGGCCATTATAGAGCTGAATGGCCTCTCAAGCAGATTTTCTTCAGCATTTTTACTCTTCATAATGAGACCCTTAATGTTTGGACGTAAGTACAATTTTTCATTTTTTTTAAAACCCTTTCCTTGAATTTTAGCTTATTTTTTTGGATTTTGCTAACCATTGCCCTGGCAATGGTTAGTACGCTAAGAAATGTTGTACATGATGGTTGATGTTTATTTATATCGGCAGATATTTTTATGTATAATATTTTACTGCGTATTAACTATAGTTATGGTTTAAGGCTATGGTTAGCAAAAATTCTTATTTATCCTATTTTTATGTATATATGAAGTTGTGCTTTTTTTTTTCTTGATTAATATTTGGTTTCTCTTGAATTATGCATTATTTTCTTATGGTTACTTGGGCTATTTCCTATTTGTTATAGAGATATTATGTGGTTACCAACCTGCCTATTATAAAGTGTGTATCGCTTATAATCAGTTCAGTTTTCCAGAGAGTTTTTCTTATTGCTTATTTTCGGTAAAAATAAGAGGGTGTTTGGGAGTGAGTAAAAATAAGTGCTTATTGCAAAATTTGAAAGCTACAAAGTGCTTTTAGGTGTTTGGGTAACTATATTTCTGAAACTGCATTCTAGGCTTATAGCTCTCTTTTTTGTTTTTTTTTGTGTGCCTGAAATGCACTTACAAATAATCACCAAGATTGGTGCTTAGTTTGAATGCAATTTGTTTCTATAAATAAGCAAACCCAAACATAAACAAGCCGATAAGCACCTGAGTAAGCAATCCCAAACACGTTACAACTTACAAGCCCTAGAATTGTGTTTGATTTTATTGATGTGGGCAACCGTTAATGCTTGTGGTACAAACTTGATGTACAAACTTGGTTATCTTTGCAATTTGTATGTTTATACTTTTTAGGTTTTTCTTGTGTAACTATTTAATGGATGTTCACAAGTGTTAATGCATTCAGTATGTTGCATGGCTGTGTTGGTAGCCTTGTGTGTTAGTTGAATGAGTTTACCATATGACCCCCTTCATATGAAAAAAATTCACTATCATAGTTTTTTCATGTCCTTAAAAGAAGCCTTGTTTTTACTTTCAATAAATTTACGGAACGTCAAAAAACCAGGCATTCTGTTAATCGTATTCTATTGCGTGTAAAACTGTTTAAAATGATTGTCTTCAACCAACTATTTTATTGTAAGGAAAGGGAATTATTTTACAGAATTTGTTCTCTGGTATGATGGAATATAATGCTTGTATTAAGATAGATAATCTCTAGCACATTTTCACATACAATAATAGTTACAAGAGACAAAAAGTCAAACACATGGACTTATGTGCGTTAATGATTTGAACTAGATTCATGCTAGGTTCTAAATGTCATCATACCTCGTGAAATAATAGTGCATATATCCAAGGAAGATTGCCTATTGATATACGAAAAAAACCGGAAAGAAAATGGATAAGAGAAAGAAACCTAAACAACTGCTATAGCTATATTCATGAATAGTTTTACCTCCTGGCTCCTTTATATTCGATATTCGCACAAGTTTGTAAAGATTTTGTTATTCTTAAACCTTTATTTATGTGTCTTATACAATTCGCATAAGTTTGTAAAGATTTGGTTGTATTTAAACCTTTATTTATGTGTCTTACTTATATTAAGTTTTCATCTTTAATTACATCATGTTGCTTGTTGTTGCAGACACTTGATTGGGTTCTTCCTCTTCCTAACCCTAACAATTTATAGCGCAAAAAGTGTAGTTGATCTCCCTACCCTAAAACATTTACCAGATGTATTAAGGAGAGCAGATTTGCATAAACTTCGTGAAGACCTTTTGACTTGTATTCCTTCATTGCCAAATATGCCTGATTTGCACAAACTTCATTCCGAGATAAAGACTTCATTTCCTGCATCGGCTGATTTCTTGCCATCGTTATCAAATTGGCATATCGTGGAACTCCTTTGTAATTGTTTACCCGAGCGGTTCTCTCACAGCAACCATACCGATGTTTGTGTTCTGGTAATGTCAAATTTTCTTATTATCCTTTGCTCATTCTCACTTCTTTATGAAGGCTAGTTATGTTATGAGAATATTATTTGACTTTTAATGGCAAAAAGCTAAGTTTTATCTTCAAAGTTTTATGCCTTGTGATAAAGCGTGCTACAAGTAAGTGGTTTGACGTTGGTTTTAAATTTGCTAGTGCCTGTAGTCGTTAGGAAATATTCTATGCTTGCAAGAAAACTTATCTCTAGTACGCACTTTTTCTCTATCATTTTGGTTACTAGAAGATATGCTGATCCGTGTAAGGGGTGTTTTGGATTTGTGTTATGGAACTCGTTGTTAGTGAACTACAAAGATTTTTTCAGATATTTGTTAACGAATAATATATAAAATATATTTTTATAGTTGATAAAAAGTAAATATCTTTGTATTTAATTGCTTCCACAATATGTAATGTTGTTTTGGTCATTCTAGTTCTTTAGATAATCAGACTTTAACAAATTCCTATTATCTTATTATTACAAATTTAAGTTACAGAAGTAAATCCAAACAGTGTCAAGTTTTATAACAGTGTGTCTCAGTTTAAAATACGGTCATCCTGTAAGTTATATTAGTACTCCACGTGGCTTGGATATGAAGTCTGATTTGGAGTGTAAACCTGATTACACCTTTGGATACAAATTGTGAAAGAAATTAGTTATGATGGTTTAGATAATTGGAACCCACATTTCTTTACATATAGATTGTGAATCATATTGCTTGGTTGGACCGAGTAAAAAAGATTGAGTCTGAGACCCACAAAATAGAGATTGTGTACCGAAAGAAACCTTAAACCTTCACTATTATTTTTCTTCGTAATTTATTTTTCATTC
The DNA here is from genome assembly GCA_028566075.1 of Solidago caesia. Taxonomy (NCBI): domain Eukaryota; kingdom Viridiplantae; phylum Streptophyta; class Magnoliopsida; order Asterales; family Asteraceae; genus Solidago; species Solidago caesia. The sequence continues at coordinate 3,030,827 of JAOXNX010000033.1, forward strand.
TGCTCACATCGTCTTCAATATTTCTGTGATTCTTTTTCAGCGTAGCATGAAGGAGGACGTGGCGAACTTAATAGCACCACTAATGACTCGGCCCATCACACGCTGGCCATTCTTTGCATTCTTGGGTGGAGCCATGTTCTGCCTCCTAGCAAGCAGCTTATGCCACTTGCTCTGCTGTCACTCCAAGCGGCTATCCTACATCATGCTCAGGCTTGATTATGCAGGCATTGCCGCCTTGATATCCACCTCCTTCTACCCACCAGTCTACTACTCCTTCATGTGCCACCCTTTCTTCTGCAATCTTTACTTAGGATTCATAACTCTTTTGGGAATTGCCACCATCATGGTCTCCCTTTTACCTGTGTTCGACCGACCAGAGTATCGTAACATCAGGACGGGGTTATTTCTCGGGATGGGATTATCTGGCGCGGGACCAATCTTTCATAAGCTTATCTTGTTCTGGAATCAGCCAGAGGCTGTATATACTACTGGATACGAAATCTTGATGGGTGCTTTTTATGGAATTGGTAGCTTGATTTATGCAACAAGAATACCTGAGAGATGGATGCCAGGGAAATTTGATATTGCCGGACACAGTCACAACCTTTTTCATGTGCTGGTGGTGGCGGGAGCTTACACTCATTATCGGGCAGGGCTGGTGTATTTGAAATGGAGGGATATGGAAGGATGTTGATGAAAAAATAAAAAAATGACATTGGAATAAATTTGCAGACAATATAATGTTAATGTATGCTGTAAGGCAATAATTTGTGTTTTGTTCTATAGCATAGAAGTCTGCAGCAAGAATAAAATGGCAAGTTTTATGAATGTTGGAAAGGCTCTGATGTGTTTTGCTCTAACCAGCTGAGCTATGAGGACTGCTTGTCATCATTTCTATTACATCAAGTGTAGTCGAATCTAATTGAGGTCAATTTCGTTTTGACAATGAGACTCGAGATGATATCATGATACTGGCAAAAGGTACCGTTTTTGGGTATCTATGGTACCAATTATAACAAATAAATAAATCGGTTTTAAGTATGATACGACACGGTCCTAGTTCGATCAAACCATTTTTACCAACCTAATTCTTGAGTCCAAAATAGAAAAGAAAAGAAAGTAAGGAAAAAGAAAAGGAAAAGGAAAATAATAAAAATTGGGTTCTTAGAGTGTTTTTTTATTTATTTATATTTTTAAAATAAAAAAGCAAAGAATTGATAGGAAAAAGTGTTTTTTTTTTATTTAAAAGAAAAGAATTGATAAGAAAAGTAGTGGATGGGTTGTTGAGTTGTTCCAACACATTTTGCTTATAAAATGTTCAGTCCAATTTTGAGCCGATTGCAAAAGAAAACAAGGGTAAAAGGTTATACATATTATACAATTACTAACATACATTCTATATCTTTATATAATGATCTTTATCTTTTTCCTTTCAAAATCATCTACTTTTTTTTTTTAATTGCGACAAACAGAGGATCTATCTCTCTTCCACAACGATTCGAGTCATTCATATCTTCAAATAATTAACTTTTTTGCATCTAAATCATCTACGTTTTTCTTGATTTTCTCATTACTTTGTTCATCTACATGATTATTTGACAAAAAATAATAGATATGTTAGAAATTTTATTTGTTGATTTATTACATATGTTTGTATAACCTTATTGCATCATAGAATCCCTTTAAAAAAAATAAAATAAAAAAATACTATATTTATGGTGGTGGTGGTGATCTGAAGCATCCATTCTCATATTTAATATATTTTGTGTTTGCTTTGATAAATAATACTAGAATCCATTTGATATATTACTAGAAGTGCAATGGATGATAACATATACTTTATGGCAAGATCTCAACATTTAGCCACAATTATGGGAAGAGTTGTTGCATAGCCCCACAACAATTGCCAAATTTTCATTTTTCATTATTTTTCTCTCCAACTCAAAAACATAAAAAGGTTAGATTTTTACCATTTTTTTTTTTCATTTTCATCATCTCTCTGCTATTTGTCTTTCTTTTATTTTTATTTCATTTCCCTTCTTTTCCTTTCTTTTAAAAACAAACTCAAGAACACAATGTTAGGATCCGATTCATGGTACGGTTTGGGAACAAACTAGTTTGCTGACCCATACAGTATGCTAATCTGTCCTAACTATCTCAAAGTTTCAGTATCGACATGATGCAGTTTGTACAATTGTACACTCCTGGCTACCCGATGAAACATATGTTAGTCTGTAGTACCCAAACGAATACACATCTATTTGTAAGTTGTAACACCAAGATTGAAAACCTCATGAGCAAAATGAATAACAAATGTAAAACAAACGACCATCTCAATGCTTTTAAAGACCACCTTGTTGATGTCAATTTCACTTTGACGTTGACTATCGACATATAAAAAAAGGGTAAATCGGAAAGAACCCCTTAATTCCTTATACCGCATTCATACATACACAACCACCAGCAAGGTTTTAGTGTACCGACATAAGTGCACCTGAACGGATACCACCACATGGAGTCGATTAAATCCGATCTAAGACGATGATAGAACCCGCGCCAAATTTTTGTTAGGCTCCTTCATAATGGGACCCTGCATAAGCAGTGACGGGTGGCTACTTGATCTATATAAAACACACAAAATCATGATAACTTACCTAATCTTGTACATCAACTAAGATAAAGAATTAGAACAAATATATTTAATCTATGGTTCTCACTTCTCCTTAACATTACAGGCTAAAAAGAACAAACATGACTGCACCTTTCCTCACAATAATGCAGCCTCAAAATCAAGATTCCATTTATAATATCCCCAATGAGTAATATTCCATTTCCGGATATTCATATGTATATGTGCTCACACAGTATGAGAGTAGATGCAATTCCATACTCACCGAATATACAAGAAAAGTCAAACCAGAGCCCAAAAACTGAATGCCTGCATAGAAGAAAGTTAAAATATCAGACAAAGCCAGTTTCGTATGTTGTATGAATCATGGCTCCTTATTTATCCGACGCCTTTCAGACTACGAGCCAAATGAACCCACGATGAAGCCAAGTTCATCAAAGCCCAGAAAGTAAAAAAATACCAAAACAGAAACATATTACTCGTACCTTCTTTAGCAGCCTAATTATCCCAGTAGTTCCGAAGCTGTGACATATGCAGAAGGAGGTCATCCCTACCCAAGCCAGTGGCACTGCTAGTCATTATCCATGGTGGATAAACCTTGTAACTTTCCTTGATCAGTTCTTGAAAACTCTTTATATTCTCATCAGGTCGTTTTCCCTTGCTGTTCTTCACTTTATCACATTTTGTGAAAACAATAGTCATCGGAATCTAATACATGTGGCCAAAAATGAAAACAAAAAAGAAATAATCCAACACAAATACGTTAAAAAATGTGAGAGTTTAAAGAAAATAATACTAGGAATCATACATTATTTCGCCCAAGCCAATTAGCACAGTCAAGGTCAATCTTCTGAGGCGGGACACTTGCATCAACAAGAAGCAGAACGCTTACCAAAGATTCCCTATTTAAAAAGTAACCTTTGGTGAATGATGACCAATCCATTCTTGTAGCTTCTGGGGCGTTAGCAAAACTGCATAACGAATAAATAATAAAGCTCAATTGGAAGCTTGAGAAAATAACATTAAATGTTATGGGTATGATAGCAAAATCGCCTTCATATACTATAAGTCCCTAGAACAGGATCTACAAGGCTGTTGAATACTATGATTAACGTGCGGAATCCGTTAATCACAAACACTCGACAATAACGAAGATTAAACACACGCGAGATCCATAGTTGTCAAAAGCGAAAGCGAACTCAAAGCGCAATGACCCCAAATGGGGCCTAGGCGAGAGGCGCAAAAAA
>JAOXNX010000033.1:3039790-3057068 GCA_028566075.1 Solidago caesia
GTTAAAAAGCTTGAAAGCATCGTCAATCATTTGATCCTTGCAAAGACTATCAACGATGGTGTTATATGAAACAACATTTGGTCTACAACCTTTTTGATCCATCATCCTAAGCAAAGAAATAGCAATAACATTATTGCCGAACTTGCAAAGGCCTTTGATCATTGTGTTGAACATAACAACATTAGGTTGACAAAGTTTGAGTTTGATGAGTTTCTTGAAGAAGACCTCAGCCTCAAGAACCCTATCTTCTAAGACGAGTCCGTCTAAAAGTGTAGTAAAAGTGTACGCATCAGGTACAATACCTCGCCTGAAGCAACTGCCTAAAAGTGCAAAACCGTCATTGGTTCGACGCAACTGACAACAACACTTGATGGAAATATTCACAGTGTAGTCATCAACAGGAACGCCAATTGCACACATTTGTTTGAAGAGATGAATGGAATGCGAAAAATGTTTCATTCTGGTAACGGAATTCAGCAATTGATTGAACTTTATAACAGGTGGAAGAGGCTTTCTGTGTGTCATTTCATCGAACAGGTTGAGGGCATCTTCTAATTTGTTTACTTTTTGATATATAGAATTAGGAGGAGAAAGGCCATCTTTATGATTATCAAAATTTGGAAAAGAAGAAGAAGAAGAAGAATAATAATGGGAGTAAAAGGAGAAAGGGGTGTTGAAGATGGATTTACCTTTAAATTTGATGAAAGAGCCTACAAGTTTTGTGTTATTACCCATCGTTGTCCCTCCTCCTTCTTCTACTTCTTTTGCAACAGAAGTATTTTCTTGCTTCAAAACCTAATTCATCCCTCACATTTTGCTTGCTTTTTTTCTACACTAGGAAACTTTGGGGAAAATGACATGTGAACAATGGAAAATGTTTATGGTATGTACTATGTAATGATATTTTCGGCGTTTATGCAATATAAATAACGTTTAATCCATATATGGTAATTTTAATGAGTCGGCACGCCACGTCAGACACTAATTAAGGAATTTAAAGTGGTGACCCGCTAACTTTTTTTTCCAGTCATCCTATACATTTTTTGGACATAATTAGAAGGTAATTACTTTGTATAGACTCCCGCCTAAATCATTACATACTATAAATATTTTTGCATAGTTCATTACATTCACATGTCATATTCCCTAAACTTTGTTGCCAATAACCCATAGATGGAGGCCTAGGGCTGTCAATCGGGTCGACCCGTGTCTGGTTGGCGGGTTAAAAAACTCTGACCGTGACCCGACCCGTGTCGGGTTGGCGAGTTGGCGGGATTAATACATATGAAATATATATGTTCTTTGTTTGCTAAATAACATATTAAATATGTATCTGATTAATACATATAAAATATATACACTCATTTCTAGTTGCTAGTGACTAAAAATTTGATGATATGTTATTTTTCTTTGTTTGCTAGATAAGTAGATAACAAGAAAAGCCCAGTCAAAAGAATAAAAAATTTAAAAAATTTAAAAAAAATTAAAAAGTAATAAAAAAAATAAATAAATTACCCGCCAACCCAACAACCCAACCCGGACCCGACCTGAAAAAATTCAGGTTGGCGGGTTGGCGGGTCGAAAATAGCCAACCCGAACCTGCTTTTTTCGGGTCGGGTTTCGGGTTGGCGACTGGCGAGTTTATTGACAGCCCTAGATATACGAAAGACTAACATCAATACATTTCCACTTTTAGTCCCTTAGCTTTGTAAACCTGCACTTCTAGAACAATATTAGAATAAACAGTTTTAGTCCCTGACTTATATAAGCCATAAGAATGCAACATATACAGTTCGAATCCCATTTCTTCCAGACTTATACTGAACACTTTCCTGCTCAAGATAGAGTACTAGAAAGGGATCATACGAAGGCTATGGTTTAGGAAAACTCGTTCGAATCGATTTTGATGCTCGAAGAAGATAGAAGAAGATTTCGATGATATGTACATACATAAAAGCTTTTGGTCATACACAACAAATGTAGAGTACATTACTTGTATTCGTATATAGTCAAAATTGTATCATCTTCCTTCATACATATATAGAGAATTGTGTTTTGCAGAAACTATGAATTATTGACCCATCAAAAGCTAGGAAAAAGAAACATTGAGAGCTATAATAAACTCATTATCTCCCATATATATGTGGTGATGTTATTAATTTATTATAAATCCGTCACACGATAATAGTAAAAGCTATTCGATCAACTTATTTACATATACTGATACAAGCTAACATCATACTATGTTTTTACATAATGGCTACTAACTAATGTATATATATAGCTATATATGTACATTCAACTTAATTACATATACAAGCTAGCTAAACTCATCCAAAATACTAATTTTTGTGATCTCTACATTTTTTTTAGAACAATCTTGGCTAGTACTAACTAATTAAGTATTTTCATAATGATCTTTTTTTCACACTATATATTATTATTTACTCTTAATTATGGGGTTATGGGTTTAGGGTGATCTGAAACTTGCTCGAGAGTCTTTCGATTTGTGACCATAACAGCGTTCCTAGTGATGACCTTGTTGGCCGCTCTTCTTCTGTGTTGTTATTTCTTGATGATCTATGAGACGAACAATTCAATGATGACCCATTCATCACCAAAACCATGCACCCAATCTTCTCAATCTCTTTCTTAACTGTTTCAACCATGCGCAGATTCACATCGTGTCCACCAACATTTGTGACATAAAATGACCCGACTGCCTTTTCTCCATGTATCCCAATCTCGGCCCTTGCAACTGAAAGCCCATTTTCACGAAACACCCTGGTTACATCTGATAGTAGTCCTGACCTATTTCGACTCTTCACATCTAACCTCAGCCCCTGTGCATTCATTTATAACATGTCTCAGATTAGTTATCAAGTCATCAATGTTTAATTATGTTTCTGTACATTTATATGAACAATTTACTGTAAACATGTACATTTGATACTCTTCGTTCTACAGCTGCAACTATGCATCGACTGATTGCTTGTCGTTGAATCTCTGAGCTTAACGTAAGCCCATCTTTCTGCCTAATGTAGTACTCCTGTATAATTCAAATACATATGAAGAAGTTTAAAAACTAAATGTCTAGTGGTTGAAATACTTAAATGATACAAAGGTACCTGAAATGCAACAGGCCCTTTAGAGCTAACTGCGGCATGAAAAACCACATATTGCAAGTCAGTCAGTGTGCAAACAGTGTCAAATAGTAACTTTGGCCTGTCTGGACTCGTTACATTAAGAACCGAATACCCCTTTTCGCGACAGTTTTCAACCGTAACAATTGTCTCATAGCTTTTATCATGAGTACTATATATACACTTTTCTTGGTAGTCTTCATCAGCCATCATTAGTTGGTGGAGCCGTCTCTCTGTATGTGGTTGACCTGTGGCCTGGATGGTTAACTTGACACTTGGCCTTTCATGATTGGTGTGACGCGCATTCACCACAGTCAGTAGCTTGGATTGTACTTCATCCACCCTTTGAGGGTCCATTATTGACCCATGGTTTGAATCATCATCTTCGACATGAATGACGCAAGCGGCACGCGTGTTATGGGTCCATACTACTGCGGCAGATACATGACACCTTAGTTCAGCTAGTACTGCCGATACCTCAGACAATAAGCCCGGCCTATCGGTTGTTGTCATCTCAAGTGTCATATGCTCCATCGATATGTGTTTTTGTCTCATTTCTTTGCCTATACTACTTGTTTTTACTTGTGTTTTCTCTCTTCTACTTGCACATATGGACTACAAAAAAATAATAAAATGTCACTGTCACACTTCTATACTTAATAGAATTTGATAATACATGCGAGGTTCTAACATAAAATAAAATATTATATATCTGTTAAATGTTAAAACAAACACTAACTTGAATGACTATCTTGTATAGGGCCCTATATTATGCATTTAAATACATGGAGTGAAAGAGACCTGTTGTATGTAATGAATTAGGTCTTTGTCTGTTATCTTGTTGCCAAGTTGATCAGTCACATGGAACACTATGCATAGGCGAAACATGAGTTCATGTGAGTATATGGAGATAAGAACAACCAAAATGGATCCAAATGAAAGGAATACGGGTCGACGACTAACCATCCATGAACCAACGACCATCTGAACAAATGTACGATTTGGATATGACAAGATCAAGATCTGTGAGCACTTGCACCATAGCCAGCAATATCCCGTGCTTGTTTGCACAATCAACCTACATCATTCAAACAAAACCAATTCACTATGAAACTTCATATGCACATTTAATTTCGAGTTTAACTATAAAACTCTAGTTTTGACAAAAATTTATTGTTAAATGTTGTCCCCAATATCGAGGATGGTATGTAGCCCGTGGTGGTAGCTAGACATGCATGCGGAATAAAAGTAGAGGTCTAGTGTTCAAATCCTGCCGCATGTCCCTTTAACCATAAGGTTACATGATTTATTTTCTCTCATGTTTTTTAGTGTGACCGGTCAGTAGTATACTGATATAATGAGTCCGTTATCCAATTATTGTTATGTGTTATCCAACTAATGATGTTTTAAATGTATTCAACTATGATATTATGTCACTCTTACAACAGAAAGATGTTTTAAAAGCGAGTACATATTATAAAAGAAATGGTAGAACAAAACAAATTTCTTTACTAAAAAAAAAGACCATTGGATATGTTATCATTGTCCACTTTTGAAGCTTGAGTGGCGTCTTTCCCGGCCACTTGGGTGGGCGTGTTCTTGTTTTTGATATATATTGGTCCCTTTCTCTCTGAATTCTATAGCTAATTTTATATTTACAATCCAAATCATAGTTACCACTATGCATATATGATTCAATATATTATTGCATATATAATTGAATCAATAATGTAATAAGAATTATTACATTGAATTGAATCTTCCTACGTCCTTTTCATATCTTTGCTTCCTTTCTTTAAACCTTAAAGCAGCTAATCTTTTTAGAAAACTAACTTTCTCCGTCACCTATTGACGTATCTAATGTCAATTCGTTACGCAATTGGACCCGGCCATTAGCGAAAAACTTTAATCTTCATAAAAGAAGAATGCTAGTTGACAAATTGTTGATAACCTAGCTACATGGCATTATTTGATTGATCTCGATCATCAGGAGTTAGCTAGGTCTCTCCCATCAATGAACACCCTCTCTCTTCATCCCCATTGTCACATCAGCGCCACATCACCTAAGAACACCACCTAAGAACACGCTCAAGAACACCCCATCTCATCAATGAATATTATCTCTCTTCATCTTCACCTCATCCTTAAAACTTCCGTTTTTTTGTTGGTTGATAAACTCCTTGTCCCCACCCAAACCCCACCACACTCTTGTCGACCTTGTTAATCCCTGACACGAAGCCACGACACCACCTCACGACAAGGTGAGGTGGTGCCATTGGCGTCATTCATATGAAGCAAGAAACGACGTCCCCACGACGCTTCTAATGGGAGCGGCCTTATAGACTAAATCTTCTTAGGATATATATATATATATACTTACTCTACGTCATTGTAAATATTCTCCAATTAATTATAACTTGAGCTAAAATGATCGAGTTAATTATATATCTTTCTTAATAGCATTTCAAGAAATTAAAATGAATATAATTAAATCGATCAGAACATATATATGTAAGTGCATGAGTTACCTTCACAAGTGTGCAATCTTCATATGTGTCATTATCAATGCAAACCCTGCAAGGCCAACAGATTACTAAGTATTACAAAACTTGTATAATAAATAATTAACTTAAATACGAATACGTGTATATACTAGCTAGAACCTTGGAGGGTGGATTCTGTCGACAAGTGACTCGAGCTCAGGATGAACATAATGTCCATAGCCCATGTCCATTTCGTCTTCAATTCGTACGATACTTAGTAGTAATATGGTTTTTGCTTAACAAAGTTCGATTTTACCTACGAAATTAAAACACACAAACTAATTAATTTAAGGTTGTATATACTTTTCATCATATACCGTACGTTATTGATTTATACTATCTCTTTAGGTGTTATATCTCATATGAAATTTCATCTCAAAAGGTTTCTTGAATTCCAAGAAATCACCTTTTCACATGAAATTATAACAATTTTAAAGGTCTTGCATATATATATATAGCAGTATATACCATCTTTTTAAAGGTTCAAAAACAATAATACCAAGTTTCCTTTTTTGGAAAATTAGTAGAATCAATAATAACTTGGTGAAAAGAGGTGTCGAGAAAGATGTACCTGGTGAAGATTTTCCAAATACTTCACATGGTAGAGAGGAGATATAAAAAACAGAAGTGTTTCCTTAAAGTGTGTGCGTGGGGAAAGCCCACCGAATATATAAGCGGTGTATATGTCAGAAGAGTCCAAGACTTACTAGAATGATAACACAAAAGTGGCATTTGGATATATGAATAGTATATGATAGTGTGGTTAAAATTATAAACGATGTTTATCTTGATTAATTAATACGATTATATTGGATATTTGTTGTATAGTTTAAAAACGTGTGATTATATGAGATTTTGCATATATTACCCGGAATAAATTGGCCATTTTTCTATCAAGGTTTTTCTTAACATGTAGTTACAAAACACATGTTATAATTAGGGCTCATACTTGACTTAACCTAAAACTCGTCTTAAAATTGAATTGAAAAAAGTCGGGTTAGGATTGTGAAGTCTGAAATGCAAACCCACCAACCTGATTTTTTTTAGGCCGGGTCTGGGTTAGTCTCTTGAGTTAGCACGTTAATTAACCTGCGAAACCGAATACTTTATGAATGAAATTTTTTTATATATACACATTCCAGAAGCAATTGGTTAACACATGCATTTGGTACAAATTATGACATATTTATTTTAGTGAACTTTGTACAATCTGGTTGTCATTTTATAAGTATATGTCTTGATAGTTAGATGTTTTTAAAGCTTTATTATTTGAGTTTACAAGATCACAACTAAAGGTGCACATCACAAACCGGGTTCTCATAACCCGGAATTCGACCCTAACCCAAAACCGGTTTTGGAGAAACCGGTTTTGGAGAAACCGGTTTTGGAGAAACCGGTTTCGGTTTCGGGTTTCAAAATCGGGTTGGGAACGGATTCAAAATCGGGTCGGGTTCGGTTTTAGTCAACAAAACCCGAAAAAAACCGGTCAAACTCTGATCAAAAACCGGGTTCAAACCCGGTTCGGGTTGGGTCAAACCCGGTTTTTGATCTTATTGACCAAACCCGGTTCGGGTCGGCCCGAAACCGGTTTTTAGGCATGACTAATCACAACAGGTTAACTTTAAATTCATTTGATCCAAAATCAACTCATTTAAGTATTTAAATTTTGTTTTTCTCCTGTAGACAAAACGTGACATGATCAACGAATGAGAGAGTTGTACCCGCAGCTAGCTCAACAAGACGTTGCTAGCACCTTTACCTTTGCCGGCCTATAGATAGTGGATTTATTCCACAAAGCAAAGGTGTTACTCATATATAAATAAGCTAGAAATGTTGGAGACAATAATTAGGCCCGTGTCCTTAATTAGTGTCCATCCTGAGTCGAATGTTTAGTGAGTTTTATGTGAGCTTAAATCAAATAAAAATTTGTGTCTTGCTCTTATCTTAACTCATAAAAACATTACGATGTAAATTCTATTATCACAAAACATCCAAACTAAATGTTGCATACGAGTATAAACAAACGAGCATATGCAAACCAATATTTACGAACAAATTATCGAACATTTATTAAAAAATTATTCAGTGTTCACGAACATAAATGATTGAATATATGTATATGTTTGTTCATTTAACAAAACACACTGAGATTTTCTATTCATTTTCGTTTGATAGTTAATAACAGTTCATGAATAATTCATTAATATCCTTTTCATTTAGAGTGTACTTAAAGATGATTTCTTTTTTCTGGTAGTCCTTGCAACATCATATAAATCATTGATTGAACTTGAAGTCTCATGATTAGAAGCTTGTAACCGATGTTTTAAAAACCGGTTTTTAACCGGATCGACCGAGGGGCGAAAACCGCTTCAACCGGTCAGTTTTATTTTATTTTTTATTTTATAAAAAGTTACTAAACTTGTTACATTCCAACGAAAATAATCAAAATACAATTATAATCTGTTAAAAAATAATACCAAATATTTATAATAAAAAAATATAAGTTTTAAAGTTTATAAACAACCAAAATAATAATAAAGTATCGACATCAATATAAAAATAATTAAAACAAATTTAAAAAAAAACTATTCAGAAAACCGGATGAACCAGAAAAAAGCAGACCGATTGAACGGGAAAAAACCGGAAAACCGACTGGCTCAACACAGTGACAGTTCGACTCAAAACACTAGACCTAAAAACTGGATGTCCCTAAAAATCCCGGTTGAACTGGCCGATTCAAACCGGTTTTTAAAACTTTGCTTGTAAGGCCTCTCCCTATCATGACGCCATCATCCCTTCATCCTCACTGCCATATCAGTTTTCTCTTTTCAAGACACACAAGAACACTTTTCTTCTTATCATACCCTTATCCCCACCTCATTCTTATTGTCACATCAGTTTTCTCTTTCCACTTTTATCTTACCACAAAATAAACAATAAAAAATTCTAGTCACGGGTAAATATTTTTGGTCAAAAAAAGTTTTTTTTGTTTGTTTGTTTATGTTGCACATGGGCCCAAGATTTTCATCCAAGCATTTCCAAATTTAACCGACTAATGACGACGGCCATGCACGACACCCCCTGCCTAGGTTGCCCTTCACGATGAGGATGATGAAAGGGTAACGACGAGCCGATAGGGATCGGCCTAACACGTGTGACTACAATTATGATATTTTTATTGTCGTTAACCATAGAAAGTACTTGACCAGATGAGTTAACTCGGTTGCGATTTGTATACACTATGTAAATGGATTTCTTTTGTTTAATTGGATTGGGCGGTTTGCATTATTTGTGTGGGTCCTTGCAGTCATCAACTATATGGACCATTATCCACAATTTTATACAGTTTCAAAATTACCCATCCAAAAATGACCCAAAATAGAAAAGTAGTTGTATCTTCAAAACTTGTGTGAGAAAAATTGCATAGTGAGACCTTTTATCGTAGCTGAATGATAAATTTGGCCCCTCTACCTCAACTAATATGCATTCCTAAGTACATTAATAGTAAGACTTCTATCATTTGAATGAACTAATCTCTAAAGCAACTTCACCTAAAGTTGATCATCCAAATAAGTCTACTTGAAATTTCATTGTTCGCATAAGATACTCGAATACTTGAAATTTTGTATTTGACAAGTACATCATCTCAATGTTTTGACATAACTTTTAAACATTACAAAATTAGTGTTCTCCGTAAAGTTTAGTTTGCTAATTTGTTTTTCCAATATGAAAGTTATAGAGTAAATTAATAAGATTGCTTTTCTTTTAATTTAATATACATGCATAAACAAATGCTCTAAGTCATCCTACTACTACTACTACTATTATTATTATTATTATTATTATTATTATTATTATTATTTCCAACATGCAAATTATAGAGTAAATTAATAAGATTGCTTTTCTTTTAATTAATACATGCATAAACAAATGCTCTAAGTCATCCTATTATTATTGTTATTGTTATTATTATTATTTAGAATATAACCTTTATGTTTAGATTGATTTTATGTCACATTATAACTATGTCTAACGAAACATTTTGTTAAATAATATTTAACAATTTTATAATACTAATTATGAGCCATAAAAAAATCAAGAGCCGACCCTGATTTTACTTATAATCGGTTTTAGTTTTATTAGCTATCGGGATAATAATCAAAACTTAGTATTTGTTTGCCAAAATACTTCTAACTTGACAGTATGTGAGTTGACCTATCAACCAAAATGTTATCCGTTCAAATCCTATTAAAGTAACAAATGTGTAAATTTTTATGTGCAGTATTATATGTCTTTCTATAAAAATAACCTAGGTGTATAAAGGTCTATTTTTAATAATGCAAAGGGTCTTCAAAAATCATGGAACGGCCATGGAACATTTTGGCTAAATCTAGACTCAAAACCTTGCTACATGGGCATGATCATCAATGCAACACTAGAACAACTTGAGCTTGACTCACTAAACTTAAAATTTTAACTCACAAAACTAGCAGCGTTATGCTAGATTTTTTTACGATAATTCAAAAACAACCTTTAATGAATACTAAGAACTTAACACATATTGTAACATCTTAAATACGCAATCATAGTTTGAATCTTCATATTCTCTTATAATAACACGGAATAAATGACAAAAAAACCAAATATTCTTAAACAAAGTGTTCGAAACAATGTATGGTTTTTTCATACCTGTTTAATAACAATAATGTGTCCGGTAACCTAACTGGATTCTTTTTACACATTCAATTGTCTATTACAAACACTGCTCCACTCCACAGGGTCTAGCTGATCATTGATTGAGACCGAGACCTTGGGAAAGAGTCCAACTGGCTCCAACGGACCGGTATTGGAGACCGGTTAAGGTTTCTCTGCCATCTAAACCTTTTGATCAAGATAATGTGTTAGTAGTAAAAAAACTAAAGGGCCTAATATGTAATATCATAAAACCATAGGCGGTTAAAGCAAAACTAAACCAAATATAAAAACAGATATTTACAACTAGTGGATTGGATCGAGAGAGATACGGTTGAAAACGTTGGTTGGTTGGTCTGGTCTTCCCTTCTCACTAAAACTCGACGACGCAAATATTCTGCGCCTTGTCTCTCGAGGTTCGTAAATCCCACCCAAACCTATACATACACCTTTATCTGTATCTATATCCCAATTTTTATAATAAATTCCATACTTTGGGTAATAATTACAAGATTTTATTTCTTTAGCTGTTAAATTAAGTCAAGACTTAATTTTTAATCAGAATTGTTGAGATTTATTAGTTATATGGATCTGGGTATTGTGAAAAAGAGCTTGGATTATGGTAAAAAGAGAAAAAAATGGATAATTATATTTACAGCTTTAGGGTTTTCAACTTATGGTGCTATTAGGGTTTATAATTTACCTTCTGTTGTTAAAAAGAGGGAAAGATTGGTTCGGGTTTTAGGCGCTTTAGTTTCGATTGCAGAATTGTTGGGTGATTCTGCTGAGACAATTAGTGTTGTTTCTAAGGATTTGAAAGAGTTTATAGAATCTGATTCCGATGAGATTCCGAATAGTTTGAAACAGTTGTCGAAAATTACGAGGTCTGATGAGGTTTGTGAGAGTATAGTTAGTGTTACTCGAGCTTTGACTGTTGGGATTTTGAAGGGTTATAATAGGGTTGGGCCGAGGAAAGGGGATAATGGAAATGGTTTGACGGATAAGGTTTTGGAGAAGGTGTTTTCGCCTGCTGGGTCGGGTTTTGTTTCTGTTGTTGTTGGGAGTTTTGCTAAGAATTTGGTTATGGCGGTTTATATGGGTAGGGAGGTTGCTGATGGTGGTTCAACCAGTTCAGGGAGTTCGGTACAAAAGTGGGTTGATGTTATAGCGGAAGAGAAATGTCAGAGACTAATTGGGGATTGTATTCAGCAGTTTGTGAGTACGTTGGTGACAGTTTATCTTGATAAGACCATGGATGTTAACCCGTATGATCAGATCTTAGAAGGTTTGACGAATCCTAAGCATGAAGATAAAGTAACGGAGTTGTTGACTACGTTCTGCAATGGTGCTATAGAGACGCTTGTTAAAACGTCCCACCAAGTTATGACGAATTCTAATGGGAAAGAAGTGATGTTGAGCGGAAAGAATTTGAAGAAAAGCCAGAGCAATGGGTTTGTGAGCAGGATTTCGTCGACCTTAGCAGTCCCTAGTAACAGAAGGCTTGTTCTTGATGTGACTGGACGGGTGACATTCGCAACTGTAAGATCTTTCTTGGATTTTTTCTTGGAGCAGTTATCCACGGGTATGAAGAAAAAGGTTGATGTGGTTCATGAAGAGGCGATTGACAAAGGGCGTGAAGTTTATAGGTACGTGAGTACAAAATCTTTTACTGTCATGACTGTATGTCTTTCGGTGTGGTTACACGTATTAAGCAGTCCGTGGAGTTTTGTATCAGCATAAGCGTCCCACCAAATTCTTTAGCCTGAATTCATATAATACAATACAAATGTGTGTATATATATTGTTAATCGAAGAGAATGAACTCTTTAGAGTCTTCATTGTCTGATTGTCTCGATGTAGCTTTATTTAGACCAAGGCTTGTATGCTTGTATCAGATTACATAGACATTGATTATAATCTATAAAATATCATCTCTCAACTAAATAGGAGGTGTATCTGCAACTGTTTGACCTTGTTTATTCTAACGTATGACATAGTTTTTCCTTGGAAGGAAGGCTTCTTTTTGTGTGTTTGTATGAACATGATACGTATATACATATACTTGAACATATGCATTTAGTTTCGAAGAAAGGCTGTATACGTTTAACAAATGTCTATATACTTTATGCACACATATGCCTGCTTTCATGATACGACATGATTTGAACAAATCATTTTGGCCAAAGAAAAGTTTAATGATGTTTTAAAAAAAAGGGTAAAGGAGAGCACTCTGTCTTCGGAACAACATTGGATCCCCATCATGACCTCCTCGTAAGGTTTTTGATGCCAGTGAAATACCTTCACTTAATACCCACATAATTTAGGCATCCCTAAATATCGAACCTGTGTCTCTCAACTTCACATGTGGGCCCAATCTGTATTGGTAACGGATATCACTTCATCTATGGATTGGTAAGATTAATGATGTTTATGCTTAAACATGTGTGTATAAGTCAACCTAAGGGATACTAGTAATTATTCTATGCATTTACATAACCTTACTGCACAAATTTTGTTTGTATTAATAAATTGGATACTCAAGTATCTCTGAACCACCAAAAAGTAATCTGATATACAATGCCCACAATTCACAAATGCCACTGCAACTTAATGGCTGCCAACAAATCTGGAAGATCTCTATTGTTCAAGATGGAGAAGGATACCTAGATGGCTGAACGGTATGCCTGAATGATGTTGTGCCAATGCAGAAAGCCATAGAATATGAAACATCTGTTGCAGATGATCCTGGTGTAAGTTAATAAACGTTGTATGAAATTGGTCATATGGATTTGCCCATCAAGACAACATACACAAGCACCAAAGGGGAACCTGCGACACTAAATGGAAACCGTCTTTAATCGAATGACAAACCCCAATGGCGTTTTGAATTGATATAATTTTTAGAATCAAATCTGATAGCCACTGAAATGGAGTTTCAAGTTTGGATGGACATTTCACATTTATAGGAAAATGATTAATCCGCCTAACTCGTACTTTTAATACTATATCTCATGGACGGGAAATAAGCTGTTTAGGTCATGCAAGAAGTGAATGTCGACTCAAGGCTGACGCAATCATACTCGAATAACTTCACACAAATTAAAGTTTTGATCTGGAACCACTTGAAGCTTAAAGTAAGAGGTGACAAGATGGAGGGGTTTAGATTATGTAAAAAGTTTAGCATGGGTCGAGCTACAAACACTCGAGTCTTGATAGATACTATTTGCCCTTTAAGATGTAATGAAGGATAGAAGTGTTGATGAATCTGGTTACGATTATATACAACGAAAAGCCTAAAGGATGGAGTGCTGATTTACTTTGAAGCCATTGTGAGATTATGAGCAGCAACGAAGACTGGAGCCAAAGAAGTTAATGAAATGTAATTTGTAAAAGCGTGGAATTATGCCTTTTGTATACAGGTAACAGTTTTGATGGTGATGAAGTACAACAGAAGTTTGACGAAATATATTTCTCTGTTAAAATGATATTTTGGTATCAGGATCCTTGTGACCGAAGGATCGATGTTAATGGAAAGTGGTGACGAAGATATATGGAGATCGATCGTCTGATGATGAAGTAAACACTTGACAGATTATTTTCAAAAAAGTTGACAAATCTGCTGGTAGATATTAAGGTACTCGGATTTTAAGTAGGCATTTTCACATGTTGAGTCACTAGTTAAACACATAAAATTTGGAAATGTGTACAACTGGACCGCATACTGCTGATTCGGTATCAGTACTATTACTGCTGGTTTTGTATCGGTTCAGTACCAACATCGACCAAGCTAAACGTTTGGCTAGTGATTTCAGCATTGGTTTAAGCAAAACAGAATTCTTTAAGATCTTGGACATAACAGAACAAAAAAACTTTGTTCTTGAAAATTAAAGTAAATGGGAAAAAGGATCTGTATGGGACCTGTTCAGACTTATGGTCATGTTCCTAGATCTGCAAATTCCTAAGACAGCGTACTTGGATATTGAACTCCGAAACTCATAGCCAAATCTTAACCTAAGTTGCTAGTTTGCATTGCAAGGCCCGCCTTCATCCGTATCACGAAATCAAACTTATTTTACACAAATCATCTCCCAAAACGTTCTCAACACTTCTATCGTTCAACCTGGTCACGAAATCAAATATTAACGCGTATATATCAGTTTCCTGATCAATTTAGTACTCGTTTGGTCGTTCAAGCTACGGTCCTTTCCAACTTGAAGATAGTCATGATAATTTTAGGATTCCGTATCATTGGTTGTTCGTTATGTTGGGGTTGGAGTATGACCAGCGATGTACACTTTTAAATGTGTAGTTTTTATTAGAACTTTTCACGTTTTTAGAAGTTGACTGTTATATGTATGATCTGTTACATCATTTTTCTTCACACGTTTTTTTAGTTAAACACACATTTAAGTATGGAGATATGATTAAAAATATGTGGATATTTTACGCATTGATGCACACCGACCGTTTATCCAAAATTCGTTATAAACAAAAATCATGTAGAGTATAAATGAATACCGATAATCATGGTGATTTTTCACACAAACACAGATTTTGTGATTTGGAAGAAGAAAAAAAAATGAAATTTCATATATTTAAAAAACTAAATGTCATCACAAATTCACAATGGAACCTTAAAATAGACCCAGAATTTCGAATGGGCCTAAAAAGACAAACGGGCCGAAAACTAGCCCACAAACAAAGTCTAATAAATTGAAATTAAATATAAAAATGCAAATAACTCATAAAATACAACGTTTTGGGTACGAAGCCTTGCAAAGACGTTCTCTTTATTTCAACCTTCTTTTTAACTGGTAGCGCCAAAATGGAGTCCCGTAGCCCAAGTTACAGTCATTTTAGCAAAGCCGTTTTACTCATGCGATTTTGGACCTACATAAACAAAAATAGAATTGATATTGGCACCATTGATTTTGATAAATTTACCATATTGGACAAATTTTATAGCATACTGTACAAACATTTAATGCACAGTATTAATAAATTAATCAAACTCTACGGTACCAATATCATCACCCAAAAAAAAAGAACTCTTCCACACTTGGACCTCTACCAATAAAGTTGTACGGTTTTAAAGATTTCGTAGTCAGAGACTCAGAGTTCCATTGTACAACATTTTGTCGATCAAGATATATTCTGTTCGATCCAACATGTGGTTTAAACCGATCACAATGATCGGAAAAATCACAGTGTTTTAATTCTCGAGGATGTTATACATTCCAAAAGGCATATCAATTAGTTTGTCACAACATTATTGTATTATTGGGAAAATTTCTTGTCACCTTTTCATTTATATGTGGATCATATCCCATTAAGATAGCTTTCTGTTGTCATCATTATAAGAAATTTAATCCTAATTTAGTTTCGAAAGATTTTTTTAAAAAGGTTATATCTATTATACAACATTATTTTGAATTTTGATAGCAACCACTCAAAAGAATAATACAACGAGGCATTATTACGTATATTGAAGTGGCCGGATAATTATGTCAACATAAACCACATAATATTATGTTGAAGTAGTGGCCAGAATAATTAGCAAAAGGCATTTAATTTAAAAAGGTTGAATATCACAAAAAAAAATTACTGTCTAGAATATATACTTGTTTGACATTAAAGAACAATAGAATCCCTTTTGGTTCAAATTTAATTGTTTTTAAAATTTTAAAATTATCATGTTCAAAGAAGGAAATGCTTAATGATTCATCCATTGACTAGTGATACATGTTGAGTTGTAAAGACCAGGAAATAAGTGGCTGACCCAGAAAATTATTACCATGGGTGTAAATTTAGAAAAATACATTAAATTCGATATTTATGGAGTCAAAGAAAAAAAAAACAATAAATACAATATTTAGTGAGGTCAAAATAAAAAAAAATACTTTAAAATACTTATAAAATTTGTTATTAAAGTTGAGGGGTCATTTTATCCCTCAAACCCAATGTTGGGGAACTCGCGACTAGAATCGGCTCGGCGGTGGGAAATCGGGAGTTTTTGGTAACTCGGGAAGTACTCGGATTGAGAATTTTATATATAAAAATAATATTTTTGAAATTATATGTAATATAAAATTAGAAATAGATTAGAAACTCCAAACTTAAATCATAATTAAACATAAACATAATACTTCAAATTTTAAACTTAATTTTTTGAAACATAAACATAATACTTCAAACAAAAAAGTAAATTTTTTTTTTACCAATCTTGACCCTAGTTTGACCGAGTTGATCCGAGTTTGACCGAGTTTTACCCGAGTTTGACCAAGTTACCCCGAGTTTGACCAAGTTTGACCTGTTGACCCGATTTTGACCCCGAGTTGGCCTGACTTGACTCCTTAGACCCCTGAGTCAAGAGTACTCCCCGAGTCAAACCGATTTTTACAACACTGCTCAAAGCCCATTGTATCTCCGCCCAAGTATCCCAAGTTTATATATCGTATACTAGTTTTATTTTTACTAGAAGTGTGTCAGTACAATGCATGACAAACAAATGTGTTTCAAATTATTTAACAAGTTAAGGACACATGGTTAAAAGGGTGAAGGTGACAACGTCCATAATAGTTGTATAGGAGATATATGTATTATGCTACAAAGTTAATTTTTATTTGAATTTATTGTTATGTTGACTTTTAATTAATTAATTTGGTATTAAACTTGATTAGAATTTTAAATATACGGATAAAATTGTAAAATTCGTGTATTTAAAAATTCAAATTTTAAGATACCATTTAAATATTTTAGAATATATCATAGATCATGTTTTTAAAAAACTAGTAGCAATTAGGCCGGTCCCTATGCTTATCGCCGTGCTCGTCATTATACCCTTCTTACAAGACACCATAGGCACCACCCCTGTCATGGGGTGGTCGTCGTCATGAGGAG
>JAOXNX010000033.1:3087532-3097612 GCA_028566075.1 Solidago caesia
CCCCCCCCCCCCCCCCCCCCCCCCCCCCCCCCCCCCCCCCCCCCCCCCCCCCCCCCCCCCCCCCCCCCCCCCAACGAAAGATCAGTCCATCAATCAGAATCGAGAAGGTCAAAAGAGCTCAAGTATAAATGTTTGTGTAGCCTACAAAGGAAGATCAAGGCACAAGATAATGATGGATAGCTTAACACAATGTAATGTAATGTAATTAAGAAGTCTTGGCTGAAAATACATGAAAGTCATAGTCAAGGGACTAAAGTTGTACATCTCATAATTAAGGTTGTTAGGAGTTAGTTAATGACGGTTAAGGAGTTAGTTAATAGCAGTTAAAGTGAGTTAGTAGCTTATATATACACTCATAATGTAATGATTTGGAATCAATTGAGATATACACAAATTCTCCATTTCTCTCTTAATTTTCAGTTTCTGTTAGCTTATAATAGTCTTTGCCAAATACTTTTATGAACATGTAAATTTCGGTTTCCAACTTAAAAAATAAGCTCCAGTTACAAGTTTTAGCTTTCAATTAGTTTTATAAAAATATCGAACGTAGATAAATTATAAATGATAACTATGCATATTGTTGCCCGATTGTCTTTCATCTCTATGTAAAATTTAATACCAGTTATATAATAGAACTGGCAAATGCGTGAGGATTGTGAAGATGCTTTCTTGACTTTTACCCACATGTTTTAGGTTCGATTCTTTGGAATGACACTGTGTAGGTTTTTTTTCCGTAAATTACCTGGATGGGTTTGTATATTGTCCCGTTAAAAGAAAAAATACAAGAGAATAAAAACAATCCTAAACAACCCCTAATACTACTAGTCTATTACTATTAATATTAAAGTAAATATTTTAATTTTTAATATTAATAATTAATAATATAAATACAAATAACCTCCCATGCCTAAAGCAGACGTTATTTCAGGTGTTTTCTTAATTCGAAGCTTATCGTTAATTCGAGATAATTTAGGGTTTAACTCACACAATGGAATCACATACTACTACGCCTTTCATCAACAAAATTCCTCATGAAACCTTGACAAAGGTAAATTTACTAAAACCCCATCATTAAATTTCCACTATTTTTTTTTAAAATTTTTATTTGCAAAGATTATAACCCTTTATGATGATTAGTGATTATAGTTATGTTTACTTGATCATAATGCAATAATGAGGCTTTTTCATGATTATATTTCGACTAAAATAATAACTTACTTTTTCGATTGTTTGGGCCGAAACAATGTAGTAAATTATGGGTTGATCAGATGGGAGTCAAGTTATGCAACTGAGTTAATGATAAGTTCCGGTTAATTTGATCATGTGTAACATTTGTTCGAGCCGAAACAATGTACTAAATTATGGTTTGATTAGCGTATAACTCTTGGGGGTCAAGTTTGTAAAAGCAGTCTCTGTACTATCGGGTTGAAGCAAGTTGAAGCAAGTATGACTGTCGACATCTCACCTCCCCTTTGACGGGATTGGGTATTGTTGTTGTCTTGGGAGTCAAGTTATGCAACTGAGTAACTGATAAAGTGATAAATTTCGGTAAATTTGATCATGTGTCAAACATGTAGGCCAAACATTGTGAACATAAGATCAACAACATATTGCCATATAATCAAGTTTACGGGAAAAATGAAAGATTAGATTGTTATTTATAAAAACAAACATTGTATTTTATTTTACTTTGTATTCAAGTTGTCTTGTTTATTGTATTAAGTATGGTACATGGTGATTAATGTAGGACGATGTGAGGTCTGAAACTCAATCTTTGTACAATCTTGACCCGGTTCAACAGCATCAGGGTGAATTTAATAATGTTACGAAGGTTTTCGTGGGTGGCTTGCCAGGTGATTTAACTATAGAGGAGTTTAAGGCTTACTTTGAGCAATTTGGTACTATTGAGGATGTTGTTGTGATGTTTGATAAACTAACTAACAGACCACGAGGGTTTGGTTTTGTTACTTTTGACTCGCCAGAGGCTGCAAATAATGTACTAAAGAATAGGTTTTATGAGTTGAAGAACAAGCGTGTGGAAGTCAAGAAAGCAGTTTCTAAGCAACGTAATAGTAGGAGTTTCGGAAATAGTTATGATGCCATGTACAATTTTGGTGGGTATTATTATGGGATGAACAATTTTGCATACGGGGGGGCTTATACTGGTCTTGGTTATTATCCCTACCATAGTCTCTATCAAGGTTGGTATGATTTTACAAACACTTATTCATACCAGACTTCTTATAATTATGGAAACACACCATATAGTAGTAAACCTTCCTATACATATGTGAATACCACCCCTATTGTTGTGAAGAAAAACACAAATGTCAAAGATGGAGATGATTCTGAAGTAGCAAAACAGAATGCAAGCTCATTTCCGAAGAATGGAGAAACGGAAATTGGCCATTTAAGGCCAGGGGAGTCAAATGATGAAGAAAATGTTGTGAAGGATGTATTAGTAAATGGTGAGAGTGAAGGTTTGAATTTGTATTGCAATGTTGGATATGCAGAGGCTATTGAAGCTTTGAGTTTGTATAGCGATGGATCAGATAAACAAATGGGAGCGGATGGACAGCCTTCTTTGTGTACAGCTGATTCGTAATTACATTGACAAAGTTTCCGGTAAGTTGATTTTCATTCTTGTTTCGATTAATTCAATGGTATGGTTCTGGTTTTGGAATTTTTTTTTTTTTAGGTAAGAGTCTCTCGTGATGATTATGCATGATCAAAACAAACAGCAGTATTTGGTAACCTTAGATCGTTAATACTTGATGTTTACACTGTTCCACGGTTCATGTTTTAAGCTCTCGAGTTCTACCGTTTAAGGTTTATTTGTAGGGCATAGCAACCACCTATTACTTTGTTTTTATGTTGGGTAACCAGTTTTGTTTCTTGTATGTAGATCACCAAACTATCACTTTCTGTTATGCAGGTTAGTTTATTGACATCATCCAAGTCCCTATTACAACTAGTAACATGACTTATATGACAATAAAAATTCAGTTTAATGATCCACATAGCATAAAAGTGATAGTTCAGTGACCGTAAAAGTAGTTTTTAGTCAAGATTAGCAACTAAGTGCTAGTTGGTTGCGATGTCATGAAATTAACCCCAATTCTAATGTCCCAACAGTAGCTAATACGATAGTTTAGGCATGATATGATGTTGAACATGCAGATTTTAGGGGGAAAAGTGACGTCGATTAAAACCAGTTCTTCTGCAAATGATTAAGCGCTAAACAAGGATCTTTTTTACATTGCCTTTGAACACTGTATTCCATAGTTCTAGTATATAAAAGATGCATCACAGAGGTCAAGTGTGAGATTAGGAGAAAAAAATGCTACATACCAAGTCACCAGTGATCTGGGCCATTTTAACTATTGCTGGACTTAGTGGACTCTCATAACTCTTGATCTGCAATCAAAGAAACAAGCCCACAGAAAAAGATCATATGGGCTTTTTCTCAGTACACTTAATATTTTGGCCTGCTTTCATGACAGTTATTTTGGTTAACTTTCTTGTAGCTTCAAATGCTTATTTCCTGCTATAATGTACAACATGTCTCTATTGTGCCTAACAGAAGAAGCTTAATTTTACTACTTTTATAGGAAAGATGGATCCATGTTGACTTGCTACGCCGCCTAACATCCTCTATCAAACAAAGTTCTCAACGTACCATGACCAAAATCATAGATTAAGTTCAAACGTAGGATTGATTATGTATTTATGGTTTCCGTTACTCATTTCAAAGTACCGAAACTGGAGATTTTATTTCGTTGTTCTGTTTTTAATCCATGAACATTTCGTTTTAACTCCTCGAATTACCATCCGTTCCATGGTACTGTTTAGTGCTACTTTGTGACTTACTTTACATATATAGTTATTTACGAATAATCATAAAACTTGCCAAATTTGTGCGTAGATTAGTACAAATCACCTTAAAGTTCCATTTGATTTGCTGTCCCTTTCCACTACATTCTGGGGGAACAATATGTCTTTAAACAAATTCTCCATTTATAAAGCAATATTTCTTTGGCCTTTTCTTTCTTTAATTTTTTTTATAAAAAAAAAGCAAAATAAAACCATATTTCCGGGCAAGGCCAAAATTGTGTTTACAAACATGAAAGGCACCTATACCAAGGCGTGGAATAATTTTTTTAAAAAAATGTGGTTCTAGTTTGAAGAGGATTCCCTTATTTCCCTACAAGTACCAACCAACCACTTTTTAGATTAAGGGTAATGAATTCAATGCTTCAAAATTTACATTTCTTTTGTAACTTTCTTTCCCTTTGTGTCTGGCCCTATAGCAAGCTAGAGGGGTCCTAGGATTTTTTGGGTACTTTACTATGCCATGGGGGAATTATCTGTCTTATTATATTTATAATCTAGCATCTAACGGTCTAGCTTTGCAAGATTCTTGTATCTAAGATTTTGAAGTTCATATTGATTGTATATTTCTAGGAGTTTTTACTATGTTTGTGGGCATTGGCATCGTAGTGGCAAACTTGAAAGATTCCCGCAGTAATGTTCATCAACATCGCCGCCATCACTTCTTTCACGCATGATAGAAAGATTTGCGGCAAATTTTCACTCAATTCTTTCACGCGTGATAGGAAGATTTGTGACCGTTTGTGGCTTGCAACAGATACTTTTAAGGGGATTGTAGTGAGTGGTAGGTGAGAGGAGTGTTGCCAATGAAATATGGATTGTGATATGAGTGAGGGGTTAGCTGAGGTGGCATAAGGGGATTGGTTGGTTGGGAGTGAGTAGTAGGAAAAATTTGAGGGGAGTGATGCCAACCCCCTAAGGTGCTCCTATTTTCACCTTTTTTTTTTTTCTAGATACACTCTTTAATGTGCAATAAACAATGCATACCGTACAATTGTTTATTGCACAGAAGGTGTATATAGAAAGAAAAAAAAAGTTGGAAATAGATGCCCACTTGTGCTATAAAAGATATATATATTTTATGGGGATAACATAGCTGCTCAGCAGTCATCTTACCTGCTTCCCCCTCACAATCTTTAAAAATAAAAAATTTACATTCGATCATGTGATTGAATCATTGTGAGAGCAACTAGCGGCAACTACGTTTTTCCCATATTATATATATATATATATATACACACACTACTGTATAAAGCATCCCCTATCCCTTTTTTCTCAAATTACAACTTTGAACTACCCAAAATACTTCTCTTCTTTATTTATTATTTTTAAATCTTCATTTGATATACCTATAATACCCTTAATGAAATTAATTTACACATCTATCCCTTAACTTCTAAAATAAATACACTACCCCATTTTATATCAATAACCTTTACATCAATAGCCTACACTACTTGTCGCCGCCGCCACCACCACCACTAGTCGCCACCACCACTACCAGTCACCGCCACCACCACCCGTCGCCGCCACCACCACACCGCCGCTACCACCATCTCCGCCGCATCGCGCGGACATTTGTATAGTATGTGTGTGTGTATATATATATATATATATATAGTGGGGGGTCTTTGTCTAGTTGCTATACATTTCAACTCTCATTACTAATTAAAGTAATACAAATTTAGGAAAGTAAGTAATGTTAATGTGTGAAATGTCATACATAGCCCTTGAAGCTAATAAGCTAAGACATGTGAGTGATGTCATATTCAACTTTAAGAATCTCTCTGTGTCCATCTCCTGCCATGAGAGAGTTGCAGAATTAGCTTAGCAGAAGAAGAGAAGAGACTTAAATGTGAAGCCAAACTTTAATGGGGGTGTGAGGATAAGTCGTTTTCTCTCTTTGAATGGCCTTCTTTATCCAGTTTTTTTGACATCTTATTTGCCCATTGGATATTTTTGTAATCTATCATGTTCTATTTTAGATTTTGTTTGGATCTTTGTGTTCCTCAAATCTCACCTGAATTTACACTTACTTGACTCACCCAACTCAATTATTCTCATTGGCTCCTTTAATTATTTCCCAACACATACATAGTACCAACAAGTCTTAACTTTAACATTTTGCACCTCTTATTATTTTTATTATTATTGGAAATATCAAATATGCAGTTGACTGCATATTTGATAGATGTAGTCCCCCTCACAAATAAATTTGTCACAATGAATAAACAGCCCCCCGCCTGAATTTGAGGGCAGCAGGAGGCAGTTAACAGCAGCCAACATATCCTCATTATTATTATTATTATTATTATTAAAGTTTTCACCTTTCTTTCACCCTTCAATTAAGTACAAAACCCTTCTACATCAATTTGTTTAAACTTAATTTTTGGCCTGCAATCTTGAACTAATGAAAGAATATTCTTTAATTCCAAGATTAAACAATGCTTTAAAAAAAACGGATATAACAATGACTGTCCCTTTAAGTAGAGTATGATGAATTAAGATTAGTGAGAACAAAATCATGAGTGACCGAAAAATTGTTTTGGTAACGGGTTGTGCTAAAGGCGGCATTGGCTATGAATACTGCAAAGCGTTTGCGGAACAAAATTGTCATGTTATCGCTTCTGACATCTCTCAACGGATGGATGATTTGTCTGAACTACAAGAACATCAAATCGAGACTTTAGAGCTTGATGTTTTATCGGATATAAGTGTTTCATCTGCCGTGAAGGCTATAATTTCCAAGCATGGTCGAATAGACGTGTTGATTAATAATGCTGGGATAGGTAGCACGGGCCCCTTAGCTGAGCTCCCGTTAGATGAGATTAAAAAGACTTACGAAATCAACACTTTAGGGCAACTTCGAATGGTGCAACAAGTTGTGCCTTCTATGGCTACCCGAAAAAGCGGAGTCATAGTCAATATTGGGAGTGTGGTTGGAAAAGCTCCCACACCTTGGGCCGGGTCGTATTGTACTAGCAAAGCAGCGGTTCACGCCATCTCACATACTCTTCGAGTAGAACTAAAACCCTTTGGAATTAACGTAGTATTGGTTGTTCCCGGGGCTATAAGATCAAATTTAGGGACCCATAACACCGCAAAATTGTCAAATTATAAATGGGAACTTTATAAGGACTTTGGCAAAGAAATAGCCGAACGGGCCCGAGCTTCTCAAGTTGGAAAATCGACCGATGCAGCTTTGTTAGCACGACATGTAGCAAAGAAGGTTTTGAGCCCGAAACCACCAAAACAAATAGTGTTTGGTCATATGACTACTCTATTCTCCTTCCTTTCGGTCTCTCCACTTTGGGTTAGAGATGTTTTCTTCACAAAAAGGTTCAACCTAGACAAGAAAGTGTGATCATTGGGAATTTTAATTAAATGTTTATGTTGTTTCATGGTTGTTAAGATAAAATTAATTTTGATGTTTCTATCTATCTTGTTTTGAAGCTACTGTACTTTGTTTTCAACACCATTAATAGTGCTCCATGTACCCAAGGCATGGAAAGGCCAGATACACTATTAATTAATAATTTTTTTTGTACTTTGAATCAGAAGTTTGGAGACACAAAATTGAAGTATGGTAGTTGAGTATGTTTGAGTTTTTCAACTTCAAAATAGATTTCATCAAATGTGTAGACAATGTCAAATAAACCATAACAAAAATGTTCAAAGTTGTTTATCTATTAATGTCCATTAATTAATTAATTGTTTGAAGCTATTTTAAGGTGGTTGATTTGATAACAAGAGATTACAAGACTTTATATAAACTTTAATTAGTAAGGTGTAATAATTCATATTGAGGTGAAAGAGAGAGGTCCAAGTGATGGGAGCACAATGGCCCTGGTATGGTAAAAAAGAACCAAAGATGGATTCAATAATTGAAAAGTGGTGCAATGAGATGACTCATTTAAAGCAGACAAAGGAATGAGAGCAACAAAAAAAGAAAAGCCTTCCCATCCCTTATTCAAGGTTGGTGAAAATGAGCCATTTTTGAAACACCAATTGAAATAATAATCTTGGTATTTAATCTTGGACAACATGTTTTATTCAACTAGATGCACCAAAGTAAACAGCAAGCTACACGTAGCTTGCGGTGTACTTAGTAACAGTAAGGTCGGGGGTTCAAATCTCCGTGATAGTCATAATTTTCAATGGGTGCTCCTATTTTCACCTCATTTTTCCTAGATACATCTCTCAATGTACAATAAACAATGCATACTGTATAACTGTTTATTGCACAGAAAAAAATGTATATAGGAGGGGAAAAAAAAAGAAATAGATACCCACTTTTCAATTTATTAGTCACTTTGAGGATTTAAAAAAAAAATTTACAAAGAGTTGTATAGAGTTGGGTGGATTTAGTCTCATCATTACTACAATCAAAAACAAGAATTTGAGTGAGTGTGTGTGGGGAAGAGAATTTCTTTCCCTACCATTTGCCTTAACAATTAATAATAGTACAGAATTATCTTTTTCTTTTTTTCCCATCACCTTTTTCCAAAAACACACATAATTATTCCTGATGGAAAATCTGTCTCCATATATGAACAACTTTGTCATGCAAGAATTTCATGCAACTCTTAATCCTGATTATTTTCCCATTTTTGCTACATATAGTATACTATATATCTTCTTGGATCAATAAGAGAGATACCCACTAGAAAAAGATTAATATAAAAAAAAAAAACATTTTAAATAAATAAATATATAAAAAAAAGGGGGCATGGCAATATGGCATGGCCAATATGTCAGTCAAAAAACATATTGTTGTTTAACCATAGTCCAAAAGGATGGAGCAAATGCTTTACCCCTGTTGATCAGTATAATATGTCTATATCCTGGCAATAATCACTGAAACGACGTCGTTTAGCTCATTGTCAAGGCACTTCTCATCAGAACACACAGCTATGAACACCTGTTGGCACATACCATCCATAGCTTTAAAAGCTATATGGGAAAAGGAAAAGATACCCTATGAATAAGCAGTCAGCAGTAATAAGAGGTGTATTATGTGTATATATGTATAGATATTAGATAGACCCATGCATAAAGAGTGATATAGACATTGACAATTGTATAACCTCCAAAAAAACTCACAGTATATATCAAACCTATATATATTGTGGTCTACTGTTTGAGTTGTGACCCTAACAACTGGACTGTTTTGTCTTTTTTTGCTTCTTGTGAAGAAAATCTATGTTTGCTTATTTTCCTCTCTCTCTCTCTCTTGCAGTTCACTGACCATCAAACAGGTTTTTGTTTTATAACTTTCATTCAAGTTTATGTATATTTAATTTATTTACTAGTCACAATGGATAGAAAGAGTGATGTTATGATCAAAATCTATAGGTTGATTAAGTGATGAAAAAGAAAAGGTGTAATCATCATCAAATGATCTAATTACAAGGATGTCTGTTTTTTTACAAGAGGGTCAGGTTTGAGTCATACTCCTGTTATATTTGAGGGTGACCACATGTATTTAATATTCACTTATGGTGAGTCTGGGTGAGTTTTCCTTCCAGATTTCTGGGTGATAGGGGTATCTCATTGGAGGGTTTAAATTGAGGATCTATTTTGCAGGAGACCCATTAACACGGACCCGGTTAAGACAACGTATGCTAAACATTCCGACATTCACGAGTAATTCAACCCTTTCAAATAATAATAATAATAATAATAATAATATATGTAAGGGTTCAAGTTTCGACTTTTAGTATATCCTATTCCAATCTTGAAAGTTTAGATCCGTATGCTCTTGTCTTATTATACACACCAACATAACTATACTATTGAGGTTTATTGAGCAACATTGTACTCTATAATTACTAATACTTCAAAAAAATTATAAATCGACACGATAAATTATACTTCAAAAAATTAACCTCGTGTGCTTTTGTCACCAACTAGAAGCCCCCACCAAGGCTTGGTTCCGGGCATCAACACTCAGTCACAGCACCATGGACGAAATGAGTGGGAACGTATTTGAACCTGTGATCGACCCCTATCTTCAAAGTCCACGTTGACCACGTCAACAGAGCTTTTATGGGGGTGATCGTCACCTGATCTATCACTGGGTGGTTAATTACATTACTAATCTAAACACCTTATAAAACATTTAGGAGGTGTCTTAATTTTTAAAATTTTTAAACATTTCCTTATATATCATATCATTTAATATTTTTA
>JAOXNX010000033.1:3211726-3225614 GCA_028566075.1 Solidago caesia
CCTTCTTTAGAAGGTATTAGACTGCCCACATTAAAGTTGTCCATGGAAGCTATATGGTGACATGAAAGATGTTTGTGGGAATGACATTGTTGATGAGGTGAAGGATATCCATCTTCGGGTGTTTGTGGGGAAATATGGGGATTGATGGTTCTTGTGTGTGTATGCATAATATTTGTATGTATATATTAATTGGGTGTATTTGAGAATGATGAATATATTATTATTGTGTGTAACAAGATGTTTGTGGGAAATATGTATGAAAAACTGATGTGACATGCTAATTAAGCTATTTGTGGTCAGGAAAAACAATCCGAATTGATGCAGACAATCTTATAGATAGTAGGAGACGTATGATGATATTTAAATGGAAATATCAATTTATTATTAGTGTAGTTGGCTATATAAGTTATGTTTATATTTATTGGTGACCTAACTTTTCGATCATCATCAGCACATAGCCGGCAACGCATTATTGAATGTATGTTGAATGAATGCCAAGAGTTAAAATCATGTTTGTGGGCCCCTGTAACAATTCTCATCAACTTTCTAATTGAGCAAATTAATGTTTGGATTCTTGTTGATGATTTTTTTTTTTGAAAAGTATGTATATATATTTACGGGTTCTTGCAAATTGCAAGCAACCAAAACCAAGATACAGAACCAGCAAAAAGATTACAAAATGTTGAAATTGGCCCAGTCTACCCAACTAAGACCAACGCGCTTAGTTCTATGCTTGTACCAGAAATACCCAAGAACCTTAACATTTTGAAGTATCCTCATCGGGCACACCTCCATGTTCTTGAACCTTTTGTCATTCCTCGCTTTCCAGATGCACCAACATGTAACCCAAACAATACCTCTGAAGACCTTCCTGCCTTTTCTTCCAAGACCCACATGTTTATGTAGGATCACCAAGTCGTTAACCGAAAACAGTAAAAGGGGCCCTGTATTACACCACGAGCTAACCAAAGTCCAAACCAATGTAGAGATCCGGCAGGAGCACAGCAAGTGATCGATATTTTCAGCGCCGTCATCACACAATCCACAAAACGAGTCCGAAAAAAAACAATTGCGGACCTGTAGCGCCGTCAATGTTGGTACACGGTCCATCAATGCTCTCCAAAGGAAAATGTTGCACTTTTTTGGCACCCACTTTACCCATTTCAAAACCAATCGGTTGCTGAGATTTCTGTCATCATAGAGAAGTCTTTTGACATCTTTAACAGAGAAACCATTCTTTACATTCCCAATCCAAACCCATTTGTCCCTATCATTTGAGATGTTAACCGATTCCAGCAGCTCCTCCAATACCATCAGCTCGTCCCATTCCTTACTGCCATTCAACAACCCATTCCAGTCCCAAGACCTACTATCCCCAATCCTATCCTTCACTAAACACTTCTTGTTTTTTTCAAGCTTGAACAACGAAGGGAGCTCCTCCATGAGAGGCCTGGGAGTTAGCCACGGGTCCACCCAAAATCTGATCTCCGCCCCATCACCCAACTCACCTCTGATCAAAAGCTTCACATACGTCCCAGCAATAACGGAATTATCTAAGCTTCTAACCACCGACGTCCATACCCCCGGAATGTATTTATTATACGGAATAATCTTCCAGGTCCTATTACTATCATGAATGGCTCTAATAACCGAACACCATAACCCCTTATCATCCGTTCTAAATCTCCAAGCCCATTTAGCAATAAGAGCCGTGTTGACCTCACTTAATCTAGATAAACCGAGACCCCCATCCTCGATAGGAGACGACACTCTATCCCAACCAACCCAATGTATTTTTTTAACACTAGACGAACCGCCCCACAAAAACCTCCTGATAATAGATTCCAACCCGTCAATGACCTTCCCCGGCGCTTTGAACATCGAAAAATAATAAGCAGGAAGGCATTCTAACACGGCTTTTATCAGAGTTACCCTCCCCCCTATTGACAGCAACCTACCTTTCCAGATAGCAAGTCTAGACTCGAAAATATCAAAGATAAATTTCCAATTCGACACCTTTTTCATGTTTGCCCCGACCATAATCCCCAAATGCACAAAAGGAAGTGAACCCACCTTGCAATTAACAACAGCCGCCATATTACACAGTTCCTCATTCTCAACCCCAACCCCATATAAATTTGATTTTCCCAGATTGATTCTAAGGCCAGAACACAAGAAAAAAACCCTTAGCAGTCTCGCCACTGCTCTCACATTCTCCTCGGCCCATTCACCAAAAATAATACAGTCGTCCGCGTATAAAAGGTGTGAAAGACACGGCCCGTTATTAGGAAGCGACACCCCTTTCAATAAACCACCACCAGCAGCCTTACTCATCATGGCCGAGAATGCCTCCATGATGATAATGAAGAGAAAAGGAGAGATTGGATCCCCCTGACGCATTCCTTTCGAGCATGGGAATTCATCCGTAGGAGACCCGTTCACAAGCACAGACGACCTGGCCGCTTTCAGAATTCCACCAATCCATTTGCACCACCTATCCCGAAAACCAAGTTGCCTCATGATGTCGATCAAGAACTGCCAGTTTACGTTATCATAAGCCTTTTGAAAATCAATCTTGAATATAAACAGTTGCTTTTTTCTCTTTTTTGCCCACGATATGACTTCATTCAGAATAAGTGGCCCGTCCAAAATAAGCCTGTCGCTAAGGAAGGCAGTCTGGAAGTTAGATATAATCGACCCGAGCACCCCTTTCAACCTGTTAGCAAGCACTTTGGAGATCGTTTTACAGATAATGCCAACCAAATTGATTGGACGGTACTCGTTGAGGCTCACAGGGTCGATCACCTTAGGGATAAGGGTGATAAACGACGAACCACAACCTCTATTAATAGACCC
This sequence comes from Solidago caesia, assembly GCA_028566075.1. Classification (NCBI taxonomy): domain Eukaryota; kingdom Viridiplantae; phylum Streptophyta; class Magnoliopsida; order Asterales; family Asteraceae; genus Solidago; species Solidago caesia. The sequence continues at coordinate 3,214,583 of JAOXNX010000033.1, forward strand.
ATTCACATGAAACTCCTGAAACATCTGAAAGAAATCCGACTCGAACAAGTCCCAGAAACTCTTTATAAATCTAAAATTAAACCCGTCCGGGCCCGGGGCCTTTTCATCCCCACATTCAAACACAGCCCTCTTAATTTCCTCCTTAGTAAAACTCGTCTCCAATCCATGGGCCTCGCTGTCAGTAAGTTTTGCTTCGAATTCACACTCCATAACAGGCCTAGTTTCCCATTCCTCTTCAAATCTCATTTTAAAAAACTCACGGACGTGAGCTTTCACCTCCTTTGGCTCGACCACCCACACATTCCCCACCATAACGCCTTGTATCCTATTAGCTTTTTTCCTGTTATTAATCAGACCGTGAAAGAACTTAGTATTCTCATCACCGTCCACAGCCCATTTACACCTAGATCTCTGTCTAATGTCCTTCGCCTTTAATTCTTCAATCTCAGCCAGCCTTTTTTTGCATTCTAACCGAGACCAAGATTCCTCGTCTGATAGTTCACGTTCTTCCAGCACCATATCAAGTTCCTCGAGCTCCTTTTGACAAATTTCCATCTCTTCTCCCTCCTTCGATCGCATCTCATCTCTCCATTTTTTAATACGCGATCTTAGCCATCTAAACTTAAGCATTAATTTAGTATCCGCAGGGCCAAAGAAAGAAAAACTACCAACGGCCTCCGACACCACATCCCTAAAATCTTCTCTGTCCAGCCAAGAACTGAAAAATCTAAAAGGCTTAGGCCCATAATTAGTATCGCGCACCACGAAAGCAATAGGGCAGTGATCAGACCACCGCCTAGGAAGAACACTAAAGGACGCATTCGGCCACAAATCAACAACCTCTCTGCCTACCAAGAGCCTATCAATTTTACTCATTTTAGCCCCCCTGTCATTGCTAACCAGAAATGTAAATTTACCACCAGACATCTGATATTCATGAAGATCAGAACCTGCAATAAATGAGTTGAAATTACGCGCACACACATGATTAAAAGCCGATCCCTTCCGATCCTCTCTTGCCCTAACCGCGTTAAAATCCCCAATGATAAACCATAATCCCTCTGTCCCTTCCTTTAACTCGGCAATCTTTTGCCAAAGAGTCAACTTATCTCTAACTCTTTGAGGCGCATACACATTCAAAACATTAACCACCTGTTCACACCCTCTAATTCTCCCTTTAAGTAACAGATAATTCCCATCCTTGATACAGTCACTCTTAACGAATACCCCCGGATCCCACATCGATAATAAACCCCCGGACCTCCCATTAGGATCCACCACATCCCATGCCACCTCTGACCTACCCCAGTAGCTACGAACAATTGACTCAGTAACCACAGCCGTTTGAGTTTCTTGTAATGCCAAAAAAGATACACCCTCATTACCTCCAATCTCTTTAATCCAACTCCCTTTTCCATCCCCCCTAATCCCACGAATATTGATAGACAAAATATTCATTGATTACCTTCATTATTGCCTTCTGAAATGATGCTCTTCCTGACAGCTTCTGAATGATCTTGCAATTTGGCACCAACTCTTTTTCCCACCATAATAGTAGCTTGAACTTCTTTGTCTATCTCCATATCAATCTGAACATCAGGCCTAGAGGAGAGGCCCTCCATTGGTGGATCTTCTGGCGCGTTATCAATAACCACATGAACCTCATCGACCCTTGAAGAAAGGGGGCAGGGGTTTAGGTTTAAAGAATCCCCATTCCCATTATTCACCAACGGGTCAAAAGACCCGCAATTGATTTTCACTTCATCCGTAGACTCCTTCTGATTAATTAGGCCCACAATTTCGTCCAAACAAAAGGGGTCAGCATGTCTGGGCCTCTTCTTGGGCCTGGGCTGGTTGGTAATAACATTGTTTTCCCAAAGATCATTAAAAGATTGGCCCACAATGTTTTCTGCCTCATCAGCCTTTCCCGCCGTCTCATTAGTATCATTTGAATTAAAGACAAAATCTTTCCTAGGAAATTCCACAGTATCATTACGCATGGATGTACCATTAGACTCCCCATGCAGCTCATCATTACCACAACTTCCAATAGGACCCGCATCTTCGTTTTCCTTATGGTCGTTGCCGGTGGGCGCCCACCGACCCCCGTATTCCGACCGACCAGTCGAATCCCAGAAAACAGGGCACTGCCCCTCCCTCATCTCTGAAACCCATATCTTAAAAATCTTGTCTCGCCATTTTAGATCTACCTCACCTTCCACCTTTCTTCCGTCACCCACGAGCAGACCCACAGTTTCCATGGACCAGTCCCAGGACTCATCAAGACTAGAGACCGGACTGATGACTTTCCCAAACTGATTAGCAATCGAGTTATACACCTTGATCGTTTTCAAATGCAAAGGGACCCCCGCCAACTTAACCCACGCAATGCGTTCAGGAGGGATCGATTGTCCCGACCACGATTCTAGTCGAGAGAACCAACTCCTCCAAACTTCGACCTTTCCCATGAAATCAATCGCCGACTTTTCCAACTCGAACGTTAGAAGCACAAAAAGGCCACCAAGGTACCGCAGTTCCACTTTAGAGTCCACCACCACTGTCATCAGCGAGCACACCGATTCTAAAGTTTTGAAATCGGCGCACTTTGCTACCAAAGCTCTACCGTGGAACGATGAAAATGCCATAACGTCGTCCTCCACCCTGACCACCTTAACAGCCTTACCAGAATTTTGCGCTCCCTTGACAATGTCTCTGAAGGAGACACCATTGCCAACTTGCACACTGGGTCCCGACTTAAAATTCTCAGATGGCTTTTGTTGGTATTTCATCCCCCCATTGGACTTCACCATCTCAACCCACGTATCATTTTCCACCGCAAACCTTGCCACGTTAATCTGAAGTACATTGCTCCCCAGTTTTATCTTTCGCAGCTCAAACTCAAGAGCTTTCCAATCCTTGACTCCCTTGAAACTTATGAAGCCAAATCTTAAACCTTCTTTGTTCCTTTTTCTTGCTATGTAGATTCCTGCCACTTCCCCGTACACCTTCACTACCGACTCCAAATCCCATGGTCTACAACCATCAGGGAGATTAGCCACAAAGAACTTGATGATCTCCTTCTTTTTTTGCCCATGAAGATGACCGTTATTTGCCAGCTTCCCTTTCTTTTTTTCTTACCTCTTCCCAACCTTGGTCTTTCTCTCTCACACACATATTCTCTCTTAAGATATAAGGTTCTTGTTGATGATTAAGTAATCGTATTCAGACATACATAAATAATCTTATTTAATGTGACAAAACTGTTAATTGATGATTGCTTGTTAATTAACAAGAACAATTCAATTCAGAGATAATTAGTTACAAGGACTTGGATTAAAAACCAATAATTTTTTTTAAAAGGTGTGAATTATCCACGAATATCAGAAGGTAACATACGTTGTCTTAACCGGGTCCGTGTTAAAGAGCTCTCTCGCAGTATACATACCAGTTTAAACCCTTCAATAAAAACTCCTATCAACCAGAGATTTGAAAAGAAAAACTCACATAGGTACACCATAGATGAAAATTAATTAACTATGATCATAGTTTTTCTAGGCTTAAAAAGCAAGAATTTTTATTATATTTATTTAATGGAAGAATAAACAACTAGTTATCCATAAGTATCAATGTAAACGCTAGCTCTCATCCAACCATCTATTTAGAGAATGATGTATGAATATGACTATTAATGTAATTATCAATTTTCAGACGGATAAGTGTGTGATGACAACCTTATCCACCACAAAACACGCATAAGTGTTTTTTTCTTAATTAGTCCGTTACTACACTTCTTTCTTTATATATTTTGTATCTTTTTCAAGCATAAGAAACAAGAAATTAATTATCATGAGATATATATATATATATAGTGGACATCTCTATCTTTTCCTTCACTTAAGAAGACATTATAGAATGTTATCATCCACACAAACCCTCCATTTATGAATATTGTCAAAACAATCCAACAAGATCACATGAACCCCATCTCCTACAAGTTGAACCAATTATGCAACAATGGGACCTTTATGTGGTCTTGGCGTCTAGCCACCCACCTTCTCCTATATCGAGAATAAAATTTAAACGGGAAATAATATATCTTCCTAAAAATCATTCTAATAATTGTTTTAATGTCATGATTACATGACAAGTGTAATCCACTAATTTCTTTCTTAATCTTATATTTTGATTTTAACAACTGTCATGATCATATTATTAGGAGGATTTTTTAAGAAGATATATCGTTTTCCAACTTAATCTGATTGTTAATTATTGGTGTTGTGAAACATTAGAGACAAGAATTTACATGGTTCTGTCATATTGAGCCTACCTCCACGTGAATTGCATGAGAGTTTTTCTAGCTTCTTGCGATTTATTTGAACAGATGTCATTTATAGAATGCCAAGCTAGATATATACTTCATACCAAAAACCGTATATATATTTGGACTAGGCCAGTGTCTTTAAATAATTGAAGTGGGGCTATGACATAACAGAGAAAGTACACATATATACAAATTAGTTGCATCAAATTTTTACTATAAAAATTTGATGTAACATAGAAGATGGAACATATGTTATATATTAACTTACAATAAAGTTTATTAATTTATTCGATCATATAGGATAGAACATGCATATCATTTAGCAAATAACTTGTAAGTACCCAATAGACGTCTGTTGTCTAACTCATCTAACGTGGTATATACAGAATTAAATGCGTCACTATTTGTGAACAAGATTTTTTTCAGTACTTTGTTACAGGTGAATAACTATTTATTATTTTTTACGGCAAATCTACTACAGTCCTATACTTTTTCAACATATAAATATTAAGAAGCACCAGTGCAAGAGATTGAATCCCGGTCTTCTCCTCAAGAGGCAAGAGCCTCTACCAAGTGTGCTAACCCCACATTGACACAGGCGAATAACTATAATATGTCGTTTCCGATCATGAGCTTATTTTATCCATACGACCTAGTTTCAGGAAAGTGCAATAACCTCGCTAATTAAGCAAAACTTTTCGAAATGAGGTTGATAGTAGTTGTTCTTCTTAAAAGAGTGCGTATGAACCGTCCAATTGCATAATTTAAACAAAAATACGTAGCATATATAGGGAATATAAATCTTATATATTTGATTGGCAAGTCCAAATTAGTGCATGCTAGTTGCAACATTAATTTTTAAGCGAATGACATATGCTTCTAGAAATCAGAAAGTGTTTTAGAATCATATCGTTAGCAAATGAAGTAGAAGGCATTTGGAAAGAATAATGGAGTTGTAAAAAGTTGGAGGAATCATTTTGTCGACATATATATATATATATATATAGTTTCCATAGCTAAATGATTTTGGGTACCCCATGCATGTACGTCGTCCATCCATCAATGATGAGCAAGTATTTCATACTCCTCCCTTTCCCACTAAAACATAAAGAATCTTGATTTTATGTATAAATTCCAAGATTTCATGCGAGACTTTTTCTAAATCTTGGAATTGTATAAATTCCAAGATAGCTAGATTACTCTAAAGATGATTGTAACATATATATACCATTCTAATTTTTCAAATGAATTAAAAGACTAAATTCGTTTACAACGTGAGAACATCCACAAAATTCATTTATTAAATACCCAAAACATATTTATTCAAAATAATTATATATAGAGATTTAATCAAATCACTTTTAGAATTTTTTTTGTCAGTTTTTTATTATCCATAATAATCACAAAATATAAATATTCATAATTACAAAGATTTTTTTTTATGATTATTCACTGATGTTGTTATTATTCACTTAAAAATTATGATTATTCACATATAAATTGTGAATTTCAAATTTTTGGAGATGATCACATACAAAAATATATGATTTAATATAGAAATCTCATGTGTGCTACAGTATATAATTGTTACGTTCGTCCATTGGCCAAAACATCTTCAGTCTTGGAGTCTTGTAATCTATTTTCTGAGCCTCGATTAATACTGTTTTTTTTTTCATTTAACTCGAAAAATATGTATAGAGAATCGGTTTGACATTTAGCTTAATTTATTTTAAGCATAATCACTATATTCTATATGCATGCTAATGGTTACATACTTTATTTTGGTTATAAAAGAAGCATATCATATCAGTTGTTACACCCTTTTTTCAATAGAGAAAATGTAGAGTATATTCGATAGAATCAAGATGTGCGTCGAATCAAAAGAGTAATCTTGAAGTTTGCTTTGATTCTTAATAATTATTTTTCCGAAAAGTCAACCTATGTATAGTAATTAAGAACTATACCTTTTTCTCGTTTTATAAATTTATTTCATTGATTGATTACTCATTTATGTATATATCATTTTCTTGGCCATCTTATTCCACTCCCACATACCATATTCCATTTAATTTCTACAAATTCATTCATCTCGTTTTTTAAGCATCATCATACCTTTCCACACTTCACATCACCCACCTTTACCCCTATATATCAAATATATATACACATATACACCCCATTGATCTTCTAAAATTCATTCATCAATTAAATGGGATTCGATAGTAGTGTTTGTGACACAGGACTTGTCTTAGGACTAAGCCTTAACTCCTCACCAATTATGGTAAGATCCGACCCGGTGGCGGGTTACGCCAAGGGTGTGACCGAAACCATGGCAACTTTCGAGCCATCATTAACGTTGGGTCTTTCTAGCAATCATCATCATGATCATAACCCTAACAAGAAACTAGTGAGTGATCTTGGTGGATTGTATCGACAAGATAGCACGGTAATTAGCGGTGGAGGTTCATCATTTTCGAACAATATGAGTGTGAAAAGGGAGAGAGAGCTTGGGAGTGAAGAATCGGAAAGAGTTTCGAATGAGGATAATAATTATTCAAGTAGAGTGATGAGTGCAACAAGTGTTGATGATATTGAAGATGATGATGGTTGTGTTAATGGTAGGAAGAAACTCAGGCTTACCAAGCCTCAGTCTGCTCTTCTTGAAGAAGCCTTTAAACTTCAAAGCTCTTTAAACCCTGTATGTATAACACACCTCTCTCTCAATATTCACACACACACACACACACAAACACACAACCCTAGAAATTGAGATGATTAATTAAAGTTGGTAATCTAAGCTAATGATGATTAATGTTATATATTAGCAGAAACAAAAGCAAGAACTAGCAAGGGAGCTAAAGCTGAGGCCTAGGCAGGTTGAAGTTTGGTTCCAAAACAGAAGAGCCAGGTATATATGTTCATTATTCTTTCAATTCTTTTCTAATTAAACCATCAAGTTTTCGATTTATATGCAAAACTTTTGTAAGCTTTTTTACAAGTTATATCCCAAGTTTTGTGATTAAATTATTCATATTGTTTAATTAATTAAGTGTATCTTAAACAAATGGAAAATGTTAACTACAGCCCTTAAGGCTATCGTTGGCGTATATAAAAAAATTTGTACTTTCCATATCAAAAATTCACTCTTGAATTTTATGATAAAAATACAATTATTTTATACACGTTAATGACAACCCATAGAGATATCATTAGCAAGACCATAAACAAATATAAAGTACATCTGATAAGTTTAGCCGTGTTTGTCTTTTTGTAGACATATGTATCGAAAAGAATATGTATATGATCTTGATGACGTGATATATGTCACCTTGACGTTTATGATATGAACGATTAATGAAACTATATATGATATGAACTACCATATACATATAATAGGAATTTTGAGATCGTCAAATAATGAAGCAAAACTATATGATTTAATTTCTTTCTTTATATTTATATTTTAAACTTATTATAGACACTCACACACTTTGTCAAATATTGTAGATAAGAAAAAAATGATATGAATTATTTGTTATTGGTCGTATTAAAAGGTTGCGTGCATATTTGCTCTTTTTCCATTATTTCTTTTATGAAAAATGCAACGTCACGATCAACTAATAATAACCACTTTGTGAGTATTAGTAACTATAATCTACATATAATTGCATGATATATTCTTGTATTAGATACAAATTGATTGATTAATATATTATAATAATATAAGTTTTAACTTTTAAGAGTTTAAACAAACTAATTAAATGGAGCATAATTTCCATTGTATTATTTGTCTTCTTTCTACTTTTGGAATAAAAGTAACAAAAAAAAAAAAAATTCCATGATGACTGAGTTTGCAACAACAGACCAAAAATATTAATGTGGGCTCCTTGGTCTGCCCCTGATTGCAATATCCAACTAAATTATTCCTAGCTAACACTATTGAGACCTTTCAACTTACGCCACCAATCATCAATCATAGAAAATACTATGACTTAAAGATAATTAGATACAAACATATATACGTAATCTAGCTAACTGCTTTTATTCGACAACTTTGTTTTTTAATTAATTCTAATATTGGATTATGTTTTTAAATAAAAGGACGAAACTGAAGCAAACGGAAATGGACTTTGAACACTTGAAGAAATGTTGTGAAAAATTAGATGATGAGAATCGGAGACTCCAAAGAGAGCTTCAAGAACTCAAAGCAATGAAGTCGTCTCAAGTACCGTTTTACATGCAGTTGCCGGCGGCCACTCTCACCATGTGTCCGTCGTGTGAAAGGATCGGCGACTCCAAATCATCTACCATGAAGAACCCTTTTGCCATGGCTGCTAAACCACACTTCTTTACTTCCTTCGCTAATCCATCTACTGCCTGTTTATAGATTATTAATTCTTCTTTGTGATTATTGATTTAATCACACATATATATAGTTTGAATATGAAAAGTATCTTACTTAATTAAATCGCCAATGCATAACCCTTTTGGTACCTTTTTTAGAGTCAAGGGTTTTGGCTTGATTTGTTAGTATGAAAATTGCTAGAATTTCTACCAAATTAAGTTTCTTTTTTGTGAGTAAAAACTAGCTAGCTTATGTCAATGAATACATATGAAATATAATTGTGTGTTTATGTGTGCTACACTTTGCGTCATGTAAATTATTACATGTACATAATATTACCTATTATTATTTATCTTCTTCTATTTGGAGAATCAAAATACATACCATGGTAATGAAACGATATATGATGCTAATGATGAACGGATAAAAACTTTGTTAGAACATTGATTATAGAATTGTATACAAAAGAATAGAATTAACGACATGAACTGTTTTCAAAGAATATTAACCCTCATTATAAATTGTTAGTCCAACGATTGGACAAGTGATTAGTGCTAATGTATTTCATTAGCGAGTGATATAAGTCCTCGGCGAATACATTTTTCAGCGAACACATTCACCAACGAACGAAAGTTAATATTCAAAAGAATGACTCGCTGACATGGACTCGCTGGATCAATGTTCTTTGACATCTGAGGATAAAGAAGTTTTATAAATGCTTGGTTATTCTATATATGTATTAAAAAAAACATTCTCATTTTGTAAGTCAAAAGAAGTGGGAAAAAAAAGAAAGAAACAAAAAAAGAAAAAAAAACTTCTCATACAAAAGAGTCACATGTTAACTGCTACTAGAAGATTAGATTGTTATAGAAGACACAAGTCATTTTACGAAATGAACATTTTCTTACACAGTTTCTCATTGGCTTGAAAATCGAAGATTTGGTACTAAAATAATCTTTAAAAAACTAAGATTTTAAAGAAAAAAATTGAAGATTTAAAATGAATAAAAGAAATAAGATTTCAAAATAGATAAAATTTAAAATAAAATAAAGATTTAAAAAAACTAAAATAAGAGAAGATTTTAAAAAAAAAAACTAAAATAAAATAAAAAATATGTAGAATTAAAATAGAAAAATCTAAAAATAATGAAGATTAAATTGACAGGTAAGCTTTAAATGAGTAACAACTTAAGTTCGAGTTATTTGTGAAACCGTCTTCGTGTGATTCTTTAGATCATATGACGATTAAATCTTTTAGCCTAAAATCTCCCACATTTTTCTAACCTAAAAGACTTATATCTCACACTAACCTCATCTATCTATAACTACTATATAAAAGTTTATAAAATGTTTTATAATGGCAACAATATATAAAATGTTTTATATTAGATATCAGTTGAAAGTATATAATTGAAAATACAATTTAGTTATTTTAAAAAAACGTTGAATATAAATATACATAAACATTAATATAAAATAAAACCTATTATAGGATTGAAATTCTAACATGAAAAATCAATTTAAAAAAAAAGTAAAGAAAAAATATATAACAAAATATATTATAGTAATCATTTGATTAGTGAAAAAATAAATAAAAAATATAAAAAAGAAACTAAGAAAGTACTTAAAAAAATCTTATTTTAAGACACACCCAAATGCTTTATAATGTAGTATAGATAACAATCAACATATTAATAACTAATAGTCTTAAGTATTAAATTATATTAAATCACCTACTGGTAGACTCCTTTTTAACTTTGCTCAAACATATAAGTTAGTAAAAAACCTAAATACTTTAATATGTCGATAATTTATTTTTGTAACTATGCTAAAAATCAATCATAAATGGTATTATTTTATAATATTTATTGCAATGACAATTTGTATTATATTAATAAGGAATTAAAGGAAAAAAATTAACAAAGCAAAATTGTAAAAAGGCTAAAGCTGTTTTGATTTATTCTTTGGTTAATGATGACATAATCAAATTTAATGAATGGTTAGATTATTAAGAGTGAAAATCATCCAAAAATAAAAACTTAAATAAGAGATATTTTAGGGTTTTTAAAAAATATATATATATTAGAGATTGTTAGATGAAAAGAGATTTGGTCATTATATTATATATAGAAAAATCAATCAATCATCTTAATAAACTATTAACTAACAAAAAAAAGAAAAAATACTTATTTGGCGAAGCCAAACACCAACATCCCTGACCGTTTGTTTAGACAAAAAATTTAAACTTAAAAATCTTTACTCCCTTATAAAACAAACTATCATTCCCCTTTTTTTAAACTTTCTACCTTTGAAATACTTAAAATGCCCTTACTAATATAACTAACACTATCCATTATTCTATTGAAT
>JAOXNX010000033.1:3290015-3300809 GCA_028566075.1 Solidago caesia
GTGTGTAAAGTGTGCTTTTCTTGACTGTCCTTGTGTTGATTTCGGGTTGTGGTGATCATTCCCAACAAGATAGTTTTTTTTAAACTTCTGTAAATTGCATATTTGGTGTTGATTGTGACTACTTGTGTATTACTCTGAACTCCAAAAGCAAAGATAAAGGATTGACTTTTGAGGTCAAATGTAGTGACCGTTAGTTCATATGGGATATTTTTAGCATTTAGGTTATTTGATAGATACAAACTTCTCAACAAGCCGTAACTAATGGAAATTTGTTGGTGTTCTTAACTAAATATTTGAATTTTCAAAAGGGTGTTGATTTGACTTCAAAAATAAAATTATACAAAATCGAATGAAGTAATGTCTTGATCCATAACCTATTAGTTTCATACAAGGAATTCAACTATAATATGTGCTTCTTGGATACACAATGCAGTTATGTTCGATTTTCAGTAGATTATTTAGGTTTTCACATTATATGTGTCCTGCTATGTTTGTGCTAGATTTGAGTTATGACATGGTATCTTTGAAATTTTGTGTATGTATGTAATGATGGGTCTGAAGATGGAAGGAAATTCCAGTTTGGAATGGGTGAATTGCCGTGCAAAAGGCGGATCACCTGGATTCAAAGTGGCTATATTGGGTGCAGCTGGAGGCATTGGTCAGCCGCTTTCCATGTTAATGAAGATGAATCCCCTGGTGTCGGTTTTGCATCTTTACGATGTTGCCAATACACCTGGTGTTACTTCTGACATCAGTCACATGGACACGAGTGCAGTGGTAAGTTTATTTCAAGTAATCCCAGTAATGAAACACAACATTGATTTAATACAGTTTGTGAGTATGTATATTATCTGATAAGATCATTCTGGTATTTAGGTGTGCGGTTTTCTTGGACCACAACAATTAGAGAATGCACTTACTGGCATGGATCTTGTGATCATTCCAGCAGGCGTCCCTAGAAAACCAGGAATGACAAGGGATGATCTGTTTAACATCAATGCAGGAATCGTTAAAACCCTCTGTGAAGGAATTGCCAAATGCTGTCCAAAGGCTATTGTCAACGTGATTAGCAATCCTGTAAATTCCACAGTGCCAATTGCTGCAGAGGTTTTTAAGAAAGCTGGCACATATGATCCAAGACGACTCTTAGGAGTTACAATGCTAGATGTTGTCAGAGCCAACACTTTTGTGGTATGCAATATTTGGTTATGTTACCATGTTTCATGATCTATGCATAACTTGTGATATTAGAACAGTATGTCTTTTAGATGATCAATTATGTATTTTTGCTGTTTGATTTCATTTTTGTACCCTTGTCTTTTGCATTAAGTTTACCTTTCATTAATCTGAAGGCTGAAGTTTTGGGACTTGATCCAAGGGAAGTTGATGTTCCAGTTGTGGGCGGTCATGCTGGTGTAACCATTTTACCTCTTCTATCTCAGGTACTGAATTGATTATCTCGTCTTAAGTTCTGTAGTGCTTCAAGAACCTGTTTTTACTTGAACTTCTCACTTTGTCACGACTTACTGTCAGGAAGTTTGTGTGTCTTAGAATTTATGACTTTATGTATCAGATGAAGCCTCCGTGTTCTTTTACTTCCGAAGAAGCTGCGTACCTGACATCCCGTATTCAAAATGGTGGAACTGAAGTTGTTGAGGTAAAACTTCAGTTTTGATTTGCATTCAACAAATCTTATTTATCTAAAAATATGGACCGCCTGATTATGTCCTTTTTGCAGGCAAAAGCTGGGGCAGGATCCGCAACACTTTCCATGGTTGGATGCTATAAATTGTTTGTCAATCTTCTTGGTATACTGAGATGTTAAAATTCTATTTTATTTTATTTTATATATATTTTATCATCTGATTACAGTCCTACTCCCAGGCATATGCTGCAGTTCAGTTTGCTGATGCATGCTTGCATGGATTAAGAGGCGATGCGGATGTTATTAAATGCGCTTTTGTCCCTTCTGTGGTATGTTGTCATGATCAACCACCTACAACGTTCTACCCAAGTCTGTTTGATTATTAATGGAACAGCTTTTCCATTTTGGTTTACCTGTTGCTAAATCAAGGGTGGCAATTTCGAGCTATTCACTTATGAATGGGTCGAGTCAAGCTATTTTGATCTCTAATAGGTCAAATGTGTAAAATAAATATTTATAAAAAAAAGCTGAAAAAGGACCATGTCATATGGGTCAAACGAGTGGAAACTGTCCACAAAGTGTATTTCTTTTACATACAATCTTTGAGATCTTGTTCAAATATTAGATTAATACGTAATAATATACAAGTTTAATCATATTTAACACGATAGTTATTTTGCCAAAATGTAAGTATAAAAGTTTGGACAAAAGGCGTTTCGTGCCAACCTAACAAGAACTGTACCAAGAAATGCCCGTTCTGATCTATTACCAATCCGCTTGTTCTACCATCTTTTTGCTACATACTACTCAGCTCAAAACCTACGAAACTGTAAATATTCTTCATCCCTTTAAAACATATTCGCTTGGAGGCTAAGGGGAATATTTTTTTGCAGGTTACAGAACTACCATTTTTCGCATCAAAGGTGAGGCTTGGCCGTAATGGCATTGAGGAGATTTATGCACTTGGTCCTGTTAACGAATTTGAAAGGTAAGTGTTTTGTTTAGAGACAAAGACTTGTCTATAAGGCTATAACGAGTCACAATTTACAACAATTGTCGTCAATGAGACTTGAACCCACAACCTCTAGGTTGATGAGCCACCCAATACCGCTAGGCATAATGCCTTTGGTATTTGAAAGGTAAGATGATGGTTTACGCCTTCACTTATATGGGTTCTATGCTGCTTTAAGATTGAAAAATGCCACTGTTTACAATTAGCACACAACATTTATAACTGAAGGCAGAAGAATATCTGGCTTTGAGGTCCTGGTCACACGTATTTCTTAGTCGAATTAAAGTCGAATGATCCGATAAATTTATCAGGACTGGTTTGGAGATGGCAAAGAAAGAGTTGGCTACAAGCATTGAGAAAGGTGTTTCGTTTGCTACCAAATGATGAACTCATTCAACAAGGGTCGTTGATTTCGACCAGATTCTGTATCGACACACTAGAAGAGAAAAGAAAGGTGCAATACTACCCAATATTCGAAATAAATGATCTTTCCTTGAGGTCAGGTTATGTTTTGTTATAAAATATGTATGGTAGAAGTGTACGTTTGTTAGAAGACGTAATCTCAACCCATAAATTAAAATAATGTTCATCTATATTTGCATATATCGTGTATGCACAATGTGCTGATACAAAAGATGAACTAAATTTACATAAATATACAAGTAAAATTGCAAAAGGTTAAATTCCATAGAATCTCTCAATGAAACCTGAAAATGTCTTGTATTTACCGACTAAAGAAAGACAGTCGTTAGATCCATTTAATCGACTCGTTGCTTGATACGAGTCGCTGATTGTGTATCCTGTTGACCCATTTGGCCGTTTTACTCTACTTTTACGTCGTATTAGCCATTGTAATTTTACGTGTTTCTTGTTAGTCATTGTTCTTTTGTGTCATAATATTCATTGTATTGCCATACCATCACTTTTATACGGGCTTCATGTAACAAGCTTTGAAGGTTTTTGACTTCGATGGTGAATTTAGGGGGGAAATAATACAGAAGCGTTGTTATGAAATTTTCCGAACTTCAAAAAATAGGTTGGGGAATGATATCCTTACAATACATTCTAGCCATACACAATAAATATATATATTTTATAGTACAATGTACGACTGTATAAAACATATATGAGATATGAGAGTATCTTGTACAATTTTCCCCCCTAAAGGTAACAACCAATTATACCTTTACAGTAAAAATGATGGTATGTTCTCTTAAGTATAAAATATCATTTAGGCATTTAGGTATGTTAAGCTACTCTTCTTCTGAGGCAAGTAGCTAGTTGACTGTAGGTTTAGAGCACGCTAGGATAGATTCTAACTCTCTCCGGTCTTTTATTACATAACCTCTTGCTAGGCGAATGGGCTTTTCTGATCGAGAAGAATGATTCAAACCTCCGGTAGTGACATAACCTCGGTCACTGCTATCTTCATATTGAATTGAGCTTGTAATAAACTTAAAATATGTAGATTTTATTCAATAAATCTAAAGAAAATAAACTTAAAATATGTAGATTTTATTCAATAAATATAAAGAAATAGTAGGGAAGGGAATGGAAAAATGATTGAAAAATGTACGTGTAATTCGATTTGTCTGAGTTGTGAAATCATTTACTCTGGCGACGTATGATTGATTGATGTTTTGAAAACCAGCCCGTGACACACTTACCTGTTTTCTATAAATATATATAAATATTTGAGTACCAAATTTGAAGAAAACCTTGTCCCATGAATGTTTCAAATTTGGAGAAATTTTTGAAGGATGTTCACTATTTACGGACGACATAACCCAAAATCAACTCATTTAATAGACATGTTAGTTGTACACGTTTATGATCCAAGCTTGTTTTATTTTCATGTCAGATTTGTGTTGTGTCGTGTGAAAAGTATCACCACTGTGTTCAGTGTATCAAACATATAATTAAAGTTTATATCATTCATATACTGTATTGATAATTGTATATTTTATAAATAATATAGCTAACTTAAAGTATTGTATAACATAATATTAGCATATAGATTTTTTGGATTAGGATTATTGGAGGATAAGGTTGGAGATGCATTTTTTTTTTAAAAATATTCTTTAAAAATGCTATTTTTTCTGTATATTTGATGATGGATAAAAGGAGATAATTGAATATAGCCTTATATTCTTTATTTCACTTGTCTAATTGTCTTTATGCTTTTCCCATTTGCCCTACTTGATTTTTTTCAAACTAAGTATTTTCTGAGTGCATTTTATTTTTCTAAACTTTCGTGTAGAAAAATCTCCTTGGTTAGTTCTGAACATACTTAGTGTAATTTGTATCATTTCTTGATTTGTACGTGTCATCCTTGTACAAAGGCAAGGCGGTGTTGATCTTTACTGTATATCCTTCCAATTTTATCGGGCGTCCCCAAAGGGACATATAGTTTACTACAAGATAGGATTTTTATCGCGAAATATGAATTCAACTGAACTTCTTTGACAAACTGTGATCAACCAAATTAATTCGACATATAGTTTACAAACATCTTTGATTGATTCATAGTGTCCCTTTGAAGGACAAATATTTAAAAGATAACTATAGATAATTACCAATTACCTACCTAATAATAGGAATTGAAAAGAGATGAGGGAGACAGCTTGTAGGTGAAATTTGTAGAATTTATGCCAAAGTATGAAGTATCTAGAAATTAAACCTCATACCTAAAAGATAACTATTTTTTAATTAATTATTCTTTGGCTTTATAAGCCTTCAACATGTCTACTTATTATGGGTGTCTGGGCTTAGATTCATATTTCATAATATACAATTTTTTACTATATGCATAAAGCTAATAACATGACCATATTTTGGAACGAACTTTAGATGTTGTGGCTCATTTGGAAGGTTTAGAATGAACATCTTATTGTCAATGGTTTTTATTTTATCAAGTACTCGTATATACAATTGTGGATGTAATGGAAAACCTCTTGTCTTTGAAAAAAGAAATCAAGGGTTCAATTTTCACCCCTTTCTCATACCTCGTAAAAAACAAGATTAAATACTGTTTCTATACAATTATGGATGTCAATGATGTTGTTTGACATCCACAATTGGTTTTTAGACCTTATCCTTTCAAAATATTATCGCCTATTTAATTATTTTCTAGCTTCAGTTAATACTTTATTTTAAAATTTTGAAAGCATTTTAATTTTACCTTTCGTTTTTTCCTATTAGTTACTAACTTCTATTTAATTTCATTTTTTACACTTTATTTTCTTTACTTTGTATCGACAAGTAGGAAAAGGTTAAATGGATAGCCAACCCCACACATGACAGAAGGTAGAAAATGGGTACAATGATGGAGCCCATATTTACTTTTCCAATTTCTCTCTGATTGTACTTTAACCTGCTTTTTTGACAACATATTATTAAAAGATATATAACAGTTAAAGTTAAGGGGCAAACTTTGTTTTTACATTGGATTTTTCAATATCAAGTCCAAGTCCCATGTGTTCCCTTTCACCTTTGTTAGATTCTTACTGTTTTTTAATCATAAAAAAGGTAAATATTCTTCATAAAAGTTGTTTTATACAAATGATTTAACAGATCTAATATATATTTTTCTCTACTTAGGCCTTCCGTAGTAGCATTCTCAAGAATACCCTATTCTTCCAGCCACATCATCGCCACATCAGCTTTTCTCTCTCTTAGAACACCCCCAAGAACACCCTCTCGTACTAAGCCATATTCTTCATCTCATCTTCAAATATTTTATTATTATACCCACACACACACATATATATACCCCACACACATAACAAAAAATAAAAAATTAAACCGGCCCTACCAAGTACCGCGTCTTGTGCGTCTGAAACAAGAATAAAACACCCGACGCACACTTGTAGATGCTCCCTCGTATCGGACGTCCAAAGCAACTTCATGTCGGAAGTGGCGTCCAAAATTCTACTACATGTGGCCTGAGTGAGCATCTGTATGACATCAAGTCACATATTACACCTGCTGCTAGCTAGATTATGTTGCGGTAATGAATGAGAATATGGTATTCACTAAGCTAATAGAAAGATATAAACTGTATATGTTGGCTGGAATGTGAGATATCAATTATTATTATATGGATACAAGAGGAGCACGCTGAACACGCATACAGGAACATATATAAAGCAGGGTAGACCTTAACTGAGATGCTGTAAGTCGGGAACTTCTTCAAATCGATCCATAAATGACGACTTATATTATCGCCTAAAGGTTGTTATAAGTTTGAGTGTTCTCAATCCATGACTATAGTAAACCCAAAACGAGACTGTCAACATACTGAACAATTTTGTTTCTGCTATGCGTACTAACCTTTATCTTAGATGGTTATAATAGTAATAATATATTATATTCTATAATTATATATATACCAGATAAATGCTCGCGCGATGCGATTATATTTGAGTTATAGTAGAAACAAGTGAATTAGTTTATGTAATTATTCTTATTATATTTTTTTTAACTTAAAATCTGTAATATATTATATATTGCATAATATTAAAATTATCGAAATTTCACCGAGATAACCGATATTTCAAATTTCGGTCCTTGACCGAAACCCACAAATTTCGGTCCTTAACTACATAGCTATGATATAGTGTTTTTAGTGTTTTTGGTGTTGTTTTTGACTTTTTTTTTATTGTTGTTTTTTTTCTTGAACTTTTCTCCCGATTGTGAAACCGCATCAATAACAAATACAAACACGATAATTGATGACAGTCTAGTTTTACGACATGTATTTAACTATTTATGTAATATTTTTGAACATGATGCTCGCATTATACAACAAGGTCAGTGAACATGTCACGTCAGATAAGTATTCTTTGCTTACGGTCTAGTTTTACAACATGTATTTTTATGTAATATTTTTGATTTAATTTGGTACAAGTTTTTGTTGGTTAATGTATTAAGTTTTATGTGGAATGAAATTAGTTGTATAAGTAATAATTAAGGAATTTTACAATTATAAACATAAAAGTTTAAAAATATATATGGTTGACCTTTATCAAATTATCATTATACAAATGGCTATACATTAGGGACAATCAATCCGGGAATCTAGGAATGAATGGGGATCCCTATCAATATCAAAATGAAGAAAATAGAATGAAATATATTAAGGGCAGTGATCCGTACACCATCAATTTTTAACCGTACACCACTAAACATGTTTTAAGCTATTGTACTGTACAACACCTTAAAGCATGTTTGATGGTGTACGGATCAACAAAACATCAACCAAGCTCCCTCTTCTGATTAATGCAGTCTATGTGAACTTCAAAACATGAAGCAGAGTATAAAAATTATTTGCGGTAAAAGTGTAAAACTGCAAGTAATTTATCACATTTGACCTATTCCAAAAGACTTGAACTATTTGGACCTTATTCGATAACTATCATGTTGAGAAAAAACACAACACATTCCTTCAAAAACAATATAACCGGACACATTTAGTTTTAAAATGAACTAACATAGAAACATGCCCAGATGTTAATAAAGGTAAAACTTTAGAACAAAACATTGCAGCAGAAAAAGCCAAGTGCAAATACATCTTGCTAAGAAGCGAGAATCTTGTTGAAAAACATGATGCGTGATATAAATCTAACAAGAAGCGTAGCATTATGCATTATGGTCCTAACAAAAGGTATCCGAAGTTGATACAAAATATATGATATCTTGCCTCGTGTATCTTGTTTTGAACATTCTGCTTCCAACTAATCCTTTCTCTCTATTGCAACGAAGAGATGTTGATCCCACGCCTAGCCGGTGCTACCCAAACAAGACTTTCAACATACGGAACAATTTTGGTTGTGCCAATGAGTACGGGATTAGCCTTAATCTCAAAGGATTTAACCTTGTCTAAAACTGGATCATACAAAGCTAACAAGTTGTCATCAGTTTCATAAAGAAACTCATCATTTGATGTGAACCCGAATGGATTTACAATGCCACTAAGATGTGAAAGTACATAGCGTTTAACCCATGATTCAGCCACTCCATACTCATCCATGACCCAAATCTCACATTCGTCATTTATAACATGTGACATCACACAAAGCTTTCCTTCCATAAAACCCAAAATGATTGAGCAACTTTCATTATACTCTTGTATAGAATCTGGAAGACATATCTGACTGAAAGTCTCTACGCACAAATCAAATGTCACTATTGTTTGTAGCTTCATCTTATCATACATATAACCAATCCAATGAAGCCGGCCATCATGTCCATCTACACAGACTTGATCTTCATTGTAAATCGTTGTAACATGGGATGGAAACGTGTGAGTGATTAATTCCCAAGAACCCTTTTTCATACTATACACCTCCACTTGCTGCCATTCTTTAGGCACATAAAGACCTCTATCATCTGAGAATCTGGGTGCTCCAAAACAGCATGCAAGCTTAACCACTTTGTAATCATCAGTTTTGGGATCAAACCCGAATCGAAATTGTAAAGTATGACTGCAATCAGGAATACTATTAGGTGGGAGAACTATTAAGGTAGAGAGAGAAGGGTTCCAAATGTTAATGGCAGGAGTCGGATGTGGTCGATTACTAAAGCATATTAAACCGTTAACTGAACCAAGAACATGACAAAAGGTATGTTTGAATGATGTGTTGGCTGGAAGTTTGAAGATATTAGATACTTCGAGATGAGGAGATTTAGACGGGTGAGCTGTGAATTGTTTATCACGAAAAGAAAACAAAGAGTAAAAGACCATAAGAATTTCAACTTTGTTGTGGATTGAATAGTTGACGTGGGATTTAATGAAGTCGGGATGAGATAAACAAGCATTCCATCGTTTAGAGAGAGACCTCATTTGAGCAAGGTGTTTTGCAGATAAACGAATGAAAATGTTGTTGCATAAAAGATCATCAGGGAGGTTTGTCATTGTTGCTGGCGGTTTCCGTGAAGCCATGTTTGTGTACCAAATTTCTGGGTAGCAAGAAAAAGTGACAGAGTAAATCAAAACTAAAGCTATCAAAATTTAATCGCACATGTATATCTATTATCTATCTACTCTAAGGCTGTTTTTGGATAACCTTATTTTATTATCAACTTATTACTGAAAGTTGAAAAAATCAATAAGTTCAATTTCCTGACTTATTACTTATTAGCTTATCGACTTGAGCTTATTGTGTTACCATATATCAAAACACAATAAGCACAGTTACATATCAAAACACTTTTTTATTGAAAGTACTTATCAAGCTTAAAAAAGGTTAAACGGGTAAACGGAGGGGATACTGTTCATGCAACCCAGGGAAAATCAAGCCCTTGGGCCTTGGCTCTGATGTACACGTGGTCACCCGTATTCCTGTGGCCGTTTCCCTGGACTATTTCACTGGCCATTCCCAGATGTTTACTTAGTGAGGTTCGAACTTATGAGACCTTTAGGACGCAATTACCATTAGGCCACCTTAAAAGCTACTCGTATATTTTAAAATCCATTCACATAGAGTTTTTTCTTCAAAATGGCTTATTAGGCTCAAAAACTTTTTGCAAATAAACATAAGCTATTTCAAATAAACTTAACCCAATCACCCCCTAAATAGCAATAACCTCAAGTGGTTAAACTCGTAAGCCGATAAAAATGAGCTAATTAAATTATCAATAACCATATAAGCCTAGAAAACAAAATCCAATCCAAAAACACCCATAATAATTGCAATTTTTAACCTACATTAAACTTATATGAGATTTTACCACCAGGGCTTTTTGGGGTTTGTTTTCCCTCACCAATTAAACAAATAAATTACATTTATTTAACAAAGATAACATTAATTAATTAAGATAGATACAAAAAAATTACATTAAACAAACATATATAACATAATAAAGATAAAGATGTAACCTTGAGCTTGTTTGAAATCTCCAAAAGCAAAGCCGTAGCCCTAGCCAGCAAGCTTCATTTCTGTAGGGATATGGTGGAGACTGGAGACTATATTTTGACTATTGTATAAGTGGGGCCCTCTCTTGGTAAGTACTCAGACTATCAGGAGTGAGGGCTCCCGATGAAGCCCTCATGAGGGCGTCTTCTGACATGTGACGCCTAGTCAGCAGAGGGGGCGTTTCTTGATTTTGGCTGGAGTGAGGGCTCCTGATAGAAGCC
>JAOXNX010000033.1:3390030-3400729 GCA_028566075.1 Solidago caesia
TATCATGATCCAATGGTCAAGATCTTATCTTACTTGTTTTACTTTAATACTTGTTTTACAATAACCAGCCCCTATATATATATATATATATATATATTATATTGTATCTTACCTTTAATCATCAACTATACGTATTCTGGTTTAGGTCGCCGGGTCGAATTCATCATGCCTAGCCTAGGGACTTTTTTTTACCCGTTCGTCCTGGACTCCTGGGCCAATAAATCCTCAAGGCCGCCCTAGATATTGATGAGTTGCTTTTTAACCCACTTGGCAGACTAGTTAGGCAATTCCATAATTTCCATCATCCAACATACCAACAACTATTTTCCACTTTTTTCTCTCCAGTTCCCCTTGGCTGTAGTAGCTTTCTCCCACTTGCCAGTTGCCAGAACCACCAATGCCACCAGGCAGCCGTCTTTCCAGTTTCAGATATTTTTCTCAACATTGGAGTACAATATATGAGCGTGTTACTCCATTTCTAGCAAACTTTTATCATTATATCATATATATCATATATGATTGTTTAAAGGGATATGTAACGATTTTATTTTCTATCAATAATTTATGCTATTATACTCCCTAAAACATTATTAGAGATTAGGTATGAAAATTGATTAGTATATCACATAAATTGATACATATAATACCAAAAATAACCTTATTGATACATATACAATACAACATTCTTAATATAAAAGTTATATAGGAGCATATATTAGAATCTGTTTGTTCTATACAATGCATTCTTAATATAAAAGTAAGGTAGAGTTCTAGCGTTTTGGGGAGAAGGTAATGCCTATTCTGTGATTCCAAATGACCTACAAGGTGATTCATAGAACAATATCAAAGAGTATAGAACTATGCTTTTTCTAGAAAGTATAGACCTGGGACGGGGGTCGAGTTTTCCCCTCTCCAGTCCGCCCTTGGTGCGTGGTTGCCGTCTCTAAGACCACTTACCATTCCAAGTACCATTAGTGTATTGAAACCTTCGACTCATAGTGGCTGATTTTACGGTTTCAAGATTAAAAAGCATCGGGTACTCTGTTTTTAGGATGCAATTCCCCACCCAATTATAATTTGTGCATATAATACTCTGTTAGCCACATTATCATCCAAGTGATGGTCGCAGGGCGAAGCAACAATTGCCGGTGGTCATGCATATAGAGCCATATAGAGCCGTTTGATGACGGCCTCCACATGCATTTTTAGTTTTGATTTGTAAGTCTGATGAATCCTAAAATTCTATGTAATACCATCAAGTATATTGGTTTGAGTAAGGTATGTGTGATGCTAAGATCACTTCCAATGGTTACGTATTGCTCGTTTGTTTCGTCACATCATCATCATGTCAGCATTTTTAAACTGACACATCTCTACCAACAATACATTATCACTTCCTCATCACTTTATCTTTTTTAATTATAGTCCAAATATTTATTAAATTAAAAAAAACAAACAAAAATAAAACTAGTGGCTTAGATTGAGGGTGGCCCCACCAAGCTTGTCTAACTCTCATCGGTTAAGACCACTTCCAATGGTGATATACGTCACTGCTCGTCAGTTTTGGCACATCAGCTCCATGTCAGCACTTTTAAACTGACGAGCAAACTGACACACTCCTACCAACAATACCTCATCACTTCTTCAGCACTTCATCACTTATTTTTATTAAATTAAAAATTTAAAATAAAAAACTAGTGGTTTGGATTGAGGGTGGACCCACCAAGCTCGTCGAACGCTCGTCGGTTAAGCGATGACCGGAATTGATTTTGTAAAGCAACGAGACGCAGTCTATGGTGTCGGTTTTTAGACGAAAAGCGACGAGAAAACCGATGAGCCCGTTGGGAGCGATCTAAGAGACGAGACGCTGCCTATGGTGTCGGTTTTTTGACGAACAACGACGAGCAAACCGACGAGCCCGTTGAGAACGCTCTAACATAATGTTGTGAGAGGGATATGTAACTATGTAAGACCAATATGCTCCAAGTAGAATATGCATTCAAATTTTAACATACAAAGTTTAATAAATACATATGCCATGAATCAAAATAATTTATCATTTTCTCTTTTCTTTCCTCTCTTTTATCGTATTGCCCAAATGACAGATGTATTTAAAGAGAGAAAAAACTTCAAATTATTTGTAGCTAAGGCTAAAGACGAACCGACGCCAAACGGGTCTTATTCATGTCCGTTCATTCAAATTTAGCCGAATAACTAACGAATAAGAATGGATTTTGTTCATGAACATAAACGAACGAATGACCATTGTTTGTGTTCATCTATTTAACTAAAATAAAATAAAAATCTTGATTATTTTCTTTATTTACTAACAAAAACACTTAAAGTCGAATGATTTCATGAATTATTTTCTTTATTTACTATTTGTAGGAATATTCAAACCCCAGTACTAGCTTCTCCATAGACTCAAAGAGATAAATCCTAATACATGTATAGCACATAGTAAATGATGCATTAATTTGTATAACTTTCGCTACAACTTAGAGAGTAGGCAGGTTTTATGTCGAGAATATTTTAATGGAAGTTAACAGAGAATATAAAATAACCTGCCTCCACTACCATTAATCCTCTCTCAATCCGTACATACCATTCCTCCAGGCCCCAACGGGACAAACTGAGGCCCCCTTTACACGCATGCCCTCACTAACACCATCCATCCTTTATAAATTCGCCCCCATTCCCTTCAATTCCCACTATCCATATCGATCAATCTTTGTTATCGATCACAACAAACATATATAACAACATATATATAAATATGTACTAAGCTAGTAACAAAATCATTTCATTATTATCTCCTTTCTTGTTAGTTGTGTTCTCATTTTACGATAAGATTATGGAAGTTGTATTGAGGTTTGTGGAGAGTCCTCCCTACTACGAACCACCATCGCAACATCATTCGGATTCGTCTCGGCCCACTTTAGGCTTTCCTCTTGGTACTGCCTTACTCTTGATCATCATATTTAGTCTCAGTGGTTTTTTCTCTTGTTGTTACCATTGGGACAAGCTTAGACATCTCCGCGGATCCTTGTCTCATGATCCTAATTCTGATGACTCCCTTTCCAAACCAAATCCGAAATCCCCGGTAGTTAATTTTATTTACTTAAGTTGTAACATTTTCCGCATTTGTTGTAACATGTTTTTGATACGATGTTTGTCATGATGAACAGGAAAAGAAACAATTAGAGAAACAAAGTTTGACAGTTATAATGCCGGGAGATCGTATTGCAAAGTTCATAGCATTGCCGTGTCCTTGTGAACCGCCACGAGAACACAAAATCACCATAGAACAAGTTGAGAAGCCATTGAAACCGCCATATATAGTTGTTCCAATGTATCTAAATTGATACTAAAATATTTTCAATTGTACATAAATTGTTCTGAAATACAAACAAAAGCGAAAACTTATTCTTCTTTTAATCTTTTTTGTGTGTGTTTAAATCCACCCCCGCCCATGTGGGATTTGATAACAACATATCTCGTCAATAAGAGGATGATGTGACAATGTAGGATTAACTCACTTGACGGAGGTTTTTAAAAAAAAAAGTTCAAGTTCAATCTCTGATATAAGTGTATTTAAAAATATTTATGATAATTTAAAATAAGAGTAGAAATAGTGTAATGTTTAGCTGTTTAAAATAAAATAAAATAAAATAAGAGGATGATGTGTCTTAGCAAAATGTGGGAATGATTTAAATTATTATTTTTCAATTTTTTATAAGATAACCATCTTATTAACGGGCTATAAGCCTATAATAATATAATGACATTTATTAGCATTTCTCAAAATATATGAAATGACAAATATACGCGCATCTGTTTGTTAAGAAAATAAAATTGAGTGAACAAAAAACTCTCTTAATATACCATATTAAAAATATAAAAAAAAATACAAGAATTTTAACATACTAACCAACCAAATCTCAACTCTAGGTTGCAATTCGGCTTCTATGTAACGAAATAGGTAAAGCACAACTTTATGGTTGCAAAATGGGTAAATAGCAAACATTATGTTGCGATATTTTCATTTCGCAACCTTAAGGTTGCGATTTACCCATATCGCAGCCCTAAGGTTGTGATTTTGTTTTTGTGTTTTATTTTTTCTTCCTTGTTAGTATTAAACATTATCATTATAAGTACACCATAATTTAGTAACATAAACATATGGTAAAAACGCAAAGACGAACTTTTACACAAACACAACATAACCACTCTTAAATTACACTAAAACAAACTATTTAAACAAAAACACCATTTTCTAAATATTTTGTAAGCCAAATTAATGCTTGGTCCGGATGATACCAATCAACAAATTCGTTGCATAAAAAAAAATAAATTGAAATCTCTTTACACCCGTTAATTCCAATACATTTAGTTAATTCAGTATTAGGAATTTTTAAATGATTGAAAAATCTAGGAGGAATACTAAAACCCAACTCCATCATAATTTGATCCATTTGTTCCACTTTCTTCCGTTTTTAAATACTCAATGTATGTTCGATAACTGTTATCATAAGTTTTGGACGGTGGTTGATGGGGTTGATGGTCCATTGGTAAGGCCTTTAACTTTAAGGCTTTTCATCAGGATTCGAGTCTGACTCCTCACATTTGTGGGGGTGGATTAAAGAGGTTTTTTTAGAAGTTCTGGGTTGCATCCTAGGCATCCGTGTAGTTTATGAGTAAAAGTAAGATAGTTTGCCGTTCTAAAAAAAAGTTCTAGACGGTCGTTATGACAGTATGTCATTATACCAAACAATCAATGTAAGTAAGTTTTAAAAATTATCTATTACAAAAACAAATACAAAATATAAGCTCAATTATACCAAACAAAATGTATGTTAACAATATGAGATAAAAGAACATACCATACAACATGGAATTTTTGGGTTGCTTGTTAGTTGATTTTATGTAGCATAAATGGTCATCTTGATCGGCCAGTTTTCAATTTTTTTTTTTTAAGACTTAGAATATATTTGGATGATAGACATCATTATTTATAAAGCATAAGAACTTTATCCTTTTGTAAGGAATAATCTGTCATGTAATATTATTTTTTCAAGTAGAAATTCGTAAGAATTCCTATCGTACCTTAATGTCGCATGAAAAATCTTATCTTCTCGGCAAAAAATCTTACCTCATGTTAAATAATGTGACATGAAAGTTTATATTTGAAAAAAAAGGGTTTTCTTGTTAAAAGTTAGAATTCAAAAAGAGTATTTTTCTTGTTAAAAACCTGAATTATAATTCTACTTATTATAAAATACCGTTATACAGTTAGTTGGAATCCTTGAAGGATTAAAAGAAAATTAGGTATGAATGATTGGAAATGTATGTTTCAACTTATCATTTCAATTTTTTAATGAATTATGTGGCTTATGAGCCATGACTTTGCTAAGTGGAGTCTTTGCTACGAAAGGGGGTTACTTTCTTTAATAAATCATATCCTATATCAGTTTGTATGTTAATTAGTTTCATATCAGCATGATTTACGGATTAATTATAAAAAGGGTAGATTGATGGAACCCTCTGGTTTTATGTACTACATTGATACTTACATAACCCCCATGCTAGGATAGTATCAATGTTAACTATCATTTCAATTCTCACAAAGGCTTTGCCTTTGGCAAGGATCAAACCTAGGTGGCCCTTAAGAAATGGCGGCATGGTGGCCAACCCACCTATGTAGGTTGGTTATTTACGGATTAATTATATAATTTATGATTAAATTATTTTTTTCAAAAATGAAATTTGAGCATGCATTTACATGCATTTGGTTGTTGTGTTGGTAGCTTAATAGTAAAAGACAAATATTATAAAGGATAATTGATAAACTTACCACATATATTGATCAATATACTGCAACCATGCATTACACGACTATACAGTACGCTATAAAACTTGTATGTTGTTGTATATAAATCAAGTTATGTGGTATGAATATCACCTCCAGTTATTAAATCAATTGAGGAAGCTTTCAAGGGATGTCCTTGTTCCACAATCAGACACTGTTGCTAGAACAGGTAATAGCCATGAACCTCGCTACGAATTGAAAAACACTTCTTGCTTTGCTTGACTGAACTCGATCGAACTCACTAACACGAATTAGGGTTCGAAATAGTTAGGAATCATATTTTGTAGTGTGAATATAATTATAGACTAGAACATGAGAGGTGTATTGTGTAACTTGTATCCATGGGTAAAAATACCTCTCATGACATGTAACTTATAACTTTCACATGTAAAAAGATATATACTTGAAAGTGTTTGCATGTGTTTTTTTTTCTTTCTAGATTTCATTTTCAACCTTTCAAACACATATAGTACATCATAACACACACTCGACAAATTGAACCACAAATACTTAAGATCGGGATCAACATTTGGTATCAGGACATCATGGTGATGAATTGAAACAAATCCACGGAAGGATTGTATAAATAAAATTAATCAAAACATTTTAAGGATATTTTTGGACTATCTTCAAAGTCAATGGAATGGACTGTATACTTCCTTTCTTATCTATTACGTTATTTGTGTTTTTAGGAAGAAAAAATATATGGTACACTTTAATTATATCTTTGAGCACCCATATTAAAAATGTATGGTCGATGTTTGAAAGTTAGTTAGGATATGTGGTTATATTTAATTAGTCTACTAAACCCACTAAACTAACCACCCCATAGAAGAAAAAAAAAAGTAAGTAACACCCAATGCCAAATGTTGAAGAATTTTTGGAATTTTTGGAAGAATTTTTGTGAAGAATTTTTGGGACTTGTTGAAAGATGATGTGGTAAACATGGTTAACGAATTTTATGAGCGGGCCTTCATTCCTGTCGGGTGTAATTCTTCGTTCTTTACGCTTATTCCCAAGGTTCTTGATCATGTTGTTAGTAGCGAGCAGTCGGCTTTCATTAAAGGTCGTCAGATTCTGGACGGTCCCCTGTTGATAAATGAGGTGATAGACTGGCATAAAAACAAGAAAAAGCAGATGATGTTATTTAAGATTGACTTTGCCAAAGCTTACGACTCCTTGTCTTGGGATTTTTTGTTGCATATGTTATCTATCATGGGGTTTGGACATAAATGGGTTTCTTGGATAAAAGCTTGTTTAGTCTCTGCCAGGTCATCGATTCTTGTTAATGGCAGCCCCACTGAAGAGTTTGGTATTTATCGTGGATTACGCCAAGGAGACCCTATGGCCCCTTTCTTGTTTATCATTGCTATGGAAGGCCTTCACATTGCCATCGCTAACTTGGTCAACAATGGTTATTTTTCTGGCATTAAGGTTAATCAGGTTTCGCTTTCTCATCTCTTTTATGCTGATGATGTGATGATTACTGGGGAATGGGATGAAAAGAATTTACTTAATATTTCTGCTGCTTTGAGATTTTTTTATAGTATCTCGGGACTAAAATTTAATTTTCAAAAATCTTCTATTATTGGTGTTGGGGTTTCGGATGATGAGGTTGGTCGTTTTGCTTCTTTGATTGGGTGTAAAGCTGAAAGTTTGCCTTTTAAATACCTGGGGATACCTATTGGTGGTAGCTCCAAACGCATTTCTTTTTGGGATCAGATTATTAGTAAGTTCAAAAAAAGGTTGTCGGGTTGGAAAGCAAATTTGCTATCAATTGGGGGGAGGTCCACTCTCACTAAATCAGTTCTTGGATCTTTGGGCAACTACTTTATTTCTTTGTTTCCTATGCCTAAAGTTGTCAACAAGTCCTTGGAAGCTCTTAGGGCCTCGTTTTTTTGGAGAGGGTCAAAAGAAAAACGCAAAATTCATTGGATTAAGTGGGACTCGGTTGTGGCTAATCTTGATGATGGAGGATTGGGTATTGGAAGTTTAAAGGCGATGAATATGTCCCTCATGTATAAGTGGAGATGGCGCGGGATAAATAACCATAATTGCCTTTGGGTTAGAATTATCGATGAGATTCATGGTAGGGATTGTTTTTTTAACATGTCGGCTAAGAGCAAAGGAATTTGGAAGAACATTGTTACTGCTATCAATCTTTGTCACATTTTATATAATATTCCTAAAACCGTGATAGCTAGGAAGATTGGTAATGGGCAAGATACTCGGTTTTGGAAAGATAATTGGTGTGGGGATCAGCCATTTGATAAAAGTTTTCCGAGGTTATTTGCGTTGGAATTGGAAAAAGATTGCTTGGTTGCTAACAGGTATAATTCTCTGATGTGGGACTGGAATTGGCGAAGGAGTTTAAGAGATGGACATGAGTCAAATCAACTTCAAGGTTTGTTGAATATACTCCCAAAGAGGCTCGACAGTGGAGTTGATGTTTGGTGCTGGAACTTTGAAGGCAACACCAATTTTTCTACCGCCTCTATTCGGAGAAATCTTGAACATTGTACATCTTCTGTGAACTAGCCTTCCTGCTGGAATAAGATCATTCCGAAAAAAGTGAACATTTTCGTTTGGAGAATGCTAAGAAATGGTCTTCCTACACATTTAAATCTGTTCGGGAGAGGCATAGATGTGACCACGGTAAGTTGTAAGTTATGCAATAATGGCCTCGATGATGGTATACATCTCTTCCAACAATGCGCTTTCAGTCGTGAATTGCAGGTTCATCTCAGCGCTTGGATTAAAAAGCCTATTCCTGATTCTGATCCTAATCTTGTGGTGGAGTGGTATAAAGATCTTATCATCACTAATCACCATCGGGGTGTTATTGAAGCTATAATATTCGTGTGATGGTGGCATATTTGGAAGGAAAGAAATAACGTTGTTCACAAGGGCGATTTGGCTTGCATCTCTAGTACCTTCCAGTAGATTGTTTCTCTTTCTTTTCTTTGGATCTCTAACCGGGATAGGAAACGGCACTACGAGTGGAACGATTGGATCGAGTGCCCGGTGACTGATGGCTAAGGTGGGCGTGGCCTTTTTCATTCTTGAGTTTATCTTTTGGCTGCATGTTATTTGTTTCAGGCCCTCTGTTGTTATCTTGCTTTTTTGTGTTTTTGTAGAGGGTTGTTTCCTCGTGACATGGTTGGGTCCACATCAAAAACGCCACGAAGTGAAAACCGGTGGCTTGGCCTTCGCTGGTTGGGAGTTTTTCTCGTGTCTCACAGTAATTGGCACGAGTTTTTTCACTCCTTTTGTGGGTCTCGCAGTTAATGTCATGGGACGAGTCTAGAATTTGGTACTTTGTTTTGGTTCTAGATTGTAATTGTAATTGTATATCTTGGTGACTAGTGTCTTGCTAGTTGCCTTATAGTCAATATATATTCCTTTTGCCGTTCAAAAAAAAAGTAACACCCAATGCCGTCTTTCAAGGGTTTTGGGGCCCAACACCACGACGGTGTATGGGGAGGTTGATATGTAGACAACATTACCCCTATCACGACGGTGTAGAGAGGCTGCTTCCAGGTTTTATCTAGGATAGAAAAGGACATCCGGCCTTGCAAGACATGAGGATAAAATCCTTGATGACCTCTGTCTCCAAAGGCAAGAGTGTTAACCACTTGATCCAACCTTGCTGGTTAAACTAACGACCTCATATTTCATTTTATTGTATTCCAAAACGTCCATATACTTGGTCACTTTGTTGCTCACGTAAAAAGGTGAATGTTTTTAATTTGCTATTTTATATTCTCAGCGCTTTAAAATAAATATGTTTCTTTGCTCTGTGAATTGCTACATGCTATAAAACAAACACTTGGTACACTAATTAATGAAGCATGCTTATCATTCTTAGTAAATAAAATATTAATGAGTATCAAAGTTTATAATTCGATAGTAATTAAATTTAATAATATGAAAATAGTAAATAAAAAACTAAAACTCATCAAAAACAATGAGATATATTCTTCCCATAAGCTTTGTTTGGCTACCAAAATTTTGAGTTCTAAAAGCTCCAAAACAATAAGCTACTTGAAGTAGCTTTTCAAAGTAGATTGTAGCTTAAGGAGAATGAAATTATATAAATATCCTCCAAATAATTATATATCATCTTTTAAAATTAATATATTTGTATTTTTATGTCATTTTATGTGACATATACACGTAAAATTACATCAAAATTTTGAAGTCACGGGTCTTCTCAAATCACAGAGTACTGGGTGTGAGTCTCTTAAGTTTTGGCCTAAGGGGGCTAGCAACGTATGAATGGCGAGTGAATGGTGGGTGCGGCAATTCACTTCTACACCGCCGCCATCAATCGTGGACAATGCAAAGCAAGGAAATGAATTAAACTTTCATTCATTTTGATAATGCATCGTTCATGACCGTTGAGAATATTTTATTATGTTTGTGAGTGGTGAGTGAGTGAGTGGTAATATTTTAATATGTTTGTGAGGTGTGTATAAGTGGTATGAGTGAATGGTGGGTGAATGGAGTGTTGCCAATGAAAATTCTAGTGAATGATGGGTGAATGAAGTAGTTGAGGTGACATAAGGGGATTGGTTGAGAGTGAATGATGAATGGTTGGCAAATTAAGGGATGCCAACCCTCTTAGGCCTCTCCCAACGGTGAAATGGTGGTCACGTTATGGCTTCGTTATGACAACACCAATATTACCATCTTCTTGTTGTGGCCTCGTTGTCAAATTCTCACCACAACGCCAATGTCACGGCTTCGTTGTGGCCTCGTTGTGGAAATCACGTTATGGTGAGAACGTGAAATGGTGCAGGGAATCTTTTTTTTTTTGTGTACTAAAGA
>JAOXNX010000033.1:3405750-3416227 GCA_028566075.1 Solidago caesia
CATTATGACAAATTTGACCAAATCTCCTCATTGTGCAAATACCTTAATGGTTATGTCACTCCGAAAGAGCCAAACAAAAGTTAGTAAATAAATTATATTATGTTGTGACATAATTTTATTAGAGTTTAATTAGCCTTTTGAATTGAATAAAAAACAATTTTGGTCAAACGGATGACCTCTCCAACGGCATTCGATTTTCCTGGAATTTAACATATATAGAGGTTCTTGTTTAATCTTTGAGCAAGATCTCCCATTAAAGATTTACTCGAACCTTCACCTGTTGACATCAACCTTTGTTACTTGGGTGGACACACGTGGCCTCTTAGGTGGTCTTTGGATTGTATCGTTGTTGGCATAAATGCATCACCCTCCCCGTTGTATTTGACGGCGTCCAGATCCTTAGGACTACCGTCATCTACGTTTATTTTCCTTCTTCCCCGCCGGAGCAGATTCGGGTTTTTTCATTTGCTTTGTTTTACCGAATTCCCACACATCAATATGTGTGAAAGCTTTCGATCTTGTATATCACATCGTATTTTTTCAGAACGGCTTTAAGAATGTCGACGTTACTAACACCCGATTTATCAACCTCCTTCAAACGCAGACATTACTCCACAAAATTGTTTGGTTTTTTTTTTATCTTTATGTCTTTCCATTTGTCGTTCAAGGACTCATTCGTACGTTGTTTTTCCGAAAAGCTTGGTAAATTCTTGTCACTGAAATCCATTGGCTTCATGATTGTTGCCAAATACGAGATCCTCAAAAATATTGATCCAACATTTCATCAATGACAAAACTTCATCCTTACTACACTATTGTCTTGCAGATTGCTCACCGCATTCTTTTTGTTTTGTTTAGCGCGCGAAGAAATTTCAGGTTGATAAGAAGATGATGGTGTTAGTTGAATACAAAATAGTAGTGGTGATTGAATAGGAGCATTTGGTAGTTCTTAGAAAGGAAATTGTTGTTGTTATTGTTGTGTGTTCTAACAATTTGTTGTGGTTAGTATTCTTGAAAATGGTAATCAGCTTGTGGGAGTGCATGTCGGTCGGAATCGGCCCATGATGACGACGGTTGTGATTGTGGTCTTGTTCGTGGTTGGTAATTTGTGTTGAATATTGGAAATTGTTAGAGTGGATGAAGATGTGTTAGGAAGAAGATGATGAATTTGTTGAAAATTAGAAATTTTGGTTATTTATTTTGATGTTTATGGTGTGATGAATGAATATTCGTTACCAAATACTAGAGGGGTATCATCGCAATGTGGCGACGGTGGAGGCAATTGGTGGTGATGGTCGTGACTGGTGGTGGCGGCAACATCGAGTGATGTAGATAATTGATGTAAATGTAATTGATGTAAAGTGGGTAGTGGAGATAATTTAGAATATAAGGGACTGATGGTGTAAATTAATTCATTAAAGGTAAAATGATAATATCGCATATATAAAAAATATAACCTTCAACATGGGGATGTAGAATTATTATAAAGTAGTATATAAATATAGATAAAAGATGAAAAAAATTTGTATGATTAAAATGGGTAAATGATAGTATATGTTTAATGTTTTCAGGTGAAATAGATTAAAAATATTTGGCATAGCCATTTTCCCAACCGTTGGGATCTAAAAATATATATATATATATATATTGGGGATAACTTAGATGCAGTGGGCTGGATCAAATTTTTGGTGCAACTGGTGAAATTCAGGGGGGGCTGGGTATTTATTCATCACGTGATAAATTCAATTGTGAGGAGGACTGCATCTATCAAAGATGCAGTCAACAGCATATTTGATTTTCCCATATATATTAGTTCAACTTTTGATTTTTTTTTTTGCATGTTTACATTTAAATATTATTTTATTAATATTAAAATCAAACACCGCCTTCTCCTATCCGATTATGAGAAATGATATACCTATCACTTATTTTGATACTATTACTACAACTGTACATTATTGATTTATACAATCTGTAATCTGTTGTATAAATTGTATACAGTTGTAAACTTATCAAAAGAATATGGTAGGTAATAGGCACAACCTATCCCTTTTCCTCATTTCAATAGTGTAAGTTAGACTCTATCAAGTCAACAATAAATTTCTCTATAACCATGATATCAAGAATAACAACTCGCAAAAGAAAAATTATTAGACCAAAGGGAATGAGGCTTTTTGGAGGAGGGGGAAATTGCACCATGTGGTGTCAAGTCACATTCCAAGATGTTACCACAAAAAAAAGGAGTACAACAACTTAATTAGATAGATGATGAGACTTGTGAAAGTGACAATTTATAATTATTTGGTGTATTAAAAATGAATGGGTGTGTGTATTGTGTTTCGCAAGCTGGCATCCTAAAAAAGACGCATGGAACAAGAAAAAAAAAAGGCTAGGGTGGGGTGGTGTGGCGGCATGACGGCGGCAAGGAGGAAAGACACCAGCCATAGCGCCCCACCATACCCTTTAGTCTTAGGAAAGTGATATCCGTACTACAACAAGCGATACATCTACCACATATAAGTATTACTGGCTTGTACCATACATTGTACAACTTGTATATTATGATAAATTAATTAAAAGTAGTGATACATTTATCATTTCCCTTAATCTTATATCACATCCGTTGAGGATGGTGATGTGTAATTGGGTTAAGTTTGGTTGCATACAAGAATATAATTTTCCGCAATTAAATTAAAAGTTAAAACTTTATTGGGATGACACATTCAAGCCCAACCACTCCTCTAGTTACTAGTCCTCCAAAACTATAATTATAATTATACGTCATAATATTTAATATTCTATGAGGAATCAAATAAAATATATGACAATATTTTCTAAATGAGAAATAACTTTTTAGATTATATCTTTGTTATATGGTTACAAATGGGTAAATGGGTGGGTTTTTATCTATTCACGTTACTTAAAGAACGCGAGTCAGATTTACACAGTCTAATTGGGATATTCTTTAACCGTTTCAAAACTTTTTTTCTGACCTTCTCTAAGATATTTATCCAGTGAATTAAGTTTCGAACATGGGGACCTCTTATGAAGATACCAAAACGTCTAACCATTAATTTGCCTTAGAGGCGGTTTACGTACGTTATTATAATTGTATTTGCTAAGGTCTGGTAATCGTCTTGGGTTGAGAAGGATCAACACTCGATGCTTTCGATCGGTTGCATTTGTTCTACATATGTTTTGTTTACTTACCTCCTCTTTAACTTTCTAACCATACGTATCGTAGGTAGCCTTCACGGTGTAGGACTACTACTTTGCGCGTAGCAAATTAGACATGTATCGAGAAGCAAATTTTGCTATCACCAACTTAATAACAGTCCCATATCAATTTAGGTTTTCTCTTGAATTTTGCACGCTTTTAATACTAATTATTCAAAATTTAGTATGATCAAAAACCCTAAATTTTAACATGAACTACCTAAGAAAAGATGTAAAAAAAATAAATACAATTTTAACCAAATTCTTAATTGAGTAGTACTCTAACTTTTTATCTAGCTGGGGAATATTAGCCTTTTCTTTTTTTACTTCCTTTATGTACATTGGTTTAGAATATATTCCAAAATTAGGAGCACACTATTCTTTTCTTGCTCCATGCTTTTTTTTCCCTTTCCCTAATCAAGTTCTGTCTAGTGGTTTCCTTTCTGTTTTAATGGCCCGCATATCATTTATTATCCATAGACTTTACTATTGGACATAATTTTAACAACAAAGTGTTTTTCTTTATTTTAAGCTAGGTATCCACTGGTTTACAAGCCAACTAATCTCAAGGTGATTACCCGCTTTGTGGATAGCTTGGAGTTGTCATGGATGAACATCCGTGACCACAAAGGGGTGTATATTTTTACTCATATGATTCGAACTTTAGACCTTTAAATATTTTCACCATTAGATACCAAATCTTTACCACTAGACTACCTTGTGGTTTCTAACAACAAAGTGTTAAAAAAGACGTAGCTTGACGCTTGACATGCAAGTGTTGAAAGAATAACCTCATCACCAAATAATATATATAATTAATAAAGCAATAGAGAAAGAATAATCGAGAAATGACTTTTAAGTGTCAACTTTACCTTTACAACTTTACCAATCATAAAATCGGTGCATTTTCTTCGAATAAACCTTTTCGTCTATATATTGAAGCTAGTATTCAACACAACCACTTCATTTTAATCATTCTAGCTTCACTCACATCTACTCTCTAAACATCATGAATGACCCTAAATATGCCTACCCTTACCCTGCTCAAGGTATTAACTAACATTATTTTTCATGTTAGTCACTTCCGATTTTCTAAAGCTGTAACGATTTTATCTGATAAACAGGCGGAGGAGGATATTATCAAGGGCCACCGGTGATGGCACCTCCACAATATGCCGCGGCTCCGCCTCCCAGAAGAGAACCCGGTTTCCTTGAAGGCTGGTACGTAAACCATTTTCCTCTACTTCTTAGTATTTTTGATAATAAATATTACAATCATAAAGATAAAACTTATTTATATGTTGATCCCAATATTATTACAGGATTTATAGATATCTTTGTAAAATGAAATAAATTGATACGTACTATAGATAACCACATATAAACTATTGGTTATTAACTTTTTATAGGTAGCAGAAATATTTATAAAATTTAGTATAAAATGATATATGAATTGATTTTTGTGCAGCCTGGCTGCTCTGTGTTGCTGCTGCCTTCTGGACGAGTGTTGCTGTGACCCAACTATTATCTTTTACTAAAATATCATCTGATTTATATCAGCTTTTCAGTCGCTATATATTTAAATGTTACTATAAATAGAATTTGTATTGTTTTTAGAATTTCATAAAAACAATGTACTATTTATTATCTTATTTCTGATGCCATCCAATGTACTCAAAAACCAACTACTCCACCACTATCTGTTTGTGTTTTCTTATTATTGATTTTCCTACATCCCGAAGAGGATTCGGGTTAGTGATCATCATTCGAATTCAAATGTCACACTAACTATTCGGTCTGGTTCTGGTTGACAGGTTATATGAATATATTAAAAATCGAAAGAAGTAAAAAACCTAAAACATCGTTATTAAGTTTGAAAAAACGATGTTTGATCGGTTAGTTTAAACAGTTATGAAGCAAATTAACCAAGTATAAAACACGTCCTTTGCTTTGGTTCAATTATTGTTTGGTTAATCCGTTCTATTTGTGTAGACCTGTTTTTTTCAACTTTGTCTATTTATGAAGAAAAACGTGGTTTGGTTCAATTATTGTTTGGTTAATCCGTTTTATTTGTGTAGAAATGTATTTTTCAAATGGGGAGTGATAAATTTACAACAATGTTTAGCCATCCACAACAATACATGCTTTATACAGTTGTACACTGTACAGTATAATTTATACATTTGTTGTGGATGGCTAAAATATGTTATAGATTTATCACTACCCTTTTCAAATTGGTATATCCATAAAGAAAATCGTGTGGTTCATATAATTATGTTTGTAATATAGAAAATTATGATGCTTGACCAAATGTTAGGTTCAAATACAAACTTAGATAAATGTTTATTTGCAAACTATAATTAAGGCGAAAACTAAGGATAATTCTCAACCACATATTTATCTCTCTTTTTCTCTCCTTCATAAATCACTAGTTTCATTTAATTCATTTAAAATCTTTTATCTCAAAAACCGTTCATCGATAAATTATAAAAATTATATGGGTGTTCTTAAAATTTCATCTTCTTTCATTAGAGAGGTCATCCGATATACTTTCGACGACTTTTTAATTCTCGGGCGGAGCCCGTTAGGTAGATCACCCTATGACCTATCACCCCCTATGACTTATCACCTCACTAGCTACCCCTTATTAATACCCTTAAGGGCTATGCCCGATAAGGGAGAAGCCCACCTGAACGGGCTACGCCCGTACCGTATCATCAGCCAAAAATTTATTTATTTTTTTTAATTTTTTTTTTAGTGGCTTTTATTTAAAAAAAAATATAAAAATTTTTTAATTAAAAATAAAAAAAACAAGGTAAAAAAAAAAAATTTAAAAAGGAAGAAAGGAAAGAAGTCCGGGGAATGTGTAACTGAAATTTGTCCATTAATTTTCAACATTTTTTTAATTTTCATTTGATTACAACCCTTACATTATATACGTAGTTTAGTTACATAGAGTTGTTGTGTATAATATTTTAACACATCTCCCATGAAATATGGTAGAGTATTGATCATATCTAAAATGTCAAATTATCATATTCAAACCATAAGTTATAATTATTTATATTATATATATATATATATATAATAAAAACAAAAGTGGGGTCATTTCATCTACTTCATATATCTCATGCTTATCTTTTTCTTTTTTTTTTTTTTAATAAAAAAAAGAACGATAATTTTGGGAATCTAAATGACAAGATAACAAACTTGAAGATTGACTTTATTTGTCAAAAAAAAATTCATATTAATACAATTATATTCTTTTTGACATGAAATCATGAGCAAGATGACATATTAAAAAAAGACAAATTAGGCTAATGGTTTCAGAGTTTCAAAAGATACCCACTTGATACTGTATAGCACGACCATTTTAGATAAAAAGTTGTTTCACATGATACAAAGTGTAATAAAATTTAAAAATCACATAGCATAGCATAGCATGTGATTGTGTGTGTTGATGTACGTTTATAAAACATTAATGGAGAACATTGTTCAAGTGTTAATCTCAAATATATATTGCTACCGGCAATCAACGATCATATCACTAGAACAAAGTACTAATTGATTATTTATACACACTTAATTATTTTTGCGACATGTCACGCGACTTTTCAACAACATATTTTAGTTGTAAACATAGTTAAGTATGCAAACACAACATGTCACAGGGTAATCAGGCCAATGCAATCCAACTAATGAGATTGGCCCATCTCTCACTAAGAATCAGGAAATATAGCATAATTAGGATTTTCAGCATCCCAAGAGAAGAAGAAGGCCCAGACAACAGGTGCTAATCAGATCCCCAAGCCCAAGGTACAATACATTCCTAAGAAACCAGAGATGCTAGAGGATCCTAAGGGCAAAGCTAACATAACCACTCCATAGACTACAACTTCATCATATTCATCTTTCTCAGCCAATAATCCACCATTAGATACAGCAGACCCAGATACACAATCAGGTATACATGCTCCAGTTCTCATCAGGATATTCCTACCACTTCAGTCCCAGTTGTAGATACACATATAGTGGTTCCAAGTCCCCAATCCTCTTCTTCGCGACCTAACTTTGTTGGTTCTTCAACAAATGACGAGTTAAATTCTAAAAACATTTGGAGCTACAAAGATCCTCATGGGACTGTGAATAACTCGCTCTCAGCGCCTGGTTGTGATGAATTGAAGCCAACTTCATCACATCAGAATAATGATTTGAATGATTATGATATGTTTTTGCTTAACAGACTAATGCATCCTTTCGGAACGAATTTAAAGAGACAAACAAAAGGTTTGAAAAATTCTAATGTCGGTTAGGTCTCTCTGCATTTGTAGCATAATGCAACGGGTGTTTGGTTTCGTCCATGGGAAGTCGTTTCTTTTGCGTTGCGTTGGGACCTCCTTTCTTATTTTAGTAGTTGTCCTTATTTTACGTGTTTGTTTCTATTATAGTCACGACAAGATTATTTCTGTTCTGTTTTGGATCGGACTGTGTATTTTCTCGTATTAGCTAGTTTCTTACTATTATTTTTAATATAATTTTAATGTCGTTCAAAAAAAAAACACAACATGTCACACGACTATACAAAATGCAAAGATAATAATGTTAGGTTCTGGCCGACTGGTTAATTTCTTTAGGAACAAGAGTTTCAATCAGAAAAAAAAAAACAAAAAAAACGTATATAATTTGTTACATGAAGTTTTCTTCTAATTAACTTTTCAACAT
Source organism: Solidago caesia (assembly GCA_028566075.1). NCBI lineage: Eukaryota > Viridiplantae > Streptophyta > Magnoliopsida > Asterales > Asteraceae > Solidago > Solidago caesia. The sequence goes on from JAOXNX010000033.1 coordinate 3,413,689, forward strand.
ATTTTATTTGTTATTCGATAAATGTTAACTACCAAATTTGATTGTTTTATTACTTGAAAATATATCATTATATATACATCATTCAAAACGGTTTCACGTCTTTCTCTTAATTTTTTCTTTTTTGGGTCAATACAATATTAAATATTACTCCGTATGATAATGTGTTTCATGAGACCACGAACAAAGTTTATAGGAAGTATATGCTTAGAGGTTACAATTGAGATCAAACATGGAGTTGTTGATGTAATACTTTACCTTTTTATTTTAATCGAGATATCCGAGTCGGATTGTGAGTCAACTAAAAAATGAAAACTTTACCACTTTATTTGTTATTTTCAAAATAAATCTTTAAAAAGTCGCAAACTTAAAATTCATCTACCTTACGTACACAACTACACATTAATATATCGAGATAATTTCATCTATATACTTGTAAAAGTTGAATATTACGTTTATATCCTTTAAAATTTTAAAATTACTTCAATATGCTTTTACAATTTAAAACTCTCATATTTATCCAAACCAACAATTTAATCATAAATTCATGATTTTTATATTGAAATTAATAGTAATTAGCAAGTGATATTACTTTTTTACCCCAAAATCCTAAATCTTAATCAAGATCACGTTTCTTTTCACATGTCATTTAACATCTCGTTAGTCTTAAGGCTTGTTAGTTAATTGTAATATGGATTTATGTATTCTCACAAAGTAATTTGATATACCTTTAAAGTAAAAAAGAAAAAAAAAAAAAGCGTAGACATATTTGGTCCATATAATATTTAGATCAACGGTTGAAATAATTTAGAAGGTTTTTACTTTTAAATATAATTAAAAGAGAAAATAACCTAGATAACCAAAACCATTCTAAATATACCAAAATACCCAAGTTTTTTTGACTTTTCAAAAAATAACCACTAAATCGCAAAAGCGCAAGGATATTGAAATAATCTGAAAATTTTAAGAAAGATAGACATAATATTATAACTTTTACTAGGACATAGACGTAATATAATTTTGCAACAAGATAATTAATACCGACGTCATAAAAAAAAAGTAGTAAAAGACTTAAAGTGGCCCATTAAAATTATATTATGGGCTAATGGGTATATCATCTTGATCAGGTCACTATCCTTAATATGTTATGCCTTGATCGTACTCATATTGGGCCAAACTTTCTTAGCTGAGTAAGCCCAAATTTCCAAAATATATAAAGATTCGATGAGTTTTTCAATATGATTATGTCTAGAAATTAACATAACAATCATCAATATTCAATATCGTCAATTCGCCATCATCATCCCAGCCCGGTGAATGTTTGATCAGCTTTTGTTGTATACGTGTATATGGTTAAATAAAATAAATTAAGTAATTATAATGGTGACACTTTGATCAACTTTTGTTGTATATAAACTATATTATTATTATCTCAACTTATAAAATAATTTACATCATATTTATAGATAAAAACATGTAAAAAATGATTAGAATGAAAAGTTGATTGTAACAGTCAAATATAATGTCTAATAAAGATGTAAATATCGCAAATATACAAGAACAAACTTATAAAATAAGGACATCTATTGTCTTACACCTACATATATAGACAATTATGTGTGATCTATTTAGTTAACAATACCATACAATTTGAAATGAAATACTACAACAAAGCTTAATAGTAATAAAAGAATAAAAACCTCATTCATACTACTTTCTCTTACATCCATCTTATTTTTTCAAGGATTTATAAAGACAACTATATTGTCATATGGTGACTAATTGAGCCGAAAGTTGTATGTCCCATTGGTTGATCGAACCATGAAGGTCATAATGGAATTCTGTGCTGCATGATCTCTGTGGTCATGGTAGGAGGGCTTGTTTCAATGGCTATGGCTTGTGCCATTTTATAGCAAGGAGAAAATGAGAAAGACTTTAGGCTAACAGCTTAATGTATCATTCGATCATATTGACAAAAGATAAAAAAAAAAGTAACTTTCAATACCGTCTTCCACGGGTTATAGGTCTCAATATCGTCTTCGACGGTATGAGGGAGGTTGAGATGTAGACAACCCTACTCTTACCTAAGGTAGAGAGACTGCTTCCAGGTTTTACCTAAGGTAGAAAAGGACCTCCGGCCTTGCAAGAAGTAATGATCGAACCCATGACCTATGTCTCTAAAGATAAGGGTGTTAACCACTTGATTCAAGCCTTGCTTATTTATATTGACAAAAGATGTGTTTTGTATATTGACAAAATAGTTAGAGTAGGACCGGAAAGCTTAAATTCAAATTTTGAAATACAAATTTATTGTTAGAATGTTGAAAGTTTGTATATATAATAATTAAATAAATTTAACTTATCTTATATCAAAGATAATAAAAGTCCACTAATCTATTATAATTATTATACTATTAGAATATATTATGATAATAATAATAAGTAGAAATGATTTTGTTTGGATGTGTTAAAACAAGTAATACAATTATGAAAATAAAGGTTTTATACTTTAAAACCTTTCATTGAGTGCAGGAATGTGTCC
>JAOXNX010000033.1:3428749-3442466 GCA_028566075.1 Solidago caesia
CCAAATGATGGTTTTACTTTTGACCGGTTCAAAATCATGCTCTTACACAACAAACAATATCACTTTAAGATCCATATCCTGCTTCATTTTTAGACAAAGGAAGAAACAATACAACCACCACCACTACAGTTACCCAACCGTTGCCCAATCCCGACAAAGGAAGAAACAATCATACGGGAATACGAGACCATGCTTTCTAATGGAGATCCATGGTAAAGTTAACACAGATGAATCAATATGCAGTAGATAAAACTCAAAAAACAAAAGGGAGCATCAGTAAATTAGATTTGTCAAAAAAGAATGTAATCTTACCATACTTGCCTGTTATGAGGCTCTGCTGAAATAAAATTTTTTTACCATGTTGATGAATCCACCTCTTTTTAAACAAGAGATCATTATTTTTCTTTCTTCTTCAGTGGATCTCTTTGTTAGCCAACCCCTGCAAATCATAAGTATATGTGAAAGAGAGAAAATAACTTGCAGAAATATAATTGAAAATTGGTCAAAGAAAGAGGCAAGTGGGAACAAGAAAACATATTGGAAGAGGAAATATGCTTTTTATGTATGGTCCATAAAGTTGGAACAAGATAATCTTTTTCTCTTTACTTAAACTTGGGCCAGAAGCTAATATGCCGTGAACCAACAGAGTATTACCACCGTAAACCATTTTTGACTGCAACCATCTACACAACTGCCTCTACTTATTTATTTATTTTTACCTTTTTTTTTTTTGTAAGTTATCTTATCATGTACCAATATATATATTAATAGTTCAAAGCGGACACAGGCGCGTATATGCTAAATTACATGATTAGATTTGGATTTTTCAGGCTATTATCAAGAAAATGTTGCATTTTAAGACAAGCACAGATAAAATTAACAAACCAAATGTAAGAAACATCTACTTAGATATTAGATTATTAAGACGAACATTGAAAATAGCATTTGATTGTGTCGATACTAGCATGCCAACCGGGATTTTGAACATAAAGAGGTCTGGTATGTTAACCACTAGGTCACCTTAGAAATAGTTGCCATGTAATGATACATAGATAATAGATTATTATCATTATAACTACATTCAAAATAATAATCTTTCATTATTTGTTGAAATAGTGGACTATAAGTTGGCAAAAATTGACAAACATATCTAAAATATAAAATACATAAATCAAAGACAACTGAGTGTGTGAAATATCTTAAAAAAATATCTTAATTATGCTGTAATAAATTAATCTCCATTAGAGTTTGAGGAACTAATGATATGATATAAGTTATAATTATAAATAAAAATGAAGTTTGCTTATCACCTATATTTAGTTTTATCCATCCTCCAAGATGCAAGAAATTTATCCAAAAACCTGTTACAGAACAAGTTAGAAGACAGCATCCTATTAGCTTTCATTTCACTAAGTACAAAAATACCTCAATGTAATCATACAACAGATATATGATATTCATTGACAACTACATCAAAAATTGACATGTTCACCTTCTTTCGTTTGTATTTCTTGAAACGAAATCCCAATTAACCGAGAAAGACATAGAATCCGTTAAAATTAAGCTTCCTTGGATATTCTTTCAGCCCTACAAATTTGTCAAAAAATGTTATTTTTATTACCAATAATGCATAGTCACGGCAGTTTAGGAAAGCCCAGGTAATTGGCGATAGTAATTTTTAAGGAAGTAACAAAAACGGACGATGAAGGAAACAAAGTGAATCATTTTCATCTCCATCGATGGATCCAATTTTTAGTTAGAAACGGAGAGAACAAAGCAACCTTGGTAGTGTCTCCTATGTATTCTATGCAGATAACCAACTGTAGAAAAGGGTCTTTTTAATTCCTTCTTCAACTTCATCCCCACAAAACTGTCAAAAAGAGATTTGTATCAAAAACTTGAAGAATTTGTGTTGTGGTTAAAACTGAATTTCTCATAATGGGTCATAATAATAAGGGCACCCGCCCTGACATGGTGATTGACATAGGGAAGCCCATGAATTTTATGGGTGGGTTAGAGTTCACGGACCTAACGTATACAGTGATGAAGAAGAAGAAAAGTGATGAAGGAAAATGGGTCAAACAAGAAGCGGATTTATTGAATAGGATTACAGGTTATGCACCAAAAGGGAGTATCACTGCAGTTATGGGTCCTAGTGGTGCGGGCAAATCTACTCTCTTGGATGGGTTAGCAGGCCGGATCGCTAGTGGCAGCCTCAAAGGGAAGGTGTCCTTGGATGGGACTGATATGAGCCCAACTTTGATCAAGAGAACGTCAGCTTACATTATGCAGGACGATCGGCTCTTCCCGATGCTAACAGTTTATGAAACTCTGATGTTTGCTGCTGATTTTCGATTAGGGTCTATCCCAAGGGCTGATAAGAGGCAACGAGTAGAGACTATGATTGAGCAACTCGGGTTATCTGTAAGATTCTAAGCATATACTTTTCAAAACTTTCTTTCAAGATTATACTCATTGAATCCCGTCCATATTTTGAACTGCAGTGCTATTTTCGATCCATTAATTTTAAATGGGTCAATCAAGGTTATGTTTTATCACTGCGCCAAAGAAACAGGTCAACCCCCGTCAAAAGTCGCACTGTACAAAATGTGTTTTTAATGCATGATACCTTCTAAATCATTTTTTAAAAACATAGATTACTATTGAAGTAATTTAACTTCTAAAATCATATGTGACATGCTAATTTTTATTTTATACGATTAAAAGTTCTACACAAAAAGAATTATTGGTCAATACAAGTGATACGACCCATACCAACCAAAAACTTGCCCATTTAACTTGTTACGACTCGCCTAACCACCCATTTTGCCACCACTACTTTTATTAGAGACAAATGGAGACTTACGGCTCAGTTGTTTGACTGTAGACAGCGAGGAATACGTTTATTGGTGATGAAGGGACTCGTGGTGTTTCAGGAGGGGAACGTCGTAGGGTATCAATAGGTGTGGACATCATCCATGGACCATCACTGCTTTTTCTAGATGAACCCACTTCAGGTTTGGACTCCACCAGTGCTCAGAGCGTGATCGAAAAGGTTCACGATATTGCCCGAACAGGAAGCACTGTGGTTCTCACCATCCACCAACCATCCCACCGAATCCAACTTCTACTTGACCACCTCATTATCTTGGCCCGTGGTCAGCTCATGTACCAAGGATCCCCGAAAGATGTCGGGCTGCACCTGACCCGTATGGGTAGGAAGCTTCCTAAAGGAGAGAATCCGATTGAGTTTCTAATCGATGTGATACAACAGTATGATCAATCCGAATATGGAGTAGATGCATTGGCTGAATTTGTTCTCACTGGTATGAAACCCCCACAACTTTCGGAAAGCGAGATGTCTTTTTCAACCATCCTTCCTTCTCCGATCCCACCTCCCCGCGGAGACAAACAGGGCCATGATCAAAGTAGCTCAGGGAAACGGCTTCACTTGCAAACTGCAGGCCGGGCTGATCAAGAAAAGGACTTTGATCATAGCGTGAGAAGCCCATGGAATAATTCAAAGTCATGGAGTCAGAGTGGAATTATGCAATCAGTTAAACTCACTCCTACTCGTAAAAGAACACCACATCCTACAAGGTAAACCACAATGGCAATGAATCAATAGGTTAAAGGGCAAATTGCAAAACCAACTTTGGTCTGATTTACATTTTGGGTACTTGCAAGAAAATAACAGACTTTGAAAATGATGATGTGATATTTGATGTGTGTAACTTTCAAAATCTGGCAGAAGTTAGTAGACTTTTTACGTAAATTTCCCTATAACTTGAGTCAATCCTTCCTCAAAACTTCTGGGCCTTGACTTTGTGTTTCTTTTTCTTACAGTGCATCCCCTGGGTACTACACGTACTCGAGCGATATTATAGCAGGAACCCCAACTCCACACAGTAGTGATTACACGGTCAATGAAGATGACTATCTCACCCCCAACAATGCACCAAATGCTGCGAAATACAACCATTTGGGTCCTAAATTTGCAAACTCTTTCGTTCAAGAAACATGGGTTCTGATGCGTAGAAACTTTATAAATATCAGAAGAACCCCTGAGTTGTTTATGTCACGACTCGTGGTGTTGACCATCATGGGGTTCATGATGGCCACCTTGTTTCTTAAACCTGATAAGACCAATCAAGGCATAACTAACCGACTCAGCTTTTTCATCTTCACGGTTTGTCTTTTCTTCTTCTCTTCCAATGATGCGGTTCCTGCCTTCATTCAAGAACGATTCATATTTGTACGAGAGACGTCTCATAACGCGTATCGAGCCTCTTCTTACACCATTTCTGGTCTAATTACCTATTTACCCTTTCTCTTACTCCAGGCTGCAGTGTATGCCGGTATCACCTGGTTTGCCCTAACACTAGAAGGCCCTTTCATTTATTTTTTGATCATGCTCTATGTTTCACTACTCACTACAAATTCGTTCGTTGTGTTTGTGAGTTCAGTTGTTCCCAATTACATTCTCGGGTATGCTGCTGTTATTGCTTTTACCGCTCTATTTTTCTTGTTTTGTGGGTATTTCTTGAACAGCCATGATATTCCGCCTTACTGGAGTTGGATGAATAAGGTTTCAACCATGACATACCCCTATGAAGGGCTTTTGATAAACGAGTACCAGAGGAATGAAGTTTTTGGTCAGACTCTTATAGGGACAAATGTGACTGGAATTGACATTCTACAATCACTGCATATTTATCATGAAAAAGATCCAAAATGGTCCAAGATTTACATAATGTTGGGATGGGCAGTACTATATAGGATCTTGTTTTATATCGTTCTTCGTTTTGCCTCCAGGAACCAGAGAACATAAGACTTAAAATAAAAAGGTGATTCTATATTAGCTGTTACAGTGATAATAAGAATTGTTCAGAAACAGGAAATTATAGCTTGGATGAACTCTATATTGCTGCAGATTATATTTATTGATCTAGTATATGCAAGATATGTATGAATTGTGAAGTTCAATATAGTGAGTAGCTTAGATTTAAATGGAATGCCGGAAGCAAATGCAAACTGCTACATGTGTAACGAAGTTTATGCCTGGATCATTAAGAAATTTTCATAACGGAGCTCTTGGTATACATAATGAGAATGAGATTAAATAAAAAATAAAAAAGGAATAATTCACGAAAAGCATTGTAACTGATACCGGGAGTTTATTATCTAGTTTTTTCTGCTTACCAAAAGGACTAGGGTATCTTGTCAAAAGCAAAAGCGTTCAATTTGCCTAGTGATTTGTAAACCTAAAATAAAATCCAAATACCAATAAAGCTTGGTTTTAAAATCGCGTCTTAAGTGCGCTTAGATGCAAGGTGCACCCAAGCGCAGCCCCTGTCGCTTTTTGCCAAAAAACTTGAGATTTTTGTACAGTAGAGGTGTTTTATGATGGTGTTTAATATATATATATATGAATTTCTAGTATTGAATTTTGTGCAGTGGTTAGTTTTGCTAAGTCGGTTAGTTTTCCCTTGCATCGGGCTCATGAATTTTTGCCAAAAAACTTGAATACTAGGTTCTTTTTGCAACTTAAAGGTGTTTTTGTTACTTAAAAGGGTGTTTTATATATATGTGATGGTGTTTTAGTATTTTATGTGTTATAACTTATAAATACTATATAAATAAATTATAAATTTCTATTCAAAAGTGTGCGCCTCGCGTACGAAAATCCCGCCGCTTTTGCGCTTTGGAAAGGGACCCTGTTGCTTTTGTGCACCTTGCGATATTTAAAACCAAAGCAATAAAGCATGATCACGAATTACAACAGAAGTTTCTGTTCTAAATTTTGGGGTCTGAAATGCATAACTAGTAAATCCAATGTAACCTAAATTTCATCTAAAGCTGGTCTTTCTAATTTAATGTAAGTAGAATTGAAGAGCAAGTAATAAAATCCCGCAATGACATCAAAGACATAAATGTCAAAATAGCAATCGATCGATCATACCTTTTGGAGGCCATGTCACCAATGTAAACAAGAGAAGGCAGAGGAGGTAGCCACTGAGAATTCCAAAGATGAGACTAGAACCTCCAACTGCAGCCGTATGGTAACCGGGTCCTCATGTCAAGAGTTGTAGTTTTTGTATATCCATTCTCTTAACTTCAGTTTTAAGTGCATTAAAGACATATTCAAAGTCTTATGAATTTAATACCTGAAACCAATACTGAAAAACCCAAGACCATGAAGTGTGGTTTTTAGTCGATTCTCATCATCTTCATTTCTAAAAGTTTTAAATCTAAACATAATGTAGTCCAGAATGATATTACTGCATAAATTAATTTGCAACTGATCCATGAGGTCCTTTTAGAATCATAGTTTCTGTGATCAAACTTAAATACATTCCCTTCTATATAATTTTGATTCCCTCTTAAACTACAACATGGGCTTGTTTTTTTTCTGACGGAGGGAGTACCATTTATATAGATAACTAATAACCCATGACTACATGAGGTCTTTGACCAAAATATGGTTATATACAGTTTCAGCAACTTGATACTCCAGAGCATATGAAGCAAGTTCAAATCTAACCGAAAAACACTATATTGTTCAGAAGTACTCGCTCCAGTATTCCAACTGAAAACAGAGTTCAGTAATAGATGTTCATGTAGTTGTCTGTAACAGGCCGTTGTGCCTGAGCAGTGGCTCTGGAGAAGGTTCACGACCTCGAAATTCAATAAAGACCTGCATTTTAATAAGTTGACACAGAATTAAATCTTCATTTTATTTTCTATATCATATACATTGGACTATGGGACCTAGAGAAGTAAAGGGTATACAGCCAAAATGAAACATCTAACCTCTAATGGATCTTTTCCGCCTCCGAGAGCAAGTACAGTTTCTCGGAACCTGTATCCTGTGTCTCTCAATGCCTGTCAAGAAAAAAACTGTTGCAAATCCTAACGAACAAAATGAACTGCTTACAAGGACAGTAAGAAAAAAACTGCTGCAAATACTAACAAACAAAAGCATACCTTATCATCATTTAATCCAGCATCCTCAAATGCTGAGAAAGCATCTGCAGATAGCACTTCCGCCCACTGTAAAGCATAACTCCATGATCACAACCAATTGGCAGACAAGAAACACTTAACAAAACGAATGAAGAACAACCGAGTAGTAACAAGGAGGAATACCTTGTAACTGTAATATCCGGCAGCATATCCACCTGTTATTCACCATCACGGCAAAGAAAGAAGGATAAAAAATGAACATCTATGATGTATATATCAAAAACATTAGAGAAATGACTATGAAGAACCAACCTGCAAATATATGGATAAAACCACAAAGGAACCTGTCCTCTGGAAGTGGTGGAATCAACTGAGTTTTTTTACCGACCCTTTGGTCAACATCATAGATGGATTCAGGTCCACCGGGAACATACGTACTATGTAGCTCCAAGTCAAGGCTTGCAAACTTGAGCTACAAAACGATATATACTATTTATGTAAAAGCCACACAACGCATCTTCGCAAGTAATGAATGTCATGCTGACCTGGCGAAGACTCATAGTACCAGCACGAAAAGTCCTGGCCGCAAGAAGTTTCTGATATATGTCTTCGGGGAGACATTCTCCAGTTTCATAGTGTTTCGCAATACCCATAAGGGTATCCCTGTAATGTCCATTTAAGGAATTAAATTAAGTGTCATGAATCTGTATTAGTTACAGCCTCAAATGATTCAGGTATAAGTTTAGTTGAGGTGATTTGTTAAGTACTCAATGTTTTAATATGCAAATACCTATGGTAACACCAATTTTCCATAAACTGTGAAGGTAATTCAACAGCATCCCACTCTATGCCACGTATACCAGCAACAAGTCCCTCGTCTTGTTTTGTTAGCATATGTTGAAGTGCATGACCAAACTCGTGGAATACAGTCTCCACCTGGAGGGCCAAATTTAACCAAACAGAAAAATGTATATGTAGCAATATATGATAATTGTTTCATTAATATAGCTACATTCATACCTCACGAAAAGTCATCAGGCTTGGCTTGTTTCCAACAGGTGGCATTTGATTGCATACCATATGGGCAACAGGTAGCCTAACAGAGGTCTTGTCATCTGAAAATACACGAGTTCGTGAAAAAACTTCACCCATCCATGCACCACCTCGTTTTTCAGATGGACGGGAATATGGATCAAAATAAAAATATGATATAGGTGCGCCTGATGAATCCTTGATGCAGTAAAATTTCACATCACTGTTCCAGACCTACATGATAGTAGAATCTAAGAAACGAGTCATATAGGAGAAAATTAAAAAAAAAAATAAAAAATAGTTATCTTACAGGTGCTAAACCATCAGCTGGTACAACATCAATGTTAAATAGCATCTTCACAAGGTTGAAAAGGCCATCCATAACTTTAGGCAACGAAAAGTAAGGTCGTAATTCTTCCTGTATGATGCATACAAAAGCAGTTGTGATTTTGTCAACTTCTTGCATTATACTGACAAAATAACACATTCACAAAAGGTTATATTTATTAAAATAAACATAAATCCTCAATATAAGCTATTTTAGAAAGATGCAAAAATCTCTAAATGTATTAAAAGAAAAAGGAAACAAGTACTAAAACTTATATTAGTTCATATGCAGGATATGATAAAGAGAGAGAACCTCATTTATCTCATATTTTGATTCTCGTAGCCTCTCACTCCAAAAGGTAATATCCCAGTGTGCCAGCTCATCACCTTCAGGAGCATCTTGACTTCTGGCAAATTGCTTGAGCTCTTCCATATCTTAAATATGCAGGATCACAAAAGGTCTTACGGATCCCTTTCGAGACTAAAAAGGTATTTATTTTCAAAAGAACTTGAATAACCAATGAAAGTCAATTGATGAATTTGGAAGATATCAAATATTAACTGTATAGAAAATCCTTACAAACTGCATTAACCGATGCCATATATTGGTACAATACCTTGAACTGCAGCATTCCAGGATGCACTCCTCAGCTTTTCAAGAAGCTCTTCTGCTTTACCAACTGTAGCCATCTTGGTAGCCATGCTTAACTGATGATTAAATTTCTCATAAGCTATTAATCAAAATTAAAACCTACCAAAGTACAAAGCTTGTATAAATAGAAACAAAAATGTGCAAGAGAAAAAAACTTAAACCTCTGCATAGTTATTATAACCAAGAAGCTTAGCCTTTGCCAGCCTAAGCTTCAGAATTTGGTCAATTATTGGGGTATTATCTAGCTCTCCGCTTGAAGCACGAGTTACAAAAGCTCGGTAGATTTCCTCCCGCAAAGCTCGATTCTTAGCATGTTGCATAACAGACATAAAGCTTGGCCCATCCAATGTAATCATCCATGGCCCATTTTCTGCAGTGGCATCTTCATAACCCTGGATATGCATAAATAATTAATTTACTAAACTGGAAGCATTAAGTAACAAGTGAACACAAGTAATTAGTTTTCTCCAGGAACCTTAGATGAGGCTATTTGTGCAGCCAACCCAAGAGCAGTAGCCGGCAAACCTTCAATTTCCTTCTTATCTGTTATTAACTTTTCGAACTTCTTAGTGGCATCCAGAACATTTTCCCCAAATCTTTTAGAAAGTTTTGCCAACTCCTGGAATCAAGTCATAATGAATGCTAAATATTAGATATATTAACTACATTAAAACATTCGATTATTTTTGTAATCAAACTAAATACAAGGGTCATGATTTTAATCAAGAATGACGTAATCTGAATACAGTTGTATGAATGTAGAACCAAGCAACAAACATAATCATTCATTATATTTACAACGTGAAAACAATGATGGTTATCCTAAGTAAAATCACATTTACTTTTCCGTGTTATGGATGCTTCAAGTACAATTACCATTACACTTAGAAGTTATAGGCACCAGACTTTTATTGGTCTACTGGATATTGTATTAAAGAGGTGAACATGGTAAACTACATAGAGGTAGAAAAATAATAGCTAAATGTTTGAACTGATTAACATATAAATTAAATCAGCAAAGTAAATTGAATTCTGATTACCCCAAATAGCATACCTGTTGAATTTTATTGAACTCTTCTCTTTCATTATCTTCAAGTGAGATACCACTAAGAACAGCATCCTTTATTGATGCTGCGTACAAGAGTTGCAGAGAAATGTCAAAGTAAACTCAGATACTTATGGAATAAGATCGATAGGCAATGAATCATCTGTATACCAAACATAACAAGAACGCAAACACAACAGAAGAGGTTTTGCTAATATTCTTGCAATAAGAGAGGGCTACAAAAATGCCCAAATTTCCTAGATCAGATAGGCAACCTATTGGGATTTGAAAATAAGATTGATGCAATAGTGTAATGTTCTACAGATAAGATACAATGTGAACGACTGGTGATCACTATAAAATGTTCCCACCCTGGCACTGATATTTCTTTGATGTTCCATACTACAGTCATAGATGCAGAGTAACACTGCATTACTGCAAGCACTTCAATATATCAAACAGGATATACCCTTCTCAGAGATATCCATGAACTTTTTGCTTCTTTTAAACAACCAAGAGTCTATAAGCACGACTTATCATTATAGAATTCTCAAAGTCATTACACGTTCACCAAATTCAAAACAGAAAAGAAATGCTGATCATTATCAAAGTGATATTGTGCAAAACTTTTCCATATCAAACTCAGATAGCATAAGTACAACATATATATGAATAAGAGTCAGAAAAAGGATCTATCAGTTGTCAAAAGCGCAAAAGTTTAGCAATACGTATAAGAAACAAACTAGTATTCTTTATGAAACTGCAGAATGTCAAGATATATACTTACATTCAACTATACGTTTACGAGCATCACTTAGTGTTGCAAAGTCTGGTGATTCCTTTATAGCCTTGAAAGCATTATAAATTGGTTTACTTTGACCCACCTTCAGCCCAAAATCCAAATGTGATTCTCTCGGGCTGCAAACAAATTTGAGTAACAATTATATATATATATATGTGTGTGTGTGTGTGTGTGTGTGTGTGTGTGTGTGTGTGTGTTTGTTACTTTCAACTGTGAAAATATACCTGAATGTCTGCGATAGCAGAACGAAGCTCGGGAGTATCCTTAACAGCTTTGAGATGATTAACAGCTCCCCAAACAACACTCAACCTATCAACTATCCTCTCTAACGGCTCGACTAACTTTGTCCACGATGGCTCAACCGTCTTCTCTAATTCCCCCAAATCATCCTCCTGAAAATACTCTGATTTCATTATACACATATAATCATACCTTAATATTATTAATAGTTACCAATTGATCATAGATGAATGGGTACCGCCACCGCAAATGCCATGGGGGCCACATGCTAAGCTCTTTCCAAAATATTATTAATAGTTCAAGTCATTCTTTTATGATATACCTATATATGTATATTATTATGTATGTATGTGTGTGTGCGTGTGTGTGTGTGTGTGTGTGTGAACATAATGAGTAATATCACAAATAAGCTTACTAGTTTGTTGAGCAAGGAACGCATGCCAGGGCGGACATGTGAAGCATCAATAACATCAAAGGGAGGGAATTCAAAGTCCTGTAATAAAGGATTGTTTTGGATTGTGTTCGAAGGCGAATGGTCGTCGGGAGAAAAGGCGGAGATACGACGGAGGAAGAGTTTAGTGCGAGCAGGAGGAGGAGGAGATGGACGGAGGTGGCAGAAATGGACGGAAGATGGCCGGAAAGAAGAGAGAACAAGTTTAGAGGGAGTTGAAGAGAGTAAGGGATGATGAATTAGAGATGTGAGTGTGGCCATGGATGATGTGGCCATCATGACTTGGTATGAAATGAATTACAGCTTGGTGTTTCCAGTTTGTTTGAATTTGAACGAATGTACTTGCAAAATGTATACTGTATTATCCTTTATTTTTTTCAAAGTTGAATTTTGCATGATCTTCGTGTCGTCGCGTTAAAGAGTTCCTTCGAAGCAAAAATGCCAATTTTAAATACCCGATGGGGGATAACTTCCTACTTTCCTCGAAGCAGAAATGCCTATTTCAAATACCCGATGGGTGGAAAACCCCTACTAATCTGTCCGGAGGCATAACAATTAATAGGGGTAAACCATGCCCCCTCAGACTTGAACCTGGGTCTTCCCGGATTCAAGCCCCTCATGGAAGGAATTCCTTTATCTCAAAATTAGCCTAGGTGGGGATTGAACTTGGGACCTTTCAGTCACCAAGATGATATCAAGCAACTAGACCAACTCATCATTGATGTATTACCCTTTATTTATGTTCTTTTTCTTTTAATGTGAAAATTAGCAAAGGTATGTTTGGGAAGAATTTTTTTTAAAGGGTTTCATTATATCTACCAAATCAAACTTTTAAATTATTTTTTATTTATTTAAATCTGACATATTTTAATTTTTTCACATCTTTTTAAGTCAAATAATTAGAAAGCTTTTTTCAGCTTTTTCTTTTTCACAGCTTTTTAAATAATTAAAAATAAAATGCCCATTCTTGTAACTTTAACATACACCAACCATTTTTTTTCCTTATCATTTATTATTGTTTCTTAATCAACCAACTTGAGGCAGGAAAAGAAAAGCCACTGCTAACAAAACACAGTGGCCGTTCAAAAAAGGCACCGTCGGTGGTTCAAAAAAGGAACCGGCAGTTAAAAACATATTGCAATAGGCCTTCAAAAACATGGTCGGCGGTTCAGAAACACTGCCGACAGTTATTTAAACACAGATACAAGGCCAACGGTTCTGTTCAAAAATAACACTGGCGGTTCTTTTCACCGTCTCAGAATTGAGTTTTGGGAGGAAGCTTGAAAGGGATGAAGAGAGGGGCTAAGGTCGAGAGGAAGGACTGGAGGAGGGGACAACAAAGGTTAAAAGGGAGGGATGAAGGGAGGGGCTGGAAATCAGGAACTTTAAGAAGGAATGAGAAGATGAAAGTTTTAGGGTTGAGTTTTTGAAAGGTATATATATTATTTTGAAAGGGTCGAGTTTTAGGGTTGAGTGACGGCTGGAATTTTAAAGGAGTTTTATTTGCGTAATGATTATTTAATAATTAATTGGGATAATAAAAGCTTTTACTTTGGAAACAACCCACTTTAGTAGCCTTAATAAAAATATTTAGTATCTTTAAGATCCCCCTTTAACATACACCCACCATTTTTTCCCCTTATCATTTATTATTTTTTCTTAATCAACCAACTTGAGGTAGGAAAAGAAAAGCCACTGCTAACAAAACACAGTGGCCGTTCAAAAAAGGCACCGTCGGTGGTTCAAAATAGGAACCGACAGTTAAAAAAATATTGCAATACGCCTTCAAAAACATGGTCGGTGGTTCAGAAACACGGCTGACAGTTCTTTAAACACAGATCTGTTCAAAAACATCACCGGCAGTTTTTTCACCGTCTCAGAACTGGGTTTTGGGAGGAAGGTTGAAAGGGATGAAAAGAGGGGCTAAGAGAGTTGTAACGTCTCGAAAATTTAAAGGTATTAAAATATAATCTACTTTTGTAGTTTTATCATTTAAATAAGTTCCTAGTATTTATTTTTGACTTATGGGATTAAAATAGTTGGAACTTTAATGGGTAGCGGGTATTATACCCATTATTGTGTGATGGAGTCGTGGCATTTAGTAAGAAAGCCAGCTCCCCTCTCTTTTCCTTTAATCAAAGAAAACTAATTCCTGGAAAATCCCTAACTCTCTCATATCTTCCTCAAGCTTCTAATCATCTA
>JAOXNX010000033.1:3502860-3515381 GCA_028566075.1 Solidago caesia
AAAATTTAAAAGTTTATGGGTGATACGTATCAATAAAAATGTAAAATGGGCAACCGTGTACAAAGGGAAAAGTACGTGAGTAATCCCGTGACTTAACCCTTTGATAGTATGATCATTAGTGTGAGACTGATTGTTTTTATTGGGTTTTTGAGTTTTATGAATATGAATATGAATCTTTTTTTTTCTTTTTTTTTTGAAGATAGTAAATGAATGAACACGAAGTCTTTGTGTAAATGGTTGCATCTATCTGTTTGTTTAATTAAGTAGATATATACATATATAAGTAGCTATATAGATATAGATATAGATATAGATATAGATTTAGATATGAATTGTTGTATAGATAGAAAGAGGGTGTGCAGGTATGTATAGAGAGAAAGAGAGTGTGCATGTTTTTATCACAAATAGTCCATGTGATTGGTAAATGGACAATTATACCCTCACGTGAAATGCACGTGAGTGGTTTAACGGCCAAAGTTAACAGAAGTTAGTGTGAGGAACCTCTGGCAATGAAAATGGAAAATACATGGACACTTAACAACGAAAAAAAAACACAGGGAGTCAAATGCGAATAGTGTCAACCACAGGGACTATTTGTGACATTTTCTCATTAAAACATTAAGCTAAAATCGAAATTATGGTAAAAGTTGATGAAGAAATTAAATATTAAATAAAACTAAAAGTTAAGGTCAAAAGACCTTGACCCTAACGAATAGTGTTTTTTTAAGGGATATCATCCGTACTGCGGTAGTACCTAACCTTGGGTATTGTCCTTTACTCCACTCACATATCGGGGATTCAGTGGTGTATATTTAGTACACTTCAGGAGGCAAAATGAAAAAAAAATTCTTAACAAATCTGCATTACGAATCATTTCTTTTATTTTAAACTAGCATGGTACCCGCGCAATGCGACGACAGTATGGTGGTGGCGGCGACTGATGGTGGTGGTGGCGGTGGCGGTGATGTAGGTAATTGATGTAAAGGGGTTAGTGGAGATATATTAGAAGATAAATGATTGATAATGTAATTTAATCATTAGAGGCAATTTAGACAATTTGCAATGAGTAACTTTCAACAAGGGGATATATTCTTTATAAAATAGTATAGATAGAGAATTAAAGATTAAAAATTTGAGTAAAAAAAACCTACCATAGTTGACGGCTAGAGTAAAGTAATGATAATATTGGCTCCAAATACAGAGCTCGGATTGGAAAAGATATATGATGATTTGGAAATTTTGAAAGATTTTAAATAGGGGTGTTCACGGACCGGTTTTATTCGGTTTTGACTAAATTTCAAACTAAACCGGTATTTTTGGTTTCAACATACATCAAACCAAACTAGACCAAGTATATTGTCTGACCGGTTCAGACCAAACCATGTAAGCCGGTCCGATTTGGCGGGTTTGACGGTTTCGAGTTTTTTATTTCTCTCTTGTATATCCGTATAACTTTGTGTATATTTGTCAAGGTTTGTGTCAAAAAGAGTCATAACAAACACTCAAAATTATAACTATACATATTAAACGAAGTACTAGCATGCCTAAATATTTGTTTTAATGTATTTGAATTTTAGGCAGAAATTTTAATTATATGTTAATAACAGATATAGCAGCCGTATATAGAAAATGTCTATGTTTATATTAAAAATGTATAATTAATTATAAATTTGAAATATAGTTTTGTCATTCAGAGTGAAACTCTTAAAAATTTAGAACATAAAAGTGTGCATTTTCATAAAATAATTAAAGCTTTATGAATTTAGATAAATCCGCCTTTTTCACGAGTTGTGAAAGTATGAAGTCCGGTCCAGTTCGGTTTTCACGGTTTTTCTTTGCTCAAACCGTAACCGGATTACCAATCCATCAATAGATGCAGTGGTACCCGTTACCAATGCAGCTTGGGCCACATGTGAAGTTGAGAGACGCGGGTTCGATCCTTAGGGATGTCCAAATCATGTGGTTATTAAGTGAAGGTATTTTATGGGATGATGGGGATTCAATGTGGTTCCAGGGACATAATGCCCTCATTTACCTTTTTTTTTTTCCAACCGTAACCGGACCAAATAACCCGTTTTCTCAAAATTTAAACCATCGGACCACACTTAATAACTCAATCCGCCTAAACCAACCCAAATACCCGGTTTGGTCCGGTTTGACGGTGAACACCCCTATTTAAAGTATACATTGAAAAAACCTTGACAATCTTATTTCGGTCCAATACTTTGAAAAAGATATTGGTAGTTGATAGTTCAACAAAACATTAACCAACCCACACATCTGGCCTCAAGGATGATATATGGAAAGCAATGTTGAAACTAACTCATCTTAATTGATATCTCAATCGCCTTTTGACTATTGGTGCTATTAAGTCAACAAACTTTTCTGTCACGGCTTTCATTTTCGCAAGAATGGTGATGGTATATCTCAAAGGGAATGGCTAAGCAGTGCAAGTTAGAGATACTTCTTACCATCACCAAATGGTTTAGTGACAAGGAGGTCTATTTTTTCACAGAGGTCTCATGTTGGAGTCAATGGCAACAGATATTTAATTTTCACCTATGGTGGACCTGAGTGAGTTTTTCCCTCCAGATCTCTCTGGGTGATAGGGTTTCTCATCGAGAGGTTTAAATTGGGGATCTATTCTGCGGAAGGGCTCTCTAGCGCGGACCCGATTAAAACAACGTATGCTAGACCTCCCGACATTCGCGAGTAATTCACACCTTTAAAAAAAAAAAACATGGACTTCTCAATTTCTCATGTTGTATTCTTGTAAACAACTTCTTGGATGACCTTTAACTCTTGAGGAAAGACACGCAAAAAAAAAAAATAAAAAAAATTCCTAGTGCATTTATACAGAAACATATATATACTTGATTCGTTTTAACATGACATTATGACATATTGTATGAGTAAACTCAAATTGCATTTCTCTGAAAGGAAAAATAACATCTATGTAAACAATGGTCAAAACAATAAATTAGCCAAACTAAACACATGATTAATAAATAAAAAAAAATCATATTTATCCCAACAAAAAAAAAAAAAAGCCAAAGAAAGAAAAAAAGCCTACCATTATAAGCCTGTCAAATATGCAAACATGTAAATTGGTTTTTTCTTTACCATGCTGATTCAACTACAAGACCTATTTACAAACTGCCAAACAACCTTTTTGGATCTTCAATTTCTGTACTTGGGTTTATATTAAAATAAACTATTTGCAACTTCAAAATAGACTCTTTGTTCTACCGTATGTCCGTATCGGTCATCGGCAGCATAAATGATCATGGTCATCTTCGAACTCTGAAACGCCTAGCATTGCCAAAGCTAAATGAGACTTCATGTCATTATTTGTTTGTCGAATCTGTGGGTAACTGTCACTAACATAGTTGTTAGAAGATAAAGGAGTACCGGGCTTTGTCCTGATTATTGAATTTGTATCCATTCCGTTTAGGATTGAGATTATTACATCCATATTTGGTCTTTTTGATTCTTCATTGTTTATACAGGCATCTGCAGCTTGTATCATCCGTGCTATCTGGTCTAAATTTCTTTGCGTGAACTTGATTCGGGGATCGAGTAGTTTCTCTATGGATCCTTGTTGTATTAGTGGCTTGGCCTGCAGAATTTGAGCAGATTTTATTAGTAAACAAATGTTTTTCACCAAAAAAATAAATATTGTTTGAGAAATGAAAAGTCTTAAAATCTGATGTCAACAAGATATGTAAATAATTGAGCTACGAAATCATTAAAAAATGCTAGTAGTTTAGGACTGGATGAATCAGATCAGGATCACAGAATTATTTGTTAAAGCTAAAGAAAACAAGGTAATTTTAGGTGGTGTTTGGTTTGCAAATAGTAATCAATATTGCGGAAATCCAATTCTAAACCCCACCCCTTTCTCCTAAATAATCATAAGTATAAGCAGTTCACCGAAACACTCGAAACAGATAGTTGCAACCTGAAACTGCACTAATCAGATTAAACACATCAACAACATCAATCACTGAAGCTCAAGGACCAACTTAAGCAAAATGTTAGCAACAACTCACCCACAAAACCAAGTTCTCTTCTCCGGCTCCTCTTCTTGTTTCAATTGGCTTACGTCCTGTTATCAACTCCAAAAGAACCACTCCAAATGCATAAACATCGGTTTTATCAGATACTTTCCCATGTTGGAAATATTCAGGAGCCAAATATCTATAAAATGAAACCAGCTTATAGTCAATCGTTCTCACAATCTATCAAAAGCAACCAAGCCTGCAAACTCTTGATCAAAAACTTACCCAAATGTCCCTTTCACAGTTTTGCACAGAAAAGGAACCGAAGGGGCAGATGTCCACGTAGCTAAACCAAAATCACATAACTGCAATACCAAGTAAACTATAAATCGTACTTCTAAGAAAACAATATCCAGATCATATCATAAATATAAAATATGATAAATATAATTTAGAGAAAATCTTCCTCACCTTAGGTGATTTTCTTGAAGACAAAAGGATGTTTGAAGGCTTAATATCTCTATGAACCACACATCTTTCAGTTCCATAATGCAAATACCTCACAGCCTCAGCAACACCTTTAGCAACCTTATATCTTACTGACCACGGAAGTTTTGATCCGCCATTTTTACCATTTCTCGTTTCTACAAAATGGGTATTTTCTTAATTATATAAAGATTCAAACTTTACCATTCAAGGGAAAAAAAAAAGTCAAAGAATTAGTACCACGTAGATATCGTTCTAAGCTTCCTCCAGAAACGAACTTGTAGATTAAGAACAAACCACCTTCCGGATCGATACAAAACCCCACGAGTGGAACAATAAAATGGCTATGAAGAGAACTTGCTATCATTAATTCTCTACAAAAAGCCTTAGGTGCCTCCTTATCTTCTTTATCCAGTTTCTTGATTGCAACAGCAGTTTTCAAGATCCCAACTCTTCCCTTAAACACATAGCTCAATGCACCTCTTCCCAAAACCCTCCCTGCCCAATTCAAACAAATCCAAATTGAAAGTGTTAACAACCTAATTTTCATATATCAATTCAATCTTGTAACTTTGTACTATAGTTTAAACCTAGTAACCAGCTCCTTTAGAAGGACTGGCCACCACCCGCCACTTTCTGGGGGTGTTCCCGGGTTCTATCCCTGCCAAAGGCAGGATCGGATTTAAGTGGTTGATTAACCTTGGATGCAGATACGGCTCCGGCGGGGGTCGTTGTAGGTACCTACGGGTACATGGGTCAGAGGGTCCCTATCCAACTACCCTTTAGTTTAAACCTAGTGAAAAATTTTCGAACACAAGATTGATACTTTAGTTTTATTTTTGAGGAAAGGCAATTATTAAGACACATCCATACAATAAAATTGCAATTTGTGGAACATAGGACTAGAACCTATGACCTTTTGGTTGATTGGTCACCTAAAAATACCGCTAGGCCAAAGACCATTTGGTAAATGCAAGATCGATATGTTTTGTTAGAAATAGAACAAGAAAACATTATATTATAATTGTTACATATCTTCTATGTATTTTTGGAATAGTCATAGCATTCAAATTTTCCAGGTCAAAAAAATAGGTCAAATGTCAAAAAAATGTCACCACATAAATACTACACAAAAAACAAAAGCAAAAAAAATAAATAAAAAATAAAATTAGGGAAATCAAGCAAGCACCTTTAGAGAAATTATGAGTGGCAGAAATGATTTCACCATAACTAAATCTAATCAACGTATGTGCAACAGGTGAAATACTTCTTTCCAAAGACTCAATTCTTGTCCATTTAAGTTCTTGAGATCTTGGTTCCATCAAACCATTATCCAAATTCACCATCAAAACAGTTGCAGATGAACTCATTGATTCAAGCTCAACTTGTGAACATAAACTAAATCTAAAAGATGAATGAACTGAATGTGGTTCACCATTTGTTGTTGTAACACACCCACCAGACTCAGCAAGAAGCCATGCTTTATTATTCTCCAAATTGTTCACCATTTTCTTTTTCATTTCATCTTTTTTGTACTTATTAGCAATTGTTGGGAAAAAACAAGCAAAACCAAAATCCCATATCATTTTTTGCAAAAAGTTTTTAACTTTCATATTATGATGGTCTCTTTCTTCATTGTAATGATATATTTCCCCATCATCATCTTCAAGATTTGAGATTGTGGATGAAATTGGAAGTGGGTTTTGTGTAGAAGCGATTTTGGAAACACCCATTTGAAAAAAGACCAAATCTTGATGATGGCAACACAGAAAACAAGAGACTAAAAAGGGAGAAAAAGATGGGAAAAGATATGAAGAACAACTTGATTGCTTGGGAGTGGAGAAGAGAATATATATTTATTTTTTCATTGAATAATAATAATAATAATAATGTGTATGTATTATATAATGTAGGTGGTCTGTGTAAAGATTAAATTAAGTGAATTAGTTGGGAGAAAAGGGTGTGTGTCATATGTATATGTGTGTGTGTTAGAGATGATGTTAGATAGATGGTCCCTTGAGATTGGTAAAAGAAAGAGAGATGGATGGGATAATTCATATTCATACATTCATTCATTCATTATACACAAAACAAAGAGGAATAAAAGTGTGAAGGTTGAAGAAAGAGATTCTTTATGTTTATGGTTATTAAGACAAGCTTACAACCCACACAAAGACAAAGACACAATTGTTTACTTATTTTTGTTTTTATGAAGGTGATCCATAATATATATTTTATTTATTTTTAATATTACTATAATAAATTTGATAACTAAAAACTTACACTAATAAATAGCAACCATTTTCTATTTGTAATTAGTAAAGTACATTAATCTTAGGGGATAGTATAGATACAGTTGACTGTATCTATTTTTTATGTAATTGTCTCACAGATTTTTATTTATTTTTTCATCACGTGAGAAAAAAAATTTTGTGTGTGAGAGCAGCAGCTGCTGCTGTTGCTGTATATATGATTATCCCTTAATCTTAATATTATTTTAATGTATTTATAAATATAAATGAAACATTTAAAAAAAATTGCTCTAATTAACCAATAAAGACTTCCAATTTAGTTACTAAAAAAAAGAAAAAATGATCGGTGTTTCAGCAGGAGTACATAACTGGTGATGCCGCAGTTGTTTTATATTTGAAAAATAAAATAAAATTTGTTTGCATCATTAAAGTTTATTTAAAATGGGTGTGAAGTCAACAACACCTATGCTAAATGTTGCACGGATGATTTTTAAAAAGTAAAAAATAAACTCTCTAAATCCTACTCTCTTCTAATTAACCCTGTAAGTGTACTTTTCTCCTTCTCAGCCTTTCATTCAATTTATTCCCCATATTTATAGGCTGTAAACGGTTCGGTTTGGTTCGGTTAGCTAGAAATTTTGAACCGTTTTTTCGGGTTCGGTTATCTACTTTTACTACCCGAAACCAAACCGTACTATTCGGTTAACCACAAATCGGTTACTTGAAAAATTGGTTAAATTCGGTTTAGTTTACGGTTAACCATTTATTAAATCGTACTAATATAAAAGTTCAAGTTGTCAATTAGAATAGTTAATTTACAACTTTAACTCATTAATTCTTAATGTATAATAGTTATTATTAGCTACATTAATATTTTGTTTATAAATAAATATAGTTACATTTAATTTTGATATTATATTTATACAATGTAAGTTTCAATCATGATTTACTTGTATATGATATCACTAATATTTTTGATATACATTTAAAAAAAGAATTAACAAGTTTCCTTAAAAATAACCTCCAAATTTCAACAATGGTGACTGAGATTCTAGAAAATGCAAATTCCGGCCAAAATACCTTAAATTCGCCAAATTCAACTAGTAGAAACTATCTATGATCCATTCTGTATCAAATGATACTAAAATAATAATAAAAAATCATCCATCATATCGACCAAAACCATTATAACCATAGTACTAACATAAAACGAACATAAAATGGCAAATACAAGCTCAAAAGTGATCAATTTTGTAAATTCTTCGAGTAGGATTGATCACGTTGTCACCATGCACACTCTGATACAAATTGTTTTGAATAGAATTGAGTGTAGGATTGTATTGAGCTCGAGCGTGTGCTAATATGAAATGTTTGAAATGACAATTACTTGAGAGAGAGCTGTTAAAGTCTGGTATGTTATATATCGTCTCAAAAGGTTACAAGGTTGTGGAAAAAGCTTATAAAATATGTAAGATGAGGGGTTATTTATACTAATAATACAATGTTACACTTAGTGCCCCTAAACTATCATTACATCATTATTTTTAGCTATAACAAAAAGTTACAACATTCTCCGATCATTTAAATACCCAATGATTGAATTTACATTTTAGTCTCTCAAATATACATTACATTACAATTCAACGCAAACAAATACTCCCAAACAAGGTGAGTGTGTGTGCGTTTATATGCACACATTTTTTTAGGGAGCTGATTAATTCACAACAAAAATTGTCCATCTACAACAACTTTTTTTGATTTGACTATTATACCCTTTTCATATTTTACATTTTCTACCTTTTGATTTTACTCCTTTTTTTTCAACAAAAACAATCTGACTTATTTTTCTTTCTCCTCACTAAATGTAGCATGATTCTATGCATTGCACATCAATACATATGTGACTAAAAATTAATATATGGAAAACAACAATGATTTTCTTTTTCTTGTAGATTTGCAATTCATAACCTGAAAAAAAATTACTTCTAACTTCAATAGTTTAACAAAGTGCATAAGAAATCGGGAAGTTGCTAGATAAAATGATCGAACACTTCGTAGTAAATCATCAGATGTTTCAAATTGGGAGGTTGCTAAATAAGCTTTTTCACTTTGAATCATTGAACTTTTTAAATGAACTGAGTTCTGTTGATTGAACATATAACATTAGAATGACTCATGTGCATTTTTTTAATTGATATATTGAAATATATAATAGTTATTAAATACGGAGTATGTAAGAAGCTTGATCTCATTCACATATACACTATAAAATTATTAATACAGTGGCTACATGGATCGAATTACATGCTTTTGGGTTACTCACCTAATCTATTAGTACACTGGCTACATGGATCGAATTACATGCTTTTGGGTTACTCACCTAATCTAAATATTTAAATATAAATAAATAATCATGATAACTAACCAAAGACATATGGCTCCAAAGTATGAGCTAAATAACAGTAATGGAAGCATGAGTGGTTGTAGTGAATAATTAGGGTGGATAAAGGGGAAGAAGAAAATAAAGAGTGAAGTAAAAAAGATAATAGTATAATCAGATTGTTTTTGTTAAAGAAAAAGAGTAAATCAAAGGGTAAAAAATGTAAAATATTGAAAGGATATAATAGTCAAATCCGAAAAATTTGTTGTGGATGGATAATTTTTGTTGTGAATTTATCAGCTCCCATTTTCTTATTGATGTTTATAACCACTAATTAATAAAGAATGCATTTCAAACTTTCGGGTTAATGGATGTGGAGGCATTTTCACTAATTAACTATATTGGAAGAGTTTGTAGATTATGGGCCAATTATATTAAATTTGGTGTTATGTAGGGAACATTAAGATCATCTCTAATTCATTATTGAGTATTATAATGACACAATAATGTCATACCCAACCACTACTAATGCATGGGGGGAGGGACATGGGGTCCATTCAATATGAGAGGAAAAGGGCCGGTTTGGAAGGTGCATGGTTTTCAGATTTGGGTGATCATTATTAATGAATAATGCTTCTAGTATTTTCCTATTTGTTATTCTGTTGATATATTAAATATTATTGAGGTGCCAAATAACAGGAAGCAAGGTATCATATATAACTAGATTTTAGACTCGTATATATACATGATAAGATATAAAACATTATATTGTAAAAACATAATAAAAATTAATATTTTGTTATAAACTTCATATGGATTAGATGTGTACTATTACATGTTAAATGACTACATGTTAATAGATTATATATTTAAAGGATTGCAAACATTGTTATATCATTATTTATTTAACTTACTGACTAGACTTATTAGATTTTAGTCTCCGTATATAATACGGTAGGTTAACATATAATTTAATATTTGATGAAAGAAAAAAAAGAGTTATAAATAATATATTAGAAATTTTTAATTAATTAAATGGTGGAAACTTAAAAAAAAAAAAATTCAAGTTGAAGGCCACAATTTGTAGCCTACAAAGAGTTATTAATAATTATATTTAAGTTATTACACTTTGTACCTACAAAGTTTAATAATTATATTTAAATTAAGTATTTAGTGAGATTTTATCTTTTATGAAAGGCTAAAAAGTGTAAATTAATGATAAATACAAAACAAAAGTGTAAATTAGTGAGACTTTTTCTATAATTTTTATTATATTAATAACATAAGCAAGATTCAATTTAAAGAAATAAAGAGATGTGATCGGTTAATAAGTCATTAAAATAACCTTCTTTTAGAATATATAAAGATGACTTTTTATTAAGTTTATTTTATTAAAATAGTGTAGATTTGTATTCATGTGGAAATTAAGAAAATGATGAAAACATGGGAACTAATCTAAGTACTTGGATCAACAATAATCAATGGTCAAGATCAAAAGGAAACTTGCACATGGTTCGTCCATTTCCTCCGATCATCGTCGGCTGTAATCAACTTCGATCATCTTCCATCTTCATAAGTCGGTCATCAACCGCCATCGGCGGTGGCGGCGGCGCAATCAAACTTGATTGGTTAATTACTCCGACGAACCAATATCCAATCAAATTTGATTGGTTATGCCAATCAAACTTGATTGGTAAAACGCAAATACATTTCCACCACCACCGCCGTCACCACCAGCACCACCGCCGTTGTAATGATAGGACACGGGCGTAGCCCTTAGCCGGGTTTCGCCTTTATCGGACGGAGCCCTCAAAGGTATTTATAAAGGGTACCTAGTGGGGTGATATGTTATAAGGGGTAATCAGTGATAAGGTGATCTGCCTGAAAGCCCTTAGTCGCCATGGCTCAGCCGTGGACTAACCGATGGATGGTGGTAAAAGTAAACGAAACAAATAATTATAGGATATGTAAAATCCCAACTTTATTTGCTTACGTTTCCCAAACATAACAAATAATTAGATTTCATAATCTTCTTTGAACAAATAAATATTTGATGCACACCACATTCATAAATATTAACTTTCCTATTGTTTTTTTTTTTTTTTTTGGCAGTTTTCTTCAATATCTAGCAAGCAAGTGCTGTTGTTCAACTTTACTAAGACAATTGTAGTGATTAAAATGAGAGGTCAGTGACATTTATCGCTTGATTATTGGTTATTATCTTATAAGTACGTACGGGAATTAGTATGAGATCTAACTTAATTTGTTTTCTACTATATATCAACTTTTGTTGGATTGATAAAAGATGTATTATGTATAACTTTACATGCTTTGATTTCAAGTTAATTAATAATACTTTTGACATACGTACGTACGACCAATCACAGGATTCAAGTAACAGATTTGTAATTAAGCGAATAGAAACTATTAAATCCAATAACAAGTCATTTACCCGGAAAATTAATTAGCCAATATATATTGATACGTCAAGCCTCATTATTTATCTATTAAGTCTTTGAATATGAAAATAATATATATATATATGTAGTACGTTTGGTGACCAGCAAAAGCCACCGGCCATCTTTGTAACACCTAACTACCAATCTTGACAACCTATCTTGGCTCCATCTTGTTTAGTTCAGAGCCTCTAATTAAGTCTCTAACTACTCCCCCTCTCCATACATTGAACTTCTAACCTATGTATAGCCTCATAATAATCGCAATCGGCTCGGCTAATGTTGCTAGCATGGCTTGGCTTGGCTTGGCTAAACACCCAATGTACGTCTAGTTGGCACTTTCAGTTTTGAATATTGCTTATTGTTGGTTTCAAAGTTAAAGAAAAGTGGGTTTATTTTGTAGAGACCAATTGGGGCTTTGAGATTGGTTATTAATTACTAGCAACTTGAGAGATAGAGACAATTGAATTCATACGAGACGTGCATGTTCGTTAGTAATAAAAAAAATCAAACACATGCCATAAAATTAGGAGATAATTTTAGTTTATAATTTGTGGGGAACAGAAAAAAGGGTATGATGCTTCCAAATAAAGCTTGGATTTTTATCTTGTCGAGGGCATGCAAATGTATTCTAGAAGTGTGTTACGTTATAAAGTGAGAAAATAATTAAATTTCAAACTTGTGTTGGTTGTATTGGTTACTCCTTTTAAGCGCGTGTTTTTAGAATATAACTAGATACTTACCCCGCGCGTTGCTGCGGGAAGTTGTAGATGCATTAGTATAAAAAGGTAAAGTTTGCGTTTACATAATGTAGACTACTATACAGTGCAAAGCATATGTAAAGAGTAAAAGGTAACTGATGTTGTACCTAAGGCATAGCAATTGGTAAAGATTTTGAAGTTGTACAATATGCAAAGTAATATGTAAAGAGTAAAAGGTAACTGAT
>JAOXNX010000033.1:3579011-3589493 GCA_028566075.1 Solidago caesia
TCCAATGCTTTTTACAATTTCCTCTTTTCGGCTGTAATTGTGATTTAATTTTTTAATGAAACGACTGTGAAAACATCATGTGACTAGGTTGGCCTGCTTCGTAAGAGTTGTAAGAAGAGTGAATCATGCACTCGGTGATCCATATGGCTGTTACGGAGACACATGATTGTTATAGGTTATTCAATCAGTGTCATACAATCCAACGAAGGATTGGTGTTGTAATCCCTTAGCTGCTTGTATGGCTGGGGATATAATGTGCTATTTCCTTCTTCGATAGTATCTCATTCCTGCTCATCTTTAAATGTCTATTTCATCCGTCGTTCAAAAAGAAAAGCACACGCAGTAACTAGCAAGATATGTACCTTATGTGATAATCCGGTTTGCATAATGAAGATTAAACATAGTTCTAATGCATCATAGATGAATGCTGAGAAAACTATCGATTTCTCTACTAATGGTAATTAAGACGGCCAAAAGTATACAAACAACGGAAACAAATCAAAATTGAAGAACAGTATAAATTCATTTGCATAATTCGGTATCAAAGTTATCGTAAACTAAGTTTATGAGACTAATAAAACAAATGATAACTTCAAAGCAAAAACTAATGACAGGGAAAAACAAAAATCGACAGCATGGTGAATTGTCCAAGGCCATACATTACTTTGTGCTTATACTAAGGTGCTATATACAGTATGTCTCATGAACATAAATACTTGATCTTTGAGTTGCATAATAACCACCGAAAATGGAGATCATTTCGAAAGAAATCATCAAGCCTTCATCCCCAGCCCCTGGTCACCTGAAAACTTTTAAAATCTCGTTGCTTGATCAACTCACCTTGCATACCTATGCACCCATTATTCTCTTATACGAGTCAAAAATCATCACTAGCAGTGAAATTTTGAAAAAATCTTTATCTAAAACCTTAACAAAGTACTACCCATTTGCTGGAAGGCTAAAAGAAGATGGCATAACTGTAGATTGCAATGACGAAGGGGTGGTTTTTGTGGAGGCGAGAATCATTGGTTGCAGAATATCTGATTTCCTTCAAAACCCGAATTACAAAACACAAATGTTACTATTTCCTGAAGGTTACCTGTGGAAGGGCTCATGCATAGGTTACACCTTTTTTGCTGCTCAAGTAACATATTTCGACTGTGGAGGAATGGCGTTGACTGTGTCTATGTCCCATAAGGTTGCAGACGGACCCTCACTCGGGATATTTCTTAGCGACTGGGCTGCCATGGCTCGTGGTGAAGTGATACCATCACCAATGATCCTTGCTACATCCATACCTTCTTTGGATCTTGCATACACAATGCCCGAGATTGAGCTCAAGATGAGTGAAGCTGTAGTCACAAAAAGGTTTGTATTTGATGCACAAAGCGTGGCAAGATTGAAACGGTCAGTGATTGGGTTAGTGGAAAACCCTACAAAAATCGGCATTGTGACTGCACTTCTTTACAAATGTGCGATTGTTTCTTCAATTGCTAAAACAGGTGGTTTCAAAGGCTCGACTTTGATTCAGCTAGTAAACATGCGGCCACGAATGTCACCTCCATTGCCAGATAATTCTATAGGAAACTTCAGTTGGTACTTCACAACAACAAACAGTGATCAAAGTGAAATAAGTTTGGGAAATTTGGTGCATCAGTTAAAGTCAGGAATTAAAGAACTTCAGGATAGTGGGAGTAACCTTAATTTGACTAATTGGCTAATGGGTGTTCATGAATCAGCAAACAATGTAAAAGGGTTGTTTGATAGTCTTGATGTTTATAGGTGCAGTCATGTACGCGGTGGCTCTTTTTACCGAATGAATTTTGGGTGGGGAAACCCAATATGGGGGAGCATCGCTGATGTGTTGGTAAAGAACACATTGATCGTGTACGATACACCAGATGGATATGGAGTTGAAGCTGTGGTGAGTCTTGAAAAAGAACATATGACATTATTTCAAAGTAACAAGGAACTTCTTGAGTTTGTTTCCACAAACCAAACCTTGAAATCTGCATCGGTTGCCCAATCTAGAATTTGATTATATACACAATGTTGGTTGCTTCAACTTTCGTTGTGTGATAATGATTGTAACCGAAGGTCGTGTGAACAACATAACAATTATTGCTTATTAAAGATTTAACTGTTGTATTAAGGCTACAAATTCTGTATTCACCAATATCTTCAAAGAAAATTAAGCCCAAATCATATTAATTAGCAAAAGCATCTTTCAATAAAAAATAAAAATAAAAAAAATATAAGAAATGTTACATGAACCAAAACTTAAACGTTTCTATATAGAGTTAACAGAGTCACCTTCACTGCTTTCACTGCCGCTGCTACTGCTACTGCTGCTACTACTACTGCTACTATCACTTGAGCTGGAAGATGGTTCTTTTTTCTCCTCAGCATTCACCTGTGCTCGGAGTGCTTCTGCAGCACTATAGCCCTTGTCACCTTCATCATCACTAACATCAACCTCCGCAATCTCATCATCACTTTCGTTTGGATGTGGGATATTGATATCAATCCCAGTAAATGGTTGTCTTTCTGGTACTGGCTCAACATGATCATCTGTGCCAATGTCAATATCATCGTCATCATCATTGAGTATATTCAGCTGCTCGTCCAGATCATCATCGTTCTTTGGATCTGGTGATGCATAGAATGGATCTGAAGGGATGGCTGGATTATCAACAACCTTCTCTTCCCTGGTTTTCCCATCTGAGAAATGAAAACAGAAAATGCCTCTTATAAATGCTGTACATTTAAAAAGTCACAAGTACAGCAGAAGCTGGCATGAAAAAACCATACATGCTGGCACCATTACTTCCTTCAAGCACCAAAAAACTTAGTTTTCCTAGCAACAATTGTTGGACGATAACCTTACACGTTTAGATGTGGCTCTACTGTTTCCATTGTACTAATAAGATAATTAGATGCTTAAATGTTTAACAAGCTCTGAATAATCAAGAAATGAATAAAGAAATTAACCTAGCAACATTTTTTGAGAAAAAAAAAAGTGATAAATAGGTTACTTTATATTACTCTTAAATCATCGGTTTGGTTGCAGTTGATATGAAACTGATTACCCGTATTAATATTAAAAGAAAAAAAAACTTGACCCGCAGTCCACATCCAGAAGCATAAAAAGTGGTTATTATAACTTTAAATTGCGAGAATCAGATGAGGTCATCAATTCCAAAATAAAAATTCAAACAATCCTTTAAATGCACTAAGAACTAACTCCAGATATTTCTCATAACCATATGTTGCATGCAATTATAAAATAGATACTGCATGAACATGGAACATACCAAAGCCTTTGAAGTTGCCAATCTCTATTCGTTCAACTTCGACCTGTAGAAGTGATCAAAAGAGGTTCAAAACATGTATGAACTAAAAAAAGAGAAAACCCCATAAACAAGAAATACATAATGCTCAGCAGTAAAAAATAAACAAATTCCCAATGCGACCATGCTCAGTAGCAGCAAACATCCTACAACTTTAATCTACTTAGAATTGTTGTCTTATTGTTTTCATAGCACAACATGTAACGATTTGCAGTAGGGAGTCTGAATTATTGAGCAGCAAAATGCTTTCCAACTTAGTTAGCAAGTATTTTGGTTACTGCACGAATGAGTATCAAAGTTTGGTGGTTTGGTTATGGGTTGAACTATTACAACAGCATCCTGCAAAAGTCCTCCTTATATGCCAATAGTAGTAGCAGTATGTTGTTCTGCAACATTGGGTTAGTTAATTGTGGCTTCACTGGAATTTCTTATAGAGCTGATGGTGTTGTGATGGATCAGTGGGTATCAGCTGCTGGTGGCAGGGATTTTAATGAGACTGATGTAGATTTTCAATCTTGGGTTGTTACTCCCGATACTAGAAGTGATCTTAGTGTCAAGTGGCTAAACTGCTGAGAGGTGGAACATTTGGTACTGATTTGGGCCAT
Organism: Solidago caesia; assembly: GCA_028566075.1. Lineage (NCBI taxonomy): Eukaryota > Viridiplantae > Streptophyta > Magnoliopsida > Asterales > Asteraceae > Solidago > Solidago caesia. Next base: position 3,582,967 of record JAOXNX010000033.1, read on the forward strand.
CGGTTCTGTAGTGGATTAATACTAAGCTATCTGCTGATATGGGACATTTGTTCTGCAGTGGATGCATCGGGTATTCGGGTTATAGGGCTGATAAGTGTTATACTACCATTTTGAGCCTGTCACATCACAGGACACAGGCTATCTGGGATGCTGGTTAAGTTGCTTGACTGCTTAGAATTTCACTCCAAGGCTGCTGCTAGTTAATTTCGATTGCTGCAATATAATCAGCAGTCAAATGGCAACTGTACTTAGCCACTACAGTTTCTTAGAGCCCTATTGATATTGTCTGCTGCAAAGTGCTTGCTAATAAACAGTATGATTACATGAATCTAGTTGCATAGAGCTGCTGCTGATTTCTTATCTCTGTGACGAGTTAGTAAAAACTGAAACGCCTGCCGCAACCTGTTTGTATCTAAGGCACTATGGTTGCATGTAAAGTTCAATGTTTGGTTGTTAATATGCTGTGTCTAAGCTCTAAGGCATGGAAGAACTGTTTTATAGGGGTTTAATGACGCCTATGCCCTATGGTGTCTTGAAAATGCCAAGTCTTAGTCACTAGCAGAAAAGATATAATTATATTCCATCATGCAAAATCAATCCTAATACAGGAAGGAACAAAGGAATAACTTACCGCTGGAGGAAGTACGCTCTTATTTGATGAATGAAGTTTAGTTCCCTTCCCAAGTGGTGGCGAACTAGACTCGGGTAGCGGCGGGCCTGGTAAACTAGTAGCAGCTGCAGCTGCAGACTCACCAGGTTGCCTAACATGCCTCAACCTCTTCACGGATCTATGTAATCGCTCCAACCTAAAACTAGTCCCATCAAAGATCAAAACTGCATCATTGTCCTTATAATCCTCACTACTGCCTTCAAAACTCACTTTAGGTTTCCCTGGTTGGTTGTTTTGAAACTCAACTGCCACCTTATTATCATTAGTCTTATGCAACTTCCCCGGTTGGTTCTTATCAATCGATGCAGGCTTAAATTCATCTACAAACATTTAAATCCATAAGTCAGTTATTAACTTTCATATAACATTCCTTTCAACATTTATAAAAAAACATAAATTTTAAATTTTGACATCAACCCTTGATTCAATCTGTCAAACAGAACATACTTATAAGTTCTCTCTCTCTCTCACACACACACATATATATACATAGGTAAATATATATATAAAAATTTTAAAACAGATAAATTTTGGATTTTGATGAAAACCCATTATTCAATATATGAAACAAAACATATATGTATATTATATATTGTATAAGTGAGAACATATAGATATAGATATAGATATAGATATACAGATATATATGTATATGTATATACATACAGCGAAGAGTGCAGAATTTGGAAGAAGGGTTGTCTTGAAAAGAGGAACCAAGGGTTAGGTCAAACCATTGATCCACTGGTGGAGCTGTTAATGGTTCATCTCTTTTATTATTGTTATTATTTGCCATTTTATTTATTTATTGAATTGAACCTTATTTATCATTATGCACAACCTAATTATTATTACAACTAAAGAAGGAGGATTTTGAAAATCTGTTTTGAGGTTAAGAATGTTGATAGATAGATGATGAATCATGATTCATTAGGTTTGTTGTTAGTACATTCGTTTAGATATATTTCCAAATGTTCTCCCTTGGTTTTACAAATTTGCAAGAAACCCCATACACTCTATTGTAGTCTGTACATTAGTAAATAACTTTGTAACCAAATGAATTAGCTGGATTGACCACTGGTTTGTCTTAGGGTAGGTCAAAGGGGAATTTTACTTTCCAAGGTCTCAGGTTCGAGCCTTGACAATGTAAGGTTTTCTTATTTGATAGTTTAAATGGGAATCTGACGTCGAGAGGCTCTCTAGCGCGGACCCGGTTAAAACAATGTATGCTAGACCTTCCGATATTCGCGGGTAATTCACACCTTAAAAAAGAAACAACTTTGTGGCCATTTCAGCTTTAGTTGGGTGGTAGAGGCTCTTGCTTTCTTAGTGAAAAAATCAGGGTTCAATCATTGACATTGATAAATTTAAAAATATTTGGGATAGTTTAGAAGTATGAGTAAAAATGATACAACATTTAAGTTGAACAAATACAAGACTTCATGAATATTTTATAGACATTTAAGCAGTCAAATTAGTTCCACATATATGAATTAATAGCGTAGGGCTTGTCCTCTAAGAAAATTGTATTTAAGTTATATTCGAATTGAAAAACTTCTTTTAACAATCCCAAACTCTTAATACTAACTCACTAGCTAAAGAGTTTAATAGATAAAAGTGTGTGAAAACTATAACAAACATTTAGTGTGCCAATGATAAATATGTTTGGAAACATACCAAAGTGTCACTAGGCTTGGAGTAAACCAGGTTATGCCTCATTCATTGCACAATAGAGTTAAAATAGCTAGTGAATGTTGAATTCATTGAAAAGGATAAAAGCTTACATTTAAATTAGTATTTTGATAATGAAAACCCTAAGGAATATCATAAATAAGTTATTACAAACATACAATGTGGTATTTTATATATTGAACGCCAACCTCTGAATTTTCTAACAATAAGGCACAAGCATATTTTTTTTTAAAATGAAAAATGTTCTAAATATAGTAAAATAACATGAGTAATAAAGCGCAGCAGAAAATAGTTTAGACTTGAACAGTGATCCGTACACTCCTATTTTTTAACTGTATATCATCATACATGTTTCACATTACTATGCAATACAATATCTTAAAGCATGTTTAGTTGTATATAGCTAAAAAAAGAGTATACGGATCATCAACTATTTTGAAACTACAAAATAAACCGAATAAGAATGTATTATTTGGATGATATATATAAATAGTACAATTGCAATCTAACAAAAATAGGAAATTATATGGGCATTAGTTTGGAAAAATCAAAATATAGAAGGGTTCATTTAGCCAACTGCCAAAGCTACAAGAACCCACCCCCCTCATTTGGGGCAGAATTCAATCTATTTTTTTCCCCCAAATTATCATATAAATTTTTTTTCAGTCAGGAACTCAGGATGCAAATATTTTCAATAAATTCCACAATTGTGTCACCACATATTCATCCATTAACAACTCAGATTTCACAACTTCAATATTATAATAATTATAATTATAATAATAATAATAATAATAGTTTAAAAAAACACTCGATTAAATGCGTGAAAAAAGAAGAAGAAAATAAAACAATAAGAATAATGAGAACATGTAAACAATGTAAAGCCCAGTTCGATCCTTCTCTTAATCATCCCAATGCTTGTCGTTTCCACTCTGCTCATTTTGGCGGTATTTTTTTCTTTTAATTCATTGAATTGTAAAAATAGACACTAATGTTTAAAGTAAATGTTTTATATGATTATATAGGTAGGGCTGTTAACGATCCGAGTCGAGTATCAGGAATTTTAGGCTCGACTCGTTTAATAGTTAGTTACTCGACCCGAGCTTGAATAACTTTTAAAAAGTGTGTTCCAGCTAGAGCTTGAATATTTAGTTATTGTATGATACTCGTTTATGTTTTTCTGCATTTTTTATTTAACTATATTTTAAACCCTCGAACTTGATAAACTCATCTAATTACTCGAATTCGAGCTTGAATAATTTCAATTATGATCATGAATAAACTAATCTTCTAGCTAAAAAAAAATTCATAAAACTCACTTTAACTAAGCTTGTTGCGCTCATGTGACTCGTGAAGCTCGAATAGCTCGCTCGACTTAAATCACTAAACGAACTTATAAGTTGGATGCATGTGATACGAAACGGTTTAAAGATCAAAGCATTTCTAATCAATTAGCCGTTATAAGTTTCTTCATGTCTAGTATATCAAGAATAATTACATTAATGGATTTGATCTCTCATGGGACATTCGAAAAGGTCCGATGATTTTCTATCGTTCTTACAACTTACAAGAAAATTCATGGATGATAACACAAAGTAATTGATATCTGAAAAAAGAAATGTATTTCCATGTATGTATGCCATTTTTGATAGATATTAGTGTCATGGATTGTTTTTCTGATGATGCTGCGATATTGTGGTTATTGTGTTGGCTATTCAGGAGAAACTAAGAGGAAATTTGAAAGTGTATATAGTGGAGGCACCATGAATACGCCTGAATCTGGTAAAGTGTTCCAGTATTGGCATTGTTGCGGGTCTGAAGATCCATTTGATCCTGGCTGCACTGCTTCTCCTCATTCTTCCTATGACGACTGATGTATTTCTGCACGTGTTGAACAAAGCCAAGGTTCACCTCGACCCAAATTTCTTAGTTTTATAGCTGTTTCATTGTACTGGGAGATCATTGCATCTCTAAATCAAATACTCTCTTGTTCTTGAAACTTAGGACGAATATAAGGTTTCTGTACTATTCCCATGTATACGCTCATTACAATCTTCATTGGCGCAAGTTTATGATAAAGTTACCCGTCTTGTTCTTAGATACACGAATTCAGGTTTACATATCCGTGTCATGTGTATTACTTATGTTTTTTAGAAAACTTGCTCCTCACTGTGCCAAACATATATTTAGTTGTAGTACTATTGTATCCTTATAAATATTTAATAGCAAAGTTCAATTTTAGCTCAATTGTGTGCATGTTTATAAATCTTTAAAGTAGAAATTTATGGGCCTAAGCTGCTTACAAGCAGAATCGTATTTCCGAGACTGCGTTTGCAAGAAGGAATTACCTTGAAATGAAAATGCATAAAAAGGTTTTTTTTTTCTTGTTAGATAGAGTTTGTTTAAGAAGCCTTGGATAAATGCCTGAATCTCACTTTCAGTAAATTATTAGAGTTTTTCTTCTTAGGTTTTTTTTCTTCTTACGGGGGACATTTAAGAACCGGTTGAATGAAAATACAGTGTTAGTTTGACTTTGATGATGCCCTCTAAATTTCATCATTATAAGGTGTGTTTGGGTATTAGAATTTAGATTGTTTGTTAGATATGCATTAAATTATAAATATAAAAGAAATTTTATTTAGCTTGACCGGAAGTAGAATACTTGCTCAGTCCGACATAGTCTCTATTATTCTAGGCCAAGTTAACCTGCTACCGACATTATTTCTTAGCTGAACATGGATGATTAACACATACACAATTCTGTACTAAATGTACAATTTATTCAAATAAGATCTGGGCGCGATCTTGGGCCATTGACTCATATATATATATAGACACACACACACACATAAGTAGATGGCAGGCAACATATGTTTATTTGTTATTTTTTTTCCTTTTTTATCTCTTTGTTCTATGTAGACCTGAATCATGATCCGGGCATCTGACCATCGTTTTGTTGTTATCTAAAAGTGCGAGCAGTTTTTACGTTCTTCATCTGAATTATTGTTTTACCTTTTGGTAATTGTTAATTAATATGAGGCAATTTGATTTCAATTTGGTTCACAAGTTCTTTTGTACTATTCTTATCTTGGGATATTTTAAACGATGTTTAATTAATATTCAAATGGCTCTGCTAAAATATGTCTCAAATCAACTGCGAGATATTTTGGGGCAAACAAGTAATTCTGAATCATATTTGATTTGTGAATTTTGATCTTATGTATCTATAAGTTTGTGATTCTGAATCACGTTTGATGAATTGGTTTGCTGGGTGAATACAGTCCTCAATCGAGGAAATCATCTCTTGTGTTGAATACAATGGGTTATATATGCATCGGTAATCAGTTGGACTTTGTGAGTTCAGCGTAGATATCTTTTTGTCAATTGAAGTTGTACTTTGAATTCATTCCATTTACTTGTTGTGTCAGTAATCTAGTCACCAGTACTTCCAACGTTGGTAACAAAAATTTGAACCATCCGATAAAGTTTCTTGACTCTATAACTGGATAAGAAGTGTTTATCAGCTGTTGCAGATGGGAAGGAATGAAGGATTCAAAAATGTTATTTTTTTCGGTTATTGGAGGATTTTTGTGGGAAATCAAACCTGGAGCGACACATTTCCTACAGGCACTTTGTGTTTATGATTCTGATGTTACTTTTTCAGCTATTGGAGGATTTTTGTGTGAAATCAAACCCGGAGTGACACTTTTCCTACAGGCGCTTTATGTTTATGATTCTGATCTGTAGAAAGAGGAGTGTGTAATGAAGTTGTATAAGAAGGGATTAAAATAGAGGAAACAAAATAAACTGCAATTTGGAAGAATGCAAAGCCTTTTATTGAATGACTTTAGAGTGTGTTATTTGAAATCCGAGAGTATGTATAAACTAGTATGTTGGCGAGTTGAGTGTTGTTTCATTTACCGTTCTTTGGATTGTTCTGATTAGACGATCTTCGTCAACCTGGTTCCTTTTGTTTTAGGTTTCCCTAATGAGAAATGGACTCCTAATCTTTTGGTTGTTATGTCATTTCGATATAGCGATATCATACTCATATTCCCTTATGGGGACATACATCCGATAAAAGTGGAACGATACAACGAAGATTAGTATAACCCTTGTTCAAGGATGTCACGTACAAAGCAACCTATTAGTATGTCGATAAAACCAA
>JAOXNX010000033.1:3675033-3695154 GCA_028566075.1 Solidago caesia
CTGGTAGAAATGACCATAAAACATTCACGCGACGTCCAAATAAGATGTGCTAAATATGTATATATTTAGCCATATCAAGGGGGTTATTAGTGGCCCTCACATTATAAAAGTTCACGTTCCGCCTGTGCTCTCAAACCACGTCGTCTGTGACCATCACCAATCATTCCATCTTGATTTATCATGAATCAAAGTTCAAATTATATTGAAATGAGAGGAACACGAGTAGGTAAGAGGGACTAGAGGAGGTAAGATTAATGAACATCGGCACATATATATGTCATTTAGCCTTCTTTACAAGTCAAAAAGTTAACCCAAAGAGACTAAAAATAAGAGCTAACGATTTTATGAACAAAAACAAATTTAAGTAGAGCTAAATCGACAATCATGACAAACAACAAAAGAAATTGACCTTCATTCAACAAGAATATATACCATCAAAGAAGAAATTTGATTTTCATTTAAACAAATACTTTTTATAGACGTCTATATTAGGAATGAGCGATTTTTTTCGAATCTCGATCCTGTCTCGATACCAAATTTCAAGTGGGATCGGGACCAGTATCCATTTTTGATGGTTTTCGGGACCACTACCAGAAAAATACCGGTACCGTACCAATCCCGTACCAGTGCCCGTTCATACGATGATTTTTCGGGACCTGTACCTTGTTTTGGTGATTTTCGAAACCGATACCATGTTTTGGTGTGATTTTTGGGGCTGTTACTGAATGGTACCAGTCTCACACTCATCCTTAGACTATATTAATATTGCATCGAGAGACCATCTACTATATGTGTCACCATCAAGTATTCAAGTTCGAAAACAAAATATGTATGATAAAACGTTCAATTTCGAAGTGTGTGTCACTAAATAGAAACTTATTAAGAAGTGAGCTTTTTTTGGGATTCATTGTAGTTGTGTAAGAATTTATTTTCATGTGGCATCATTGTCAATCCAAAACAGAACCTCAAACCAACTTTCTTATCTTTTCCGGTATGTTTGTTTATTTCCATCCACTTAAACAATGTTTTGAAAACCGGACCGGACACTGAACCGGTCACACAAAATTTTACTGGTCGGACCGTTCGGACCGGTTGGACCGGAGTCGGACCGGGTTTTTGACAAAAGATACATTTATCAAAATAATACCACAAGAATTCTAACTTAAATATAAGATAAGTTTAATAATATTAATAGCTAACATTAATTGTTGTGCATCATGAAAATCATTATATATATAAAGTAAAACAAATAAAGTAAAACAAATAAAGTAAGCATATTCTCTTAACCGAAAATCGTTATGCATAATGAAAATCTTCGTGCATCAGTGTATATACTTGTGCTATATGAATCTTCATACATCAGTTTTATCATGATCAAATAGTCAAAATTTTATCCTATTTATATATGAGAAAAGGGATTTTGTGACTGTTAGATACCTAAGCTTGGATATAGAACTCCTCACACCTAAATATTTTAATATTTTTTTGTATAATGAATAAATGATGGGGGCCCCTAAATTTTATGGATTAAAAAACTAAAATGTGAGGGGTTCTATACCCAAGCTTAGGTATCTAACAGCCACATCCTCCTTATCCTCTATATATATATATATATATATTACAGTAATAATCTAATATTTTTTTTAATATAAATAAAAATATGTCAATGCTTTTTACATTTATGTATCCATGTGGTTTATCAGTGAAAGAAACGTCATTTTTAATATCACACATCACCAATACTTTTCATCATTTCCCACCTTACTTGTCTCATCAATTTTCTTTGATATCCAAAATGAAAATATACTTACAAAATCTCCATCTCCGAACTAGACACAAAATCTCCATCTCTCATAATCATTTCCATTTCTTTGTTTTAAGACTATCAGGAGTAGGGCTTCCCAAAGAAGCCCCAAACTCACCATCATTCGACATATGACGTCTAGTCATCAATGGGGCATTCCTTCACTTTTTCCTGGAGCAAGGCTTCCTTGGAACGCCCCTCTAGGACCCACCATTTATTTTATTTTATACCCTTATTTAAATAAACTTTAATATATTAATAATATAAAATAAAACAATAATAATAAAAGTGAGTGGGTGGGGTGTTGGGCCCACCAAAAACTTATCAAAGATACATGAATTCTGGGCGTTCAAAATCAGAATGGGGGTGGGACGCTTTGGCATGGCACGCAAGTTTGATTCCTGTAGCTGGTGTTTTTAGGCATTCCAAAGGCGTTCAATTTACTTTTTGGGCGTTCCATAATCAAAGCACGCCTTACTCCTCACGGTCTAAGCTTCCAACCTCTCTTCCCCTTTATTTGTTTCAAGCTTTCAACCTATCTTCTGCTACAAATCCGAGATAACTACCACTTTTTTCACGTCGACGACATGTCAGATTCATGATGGCTTTCATCTCATAATCACTTCGGCTACGCTTCTACTACACTTTCTCCATCTCAGATCCACGACGGTTCTCAACGACGTGTCTACGATCTCCCTTAGAACTAACAAAAAAAAGGTTTTACTGTTTTGAGCGGTTCACACCCGGTTTGACACCGGTCCTGTTCACCGTCTGACCGGCCGGTTTACACGGTTCAGTCCGGTTCTGTTTCTGCTATCTAACCGGGATTAATTGGACCGGATTCCGTAGAAAAATCGGTCCGACCGGCCGGTTTGAAAACATTGCCCCGGAGAGTGTGTGTTTATCTAGTTTTTAGTGTCAATTACTCATTTCCTTCTGATGTATTTTGTGATTTTTTAATTAATTTATGTAGCTAGGTGATTATTGGCGAATGGCGAACAAGCTCGAGTGGTCTTCAAAGTTATTTTACACATATATATTTTTATTAAGCATTAATCGTCCCCAACTAAAACCCACTGTGCTAAATTCGACAAATTCGACGGAATACAAACTTGCTCAAAATTAGTTGATCTGAGTATAAATGTGAATGGTAGAGACTCGTCCTTATAACGTATTGTAAAAAAAGAACAATATATCTCGTTCAAAGGCTCATATTTATTCTACAATGATGGCTTATTCCCTAATAATAAATATCCTAATATAAATAAAAGATATAGACATCCATTTCCATAATTATCTAAAACAATTATCACATTATCAAACATCAAAATCAAATCCAAACACTATTTTTATTATAGGGATTAGTACCTGGGAATGTAATGAACTATACACGAATTTTTATGTTGTATAATGAATTACTCAGATGTTTATTGTATGTAATGAACTTTCAAATCCCAGTTATTGAATGTAGTCGGGTATATGTGGCAACCATATAAGCTGCCACTTGTAAGTTTTTGATTGATCGGGTACATCCTATAACCGAGATTTAAAAGTTCATTACGTACAATAAATATCTGAGTAATTCATTACACAACATAAAAATTCATGTATAGTTCATTACATTCCCATGTATTTATCCTCTTTTTATATCACATTTTGTTACATATAGATTATTTTATTTTAGTTATTCAAAACGCATAATCTATTTTCAAATAACAATTTCAAACACCCTTTAAACGAATTTTAATATTTCTCTAACTAATACTCCACATATATTTAACATGTGTTATGGTTACATTAAACTTGTTATATATACTAGCATGTATCCGCGCAAGGCGACAACGTCATTGTTAAGAGTCAAATTCTGAGCACCCACATTTTGAGCATGAAGATCTTCACATGCAAAGATCTTGACAACGAAATATCTCAACGATATCAAATGCTTATACTAACGATATAATCTACTTGTTATTGTTATTGCAGGTTTGAAGATATCTTCCATATCTTGGGCACGAAGTATATCAAGCTTACAACGGGTACAAAGCTTATATCATATATGTTGCTTTAACACATTCAAAGAAAGACCAAGTCAAGCTAAAGAATCGGAAGACTGGGTTGAATTTGGCACGTGGAGAAATCACCTTTATACGCTCAACGTTCACCTGACCAGTCCAAGGCTCCTCAACGTTCAACATGCAATCCCAGATATTTCGCATAATTCGTTAGCTACGTTATTCTATAAATTCGAGGTTATTGATCAAATAGGAACACATTCTACACACTTTATCTTCTCTCTAACATTTTTCTCTGTATTCAACAAACACCAACACTTAGTAATTTGATCATTAATGCTCCTTCACATTGTAACATTTGCATAATCTTTAATAATATAAACAAGGCAGGAACGATTGTTTTCTCCACGGGTTTTATGTTGTAACACCCTGCTTTATAAAAACTGTGAATTTCAAAAAATTTCAACTTTAAAACACCACATTACGGAAGCGTCTTTTCAAAACCACATTGATTCCTAACGGAATCATAAAACCACTTTAAGGTGTTACTTGCTACAATCAACACAATACTTAAATGAAATCCACAAATCAACAAACACAATAATCCACCAGACATGCCAAACGACTAAACGAAAAGTCTACTAATATGCCACTACGGGTAACTAAGCCACAATCCACAAGCTTCTCTATGCTACTCATCTCACAAGCTCCACAAGATCCGCTTCAAGGCCTAACCTGAGGGCACAACATAAATTTCCACAAAAACCACAAGTGCTGCACTGCTGCTTTAAAAAGCTAAGTAAGACAATAGGTTAGAAATACAACGTTTTACCACTTTAAAACCCATCACAAGAATATCTCATACACATATGATAGGCATGCAACCACACACATAACTACTAGCTCAACACGTAAGGATCATGAATCCTATAAGTGCCTATCATTCCACTTTAATCCACATAAGTTCCACTTGGTTCTACTTTAGTTCCACTTTCGGTTATGCCATTTGCTCAATCTACTAAATAGGTTTTGTGTGATGGCGGTCATATGACCTCACGAGAAACCTCACACCCGACGTTGATGGGTTGACCTTTCGGTGGTCCATCATTGTCGTTACAGATAGGCCTAACCATATCCACGAGTAAATCCGTATCCACATGGTGGTGGTTAATCACTCCACCCGAAATTCACCCCAGCCACTTTGATTAGTCACACGGAAGACAGGTACATTGTCCCCGAGTGATCCACTAGCACATTAGTCTAAATAGACCAACATGGGTTAAGCTTAACTCTTTTCCACTTGGTGCTCGAGACTTTGCACTCATAGTATATTCCACATAATATCCGCTTAAACATACTATGTTCTACTTATCCACATAATTCATTGCACACATAATATGTTCCACATTAAGTCCACTTTAACATATTATGTTCTACTTATCCACATAATCCACTTTTATCACATTAGGGCCCTTAACGTCCAGGTGACATGGCAACTTAAATCATGTCTAGTGTACTAAGTGTATAAGTCCACAAATAATCCACATAATACAAACACAAGCTACATTAACCACTATATCGCAAACATGCTCATTTCTACTTTATATGCATAAATAATGCCCACAAACCTCCCACATGTAACCAATACCCAATCACAAGCATGAGATATGATTTACAATATAAAAAGGGGAAGTTATTATCAAAACTCACTTTGTCGTGTCCTTCGTGTGTTAAAAGTAAGTTATCTTACCTCGAGGATGCACAATCACCTAATACACAAGTTTACCGTGTATTACAAGTGTTCCCGACAACCTAGAGTCAATACACAATCGATAAGTACGCAAAACGAACACAATAGCAAAAGAACAGACTGTCACGCCGTGACACAACTAGACACCCCACTCCTTGAACCTCTCGCACTTTTCATCACGCCGTGATACCTTGTGTCACACCGTGACACACTGAAACCACCACAACCATCACACCGTGACACTCCTGAACCAACCTAAAATCACCTTCTCGACATCACCATCACGCCGTGACACACTTGTGTCACGCCGTGATGCCTGCAGTTACGGGTTTTCAAGCCTTTTTCTCACCATATCGATTACCAAACGAATTCAACACTTTTCCAGACCTTAATACAACCATAATCCATCAAAATGACACGAAAATGACTCAATAAAAATACCATTTGATTCACCAATTCATTCCATACCTTTAATCCAAGATTTTATAACCGAAACGACCTTAAATCGATTAATACACCTAACGAATCGAATTGAACATGAAATGACTCAAATATAACAATTCTAATGACCACAAATGATAGAGAAACGATCAATACCTATAGGAGGATCAAATGCACACCGATTGATTACACAATCACCGAAACTACTAAGAATTGCTAATAGAAGTCTAGGGCTCCAAGGAAATGTGTTTTACTCAAATGAAAATTGAAATGAGGCAATTAGGGTGACCCTAATTGTCATTTACCTGCTGTACTCACCTTCAAAAGGTCCAAAATGCCCTTTAACTACTTCCACAATAACACATTAACTCCTACTAACGATCGGTTTCACTAACGGGAACACGACACGGGTTTTTCCACATAAATGACACACAATAAACCACTTAATTACCACATAATTAACCACATGACACATAATTTATATTATCACATTAATTAGCCACTTTAATATTTATTCTACTAACGAAAGGCACATGTTTGACTAACGGTCAAACTAACGACAACGAATAAAAGAGATCGGGATGTTACACGAAATTTCGGATATCCGAAATTTCGGATTCGGATACCGGATTATTCGAATATCCGAAATTTTAATAACAAAAAATTTTATTGGTGCAGTATTTGTGAGGTTAAATGAGACGTAGAACATTTATTGGTGCTTGTTTGAACTAGTTTTATCGACCCTTGTTTTGTGGTTTATGGATTTGTAACTGTTTTCAAAGGGAATTATAGCACATCTTGAAAAATATGAGCCTGATGGAATCTATTATAAAGTCTTGAGGGAATCTGCTAGATTAGGTAAGAGAAGAAGAGAAGGGATTGATAATGATGGAATTTGAGATTAAATTTTTTTTTTTTTAAGTCGCTGTATACTAAATGGGTATACATGTTTTTTTAAAAGGCTTTTATGGTGTAAGTGGGCAAGTGGCTATCATATTCAAAGGCCTAAGATAGCCCAACAACTTAGCTCAGGTATTATAATCTGAACTAGAAAGTTCACTTGCCGTCCGTTGGGCGGCGTCGGTGTTTGAAGCGTTTTGTGGTATTTAGCTGAATATTTTTGGCGTGTAAAAGTTGGTTTAATTTTTTTATACTATTTTTATAAAATCTCACACGTTCGGGTTTAAACAAAAAATACAAAAACCAAATGTAAAAAAGATAAAAAAAAAAAACAAATGTTAACAAAAAAAATACAAAAGGAATATATAATATTCACCCACGCGTTGCCGCGGGTAGCTGTTTTCTTTCTGCCTCAGGTAGCCGTTTTCGTTTTAGAAAATATATGTTAAAAAAAATGTTTAAAAAAACCAAATACAAAAGTTATAAAAATACCAAAAAGTTACAAATTATATGTTAAAAAAACAAAATGTTACGAAAAAACAAATACAAAAGTTATGGGCCGGGGCTAAAGAAAACCACAAACTTTTTCAAGGGAATATGTAGTATTCAATTGGTTCAAAAGAAAACAAATGTTAAAAATGAATGAAATCAATTTGCCACGTGTCCGTTTTCCTTTTTAAAAGCAATACCACAACAACAAAATCATGTTTATGTTACTCTAAAAAATGACCAAGAGACAAAATGGTACAAAAAAAATTTAAAAATCAAACCAAAACAAAAAAATACAACAAAAAGTTAAAAGGAAAAAAGAATTCCAGAAAAAAAAATTGTGTAAAACAAAATGTTACAAAAAATAGAATAGTTAAAAAAAAATTTTATAAAAAACAAATGTTAAAAAAACCAAATATTACAAAAGGAATATAAAAACAACAAAATGTAAAAGGAATTATAAAAAAATAGAAGGAAGAAAACAAAAGGGGCAAAAGTTCATTATAAAAAAACATGTGAGGGTAAAATATAAATGCCAAAATCCCTCACCTAAAAAAAAAAAGGATAAAAAAAAAAAAAGAGGAATGTGGCTGCTGGCCTTTTAACCCGCAACCTGCTATAGGGAATGTGGGGTGCAAACCACTCCCACCAACAAAGCTTTTGTTTTGTTTTTACAGAACTAAATATATATCTTTAAAATACATATGAAGACAAAATAATTATTATTCACATCCATTTGCTTTAATATAGTATATAATTGTAAATAAAGTAAAAAGAGTTTGAATACAAATATATATAATTTTCAATGTATATTTTATTTATTGCATATAGACAAAATACAAGGTTATTACGGAATCAAAATAATGAAAACAAAGTTTTACAAAGTATTCTAACAACCTACGAAAACAATAAATGTATTATAATAAATGCGAGAATATTTATTAAGAACACAAGAATAAATGCACAAACACTCGATTTTTGGCTTAAGGTTTCAAGACTTTGAAACTTTTCTATTTATAGGCAAAAGTCCTTAATGACATGGACAAATACGTATAAATATATGGTTATGTGTATGTGAAGAATACTTACAGGGTACATTTAATTCTTCACATGTGTATATACTTAAGTACTGAGAAAAAAGTCTTTTGATGGGACTTTGTCTCATGTACAGAAGTAACTTTGTACAGAGATAAGAAATTATCTCAACAAGTTGTATAAAGACATATGACTTATCTTGAACTTAGTGTAAAGCTATTATCATTACTTTACACTGAGGTAATGTCTTCAGTCTTCGATCTGGTAAGATGGTCTATTGGACTCCGCCACTAAGACAATCTTCTATCTTCTTACTTCAGTCTTCGACTTTAATGAGAATGCTTTAGTTGAGTAGATCTTGACTAGAGTGAAGCTTCAGTAATCTGAACCTAATGAATAGGTTCCCTATACAAGTATGAGATTACTGACTTCGATATATTAAACGAAAAATCAGATATACTGTCCAGTGAATATCTGGACTAACATATATATATATACATACACACTTAAACTATAAACATCTATAGTTTCCAAGAGTTATTATTAATATCAATTTTATTAAACACTGTGAACAGTTTTTTTAAACAGTCACGCATCGTGCGGATAAAAACTCTAGTATATATATATATATATATATGTATGAAAAAGTTATTTTGAAAATCCCTAAAAAAGTCAAGAACTCTTGAAAACTTTTTTTTTTCATCAATATTCATAAGAGTAATATTGTTCTTTTTTAATTGATTAATTAAATTAATAACAAATAAAATAAATATTATCCTATGATTCTCTCTGGTAGTTACAACAATGCTAATTGATTAATTTAACTAATAAATTTTGAAAGAATCAAACCCCTTGTTTTAGCTATTTTTTTCCATCATAACATCAAATAAAAACCTGAAATTTACAAATCAACAGTTTATGTACATGCACATATGCTCATAAAAGTATAAAACAAAAACAAAAACCATTGATCATGAAATACGTATTTACATTACACATTTTGAATATATATGCACCACCGTCAAACAACCTGCTCATATCTTCAACAAATTTTTGCTTCACTTATTTATTTTTTTTTGAACATTCAACATATATTTACCATTAAGAAACTAGCGAGTGGCTAGTGAAACAAAGTACAAAGAGTTTGAAACATATTACAGAATGAGATTGAAAATTGAAGATTAAAAATTGAAGCTACACCAATTAAGCCATTCGATTCTGAGCCTGGGGGATCGGTTGGTTAGCCAAAGGAAACTGAGAGTCTTGAGGTCTTTGGCAGCATAACGAAGTGATGGAGCTTTGTTTGAGAAGATGCGGTCGTTTCTTGTTCTCCAAATGATCCAGCAGTAAGCAAGAATGATCAAGTTAACAAATTTCCTCTTATGGTGGGCGGTATGGTAATCCTTGTGTAGATCGAATAATTCTCTGAAATTGGAGGGTTTCGTCACAGGGAGATTGCACCAGGTTAAGACAACACTCCAAAGAGAGTCGGCGAAGGGACATTGCAGAAACAAGTGATTCGCAGTCTCCATATGATTGTTGCAAAGTGAGCATGTGGGGGAAGTGATTGGTATGTTACGTTTTAATAGCAAATCAGCAGTTGGGAGGCGATTAAGTTCAAGGCGCCAGCACATGATGTTCACCTTAAGGGGTGCGAGACGGTTCCAGGGGAATTGCCAATTGTTGGGTCCAATAAATCTCAAGTATCCTTTCTCTCAATAAATCTCTTATATACAAAAAAGACAGGTAACATTAACACACCACAAAATGATCCATTCTTTTCTTTTATAATCTCTTTTAACACACTTTTGTCTAATTCAAAAAACAATTACAAAGAACCAAATAACTTCACACATCATACGATCATTTTCAAATCAAAACACCATACAAGATCGTAACTGAAAAAAACGCATCCGTAAATAACCTTGGTGTCCTTATAACATTATTCAGACATTTCCTATTTTTCATTTCAAAGAGGACCAGGACAATTGAGGTTACATTATGGGAAGATAAGGGCCGTCAAGTAGACAAAACCACTGCACTACATAAAATTGTTGCAGTAAAGACAACTTTTGCCTTTAAGGGAGGTGACATCGATAAATGCCACTATGTTTTTCGTTGATCTACCAATACCAAACCTTCAAGAATGGAAATAAAGGTAAGGTTCTCCTTTTACATAATTAATTTCATACTATGTCAAATTGAGTTAAAGAAATTTCTACTACACAAATTTAGTAATCTTCACAACAAAAGATTGTTATCAGTGACCTACACAAAAAACAGCCAACCTGAGTTCAATGTAAACCATACATACTTTTACCATGCTTCATTCTCAATACAGGTACGTATCGAATACTGTCCTCACAGATGAAACCGGTTCACTGAGGTCATTTCTTCAACAACGTTATCCAACAACTAACAAGAATCGATCGCATGCCATGAGTTGATAGCAAGAAACAACTAGCTGACCCTAATGTTCTACTGGATGAACTAAACGCAAGGTGCTACAACTAACAGTTTAGCTTGACGGTAGCGTTCACGTTAACAACATAGTTGAACCACATGTGCCACTCGGACTACCACAACCAACTGCCAAAACAACTCTTTGTTGCAGCATTCAACAACACCTGCACCTAAACAACAAAATCGGTAGTTTGAGCAAACCATCACCAAAACAATAGGTACTCTCACAAACATAAGAGTGATCACTATGCTCCCTTGAACCAGTCTTAGTCATGGCCACATCAGCAAAATCTCCTCCCACCACTGATCCCTTCCAACATCCTCTATGCAACCACTAGTTTAGGACCCACCGTTTATTTAAATATATATTTTTAATAATAAAACTTTATGTAACTTTATAAAATAACATAAAACCATAGCCAAACCGATTATTTCGATTACTTACTAAAAAAATCAAAACCGACACATTTTCATTATGCCCCAACTTATAGCCTCTCAACCAAGAAAGCCAATGGTTATTAGTTACCCTGCTTGGTTTCCAATTGCAGGCACACAATGTCCAGGCCCCATTATCCTTTTCATGTTGTTTGTTATATTACCTTTTCATAAATGACATTTTTTCCTTTATTTTAATCACTTCAAGACACCAACCTTAATTATTAATGATAAACTTTAGAAACTCTACTTCATATCTTTTTTGATACTATTAAAACATAAAGAAATAAGTTTTTAAAGTTTATTAGGGAATAATTGCTTATGTTGTGATCTCGCGTTATTTTATAAGGCAAATGAAATGAAAAGAAAATGATAGAATGGAAAAGAAAGAGACAAGTTTTTTTTCTTTGGAATCATCACAAAAATAGGATGATAATTTTTACACTAAAATCTACTAGATTTTTCATTCATTTACTTTCCATTCCTTTGCTTCCCTTCCTAAAACAAACTCAAGAAGACAATATAATTTATAATCTCTTCAAATTATTTCCTTACTATTCTAAATAAAACTCAAGAACATAACCTTAATGTTTGTTATTACAAAGGAAAAAGGGATTTAGTGAATAACAATTTGAATTTTGACATAATAAAATGTTATATTGTGGATCTATAAAACTTGTTATTATAGCTTGGCATAACTTTTAAAGCTTTTTTATTAAGTTGTTTACCAATAGCTGTATTAGTTATGTAACTTTGTGAATAGATGTTTATTTGTTTAGTAACTTGGTAATTACTGGTTGTGTTTTGTTGTAACTTGAAACCAACCAACAAACCAACCCACCCCCCACGCGCACGCGCGCGCACACACACACACACAAAAACTCAATGTCTTGGGTTTATTATTAGCCATTTTCAGAACAAACACTTGAAACTTTTATTCTCTTACATATTTGGATTACTATACTTCCACCAATTTAATTATGAAAGGTTAAGACTCACTTTGACCATCAAATTACTTGTGCAAGCTTATCTTTTTGTTCCTCCTTTTTTTCCATGATCGATTTGGGTTTACACACACACAAGATATACCTATCTTTTCATCTAGTGTTTTGTTTTGGTGTAGAAATGAGCTGAGAAATCTGGAACATGGGTTCTATACCCAACTTTACAATCAACACATCAAATGATGTGTTTACCCTACTTAGGCCGCTCCCTATGGGAGCTTCGTGACCTCGTCTTGGATGCTTATCGTTGGAGACTCCATAGGCACCACCTCGTCGTGAGATGGTGTCGTCGAATCCCGTCTAAATTTTGAAGAGGTAAGAAGTGGGTGCGTGGGGCCGGGAGGAGTGTATGTGTGTGAGTTTATGATTTTTTAATTGGAGATGAGGTGAGGAAGATGTCATGATAGGGAGAGGGTGTTCTTGAGGGTGTCTTGGAGTGAAAAAAAAAACTGATGTGACAGTGAAGAAGAGGTAAAGATGGTGTCATGATAAGGAGGGACCTTAGACCCCTCCCAACGCACGCACTGTGCCTCGTCGTCACCCTCGTCGTGGGAGGATACGGTTGGAACGACCATGTCACCCGAACTCATCGTCGCCCTCGTTGTTGGGACGAAACTTGAAGACGAGGTGAGTGGGGCCTTCTATGTGTTCTTTTTTTAGGTTATATATATATATATATTATATATAATAATAATTATTTTTTTGTTTACAAAATGAAAACTTATTTTATAAGTTTATTTAACAAAATGTAATTTTATTTATTTAATATAGTGTGTGTGTTTTTTTTAATTTGATATGATGTGTTTTTAATAAAAAATAATTTAATAAATGTATGTTTTCTTTGTGTTTTTAATTAATTAAAAACAATAAAATATTTGAGTAAGAAGAGAGAAAAATATCATGATTAGTAGTAGGGTGTCATGGATTTTGTTAAAAAAGAGTGATATGATGCTAATGTCAGTATGTCACAGTGAAGAAGAAAAGAAAAGTCAATCACGATTGGGAGAGACCTTGGTATTAACTAAAATCTTTTTCTGTGATATTTTGTATAAAATTTATACTTATACTTCCTCTCATTTACCAATTAAAATATTGAACACCTAAAATTTATTAACTATCAAATGAAAAAGGATGGCATTATTTGACAACAAAGTTGAAGGTTATCGGGGTTGTCTTGCTTCAAGATTTCCTGGCAAAATTCGATTGACAAAGAACTCTGCAAAAACTAAGAAAACCCAAATAACGGCATTTCTCATCTCCCTTGTATTAGCCCCAGTTCCGCGCTATCCGTCATTTTATCTTTGAACAGAACAAAGTATGGAACTGCACCAGCAGTTGTAGATGATGTAATTAACTAACGGATAGCCAGCAACAATTTCTAGTCTACAGAAAACTGCTTTGACAGCAATGTTTGTAAAACAAAGGTCACAGGATTATTTGCTTCATGCACCAAATTAATGCATTAACATCCTAAAATGCAGCTCATACTAGAACCTGGAAATCCAAGTTTGTTATCTCATTCTCTATTGATGTAATTAAATCACAATACAATAAGATGATTCAACATTTTTCATATCCTGATGTTCCATACAGAAGAATAGAAACTTTAACTAGAAGTTCAATTTATATGTGGTATCTTAGTTGAATCACCAGAATCAGACAAAGTTTGTAAAAGAATTGAGACCAGTAGCGGTAAATTTGGGCTAGGATCGTGTATATGTTACCGGCTCAAACTCGAACACCTTCTCAAAACTTTGTTCGAGTCCGGGCTCATTTATGATATTCTAAAAAAAATACTCGCCTAAATTTCAAGCTGGAGTTATTGTTTACAAGCTCAAACTCAATAAACTCGTCTAATAAATCAAACTCAAGCATCTCATAAATAATAATATAAAACCTTACTTTAGAGCTCAAAAAATCACATTAACTATGGGCTCATTTGAATCGTTAAAACCAAGATAGCAAAATATTGATCTCTTAATTTTGGCTCGTAAAAATCATCAAACAGTGACCTAGACGAGCTCATGCTTGAGTAGCATGTTAAGAGCCCCCCTACCCCTAAAATATATCTTAAAAGTAGTATAAAAATGCATTTCAGCACTAAGCAAGACTCAGCATAGAGCTACTAAGCAATTCACTAACTATAACCAATCGGTAGTCTTCCATTTGAGACAACCATTTTTCATTCAGCATGTGTTCAACCATGTTTATCTAAGAACCTCACTTTGTAAACATACTTCAATTGATAGCAACTTCTATTTGCATTAAACATCACTAGAGTCACTGAAGTGCTGAAACACAAACTAAATGCAGGTTCATGTGAAGACAAATGGCAGAGAATTCTATATTCTTAAAACACCAACAAAAGCCTATTCAATAGCAGAGATCTATAGCCTAATCACAAAACATTTTACACCATATATGTTATAGCAAAAGCACCACTTCCCACACTAGTCAAAAGTATCTGATAAAAGAGCTAATCAAAAGTATATAAGCCTTCAGTTACTTATCATTTCGCTCGACATAATCATATTTACACTAACAATTTCCTACAAAAAAAATCCTAACTAATAAGAGTGACTACTAAGGCGGTGTTTGAATTAGCTTATTTCTATCTTATTGAACTGTCAAAAATTCATAAAGGCAAGAAACTCATTTTTAACAGCTTATGAGCTTATTAACTTGAGCTTAATGTTTTATTAAGGCCAACGTACTCAAGTTGAAAAGCTCATATGCGGATAGACGTATGAGCTTATTGGTTGAGCCTAAGAAGTAAGCTAAAATAACAACAATCTCTAACCTTTTTCTACACATTAATCCAAACATGCTATTATTTCAATCTAAGACCTAAACTGGCTTATTTGCATAAACTAGCAACGAAATTTGCACGAATTCTAATATAAGAATTATCCAAATTGAAAAGCCATTTCACATGTGTAAAAAGTCTGTTCCTATTACTTAATAATTTGGGAATTCATGAAAAGCTTGTTCCTATTTTAAGCAAATAACCCAAAGATTACCCCAATTGTAATTATTATCCATCAAAACCAAATCAAAAGCTATATAAGTGAACTAAGAAAACAACTTACCCAAATCCACAACAAGTAGACAACAAAACAAAACCAAATTCATAAGATTCATAAAACAGCAAATCCAACATGAAAAACAACTTCCCAAATACCAAAAACATAGCATAAAACTTTCAAAAACAAACACCCACTTAATCAATCTCCTGAAGAGAAGCAGCAGCAGAAACATCATCAGTACTAAACTTGCCCTTACTCTTATCACCATTAGCCCTTCCCTTAGCTTTCCTATCAAGCAAATCCTTCCTATCTTTATCAAGCTTCAACTTAGTAACGACAACCTTCGAAGGATTGACACCAACGTTAACTGTTTGTCCATTCACTTTCTCACGTGTTATCCTTTCTATATGTATAACCCATTTCCTTCTGTAAACTTGAACCACTTTCCCTTCACGTCCTTTGTATGTCCCACGCACAACTTGAACCTCATCGTCTTTACGTACTGGGATTGACCGCACGTTGTATTTGGTTCTGAGATCGGTTGAGAGTGGTGCACTCATCAGCACGCGGCGCACGCTTGATGGTGCGGTGAAGTGGGCTTTGCGGCATTTGCGACGGGAGCTCGTCACTCGTGGGTTGTACTTCATTTTTATTTATTTTTTTGGTTTTTTTTTTTAGGGTTTCGGTTATTGATAGGAAGATGTGAATGAACGGCAAGGGTAGAGATATATGGAATGATTGAATGAAATAAAGGAAAATAGGATTATTTTGTTTTTAGGGTTTGAGTTTGGGCTTTGGGGTTTTGAGTTTTGGGCTTTGGGTAACGAAAGTAATATTTTTGTCCGGAAAGATTGTGTTTAATAGAAATCTTATAAAAACTTTCTACAACATTTTGGGCCCATGGTGGTTGTTGATGACGTATATGGATTTGTTAGGGCTGTCGACCCGGGTCGACCTGTGTCGGGTTGGCGAGTTGATGGGTTGAAAAACTCTGACTCTGACCCGACTCATTAAAAATTTCAAGTCAGAAATCTCTA
This sequence comes from Solidago caesia, assembly GCA_028566075.1. Taxonomy (NCBI): domain Eukaryota; kingdom Viridiplantae; phylum Streptophyta; class Magnoliopsida; order Asterales; family Asteraceae; genus Solidago; species Solidago caesia. The sequence continues at coordinate 3,691,430 of JAOXNX010000033.1, forward strand.
CTCGGATCCGACCCTGTTCAACCGGGGTCGAACCGGGTCAACCTGAGTAATGCAAATAAAACATACATGTTCTAAACTTAATGAGAAAAACAATGTGCAATCATAGTAGACAACTACTAACAGTTTGTATACAATTAATTTGATTGGATTAATCATACTAGCTGCAGTTGTCATGATCATAAATTGAACAAGATTTGAGTGAGGAAACATTCTGCTAAATTGACTAAAAGGCTTAATTGATTGATTGCAACTTGCAAGTTATTATCAAATGTTGTGCAATAATTTGAAGCTTTGAACCACCACTAATTCATAGTTTTGGTCAGGTTTTTTTCTTTTCCTCAGTTAGTTTGGTCAGGTTTTTTTTTTTCTTCAGTTAGTTTATTTTCTTGATCCTATTTTATATTGTTAATTTTGCACAAGTTGCTTATAACTTGTATACTTTTAATTTTGCATTTATCAATTTTTAACGACAATTTTATTTGTATTGGGAAGCAATCAGTTTCAGTAAACAGGCAGCCAGTCAGTCACATGCCCAAGCCCAACATTGTTATCGAATTCGGGTTGGCGGGTCGACCTGACAACCCAACAACCTAACCCGGACCTGACCTGAAAAAATTCGGGTTGGCGGGTTGGTGAGTCAAAAATACCCAACCCGAACCTGCTTTTTTCAGGTCGGGTTTCGGGTCGTCGGGTTTATTGACAGCCCTAGAATTTGTTATAAAAATGTGTATGGAGTTATTGAGGGGTTCAATATTTTAAAGGATATGATAAACATGGCTTTCTAGGTTATATATAAGAGCTTATTATATGCATCAAGTGTACTACATTGAATCATAGTCTTTGAATTTAAGTAGTTACATCAAATGTGCAAATCATTTATTCATATAATAAATTCTTGTACATAGCCTGGGTAGCTATATTTATCATTTCCCGGATAGTAAGACCTCGTCCGGGTTCAAAAAGCGGATTTTGATTTAGATTTGATTTTGGTGTATTTTTTTTAGGTGTTTTAATTTTATTTTATTTTTGTAATTTTTATTGATCGTGAAAAATTTTGTCCATGTTTTTTCTTATGCAATTATTTTATTTTATTTTTTGTACACTATCAACAACAGAAAAATGGAATCATGTATGTGAGAAGAAAATATATAGTAGGAAACCATTTAGAATCCAAAGTATAAATTACAGTCTACAAAATTAAAATAAGCATAGCAGAACGGGAATTTATGTTATGTGGTGGGCCAATTAATTTGTACTAAACTCAAATATAAAATTATTTTAAAAATCTAAAATTTTATAAACAAAAATAATCGTTAATTACCTATTTATTACTTAATATATATATATATAGACATTATTTATGCATTCAGTCACTTAATACACTCAGCACTTAATACCAAAAAAAGGAAACGCTCCTTAAACTCACTTATAATACAAATTTTCAGTTTAATAGTTGGGAAGTATTTGGTTTATAAATAAGAGAATGAGGGACTGACTTTCATCAAGTGGGAATCAAAACCTTCTACTCTCTGCTATATATGGTGGTAAAACTTACAAACTGATTCTCATCTTCAGGCCAAAAACACCATTGGTTCTGGAACATGAGGGGAAAGACTTTAAATACTATCTAAGAAGAATTTTATACTACTTATAGATACATGAGACTGTACGAGAACAATGTCACTTCGCACGTAAACGTGTTTAGCAAGTTTCATCACACAGTTACAAACGACGTAATATTAATCGTAAACCAAGTAGGTTTTTACCTGGGTTTTGGGTGCTCGTTCTAGATTGGAAGGCAATGTTCACTTAATATTTGAATGCAGAAATCTCTCGATCGATGGAATACCAAGATACTAATAAGAAAAAAGGACAACTTAGAGAACAAACTAGCATGTATGCAATAGAAATCGACATTCCAATCTAACAATGTCTTGACATTGCCTTTGGTATTTGAGTAGTTTGTTTGCCTGTGGATCATTCACAGTTCAACTCGATTTGAAAAGAAGATAGTGCATCTAAATGTATGCAATAGAAACCAACATCCAATCTAGCAATGTCCTGATCTGCACTAGTTTACCTGTCTAAAAAATTTTACTTGATTGATCCAACCCATCCATGGCGGAACAAAGAACTAAAGAATGTGCATCTTTTTGAAGAAGGTTTTTGGTTCTGATTTCTTTTTTTTTTATTTATTACATTTGTCAGATAGGATGGGGTGTTTAACTATTCGATTTACAATTTCTTTGATTTCCTCGATTTGATAATTCTGGAAGCCTAAACCAAAAACCAAATCTAAGTTAATTAATCAGGAATAAACCAAACCAAATCCGATAATTTGGTTTCAATTCGAATTACATTTAAACCAAACCAAATTATTTTTAAATTATGCAGTTTTTGTTGACAACACTCCCTTCAAAGTTTATAGTAAATGAAATTTTTTATGAGGAAATCATAGGTGCTTCAGCATCACCTATAGCCACACATCAAGAGTCTTGGATATTGCATGTATATTTAATAAATTTTGTTCATCATCCCGATAGCTTGTTAGTATTTACATGTTACTATTATGAAACCGGTTCCCATTTGTTTCAAATGGGTAACTTCTCCTAGACGGCTAGACCATGTATCATATCAAGACTATTAACTATCAAATGAAAAAGGATGGCATTATTTGATTGGCAAAGAACTCTTCAAAAACAAAGAAAGTCCAAATAATGGATAGCCAGCAACAATTTCTAGCATACAGAAAACTGCTTTGACAGCATTAATGCATTAACATCCTAAAATGCAACTCATACTAGAACCTGGAAATCCAAGTTTGTTAACTCATTCTCTAATGATGTTATTAAATCACAATACAATAAGATGATCCGACGTTTTTCATATCCTGATGTTCCATACAGAAGAATAGAAACTTTAACTAGTAGGTCAATTTATATGGTATCTTGGTCGAGTCACTAGATCAGACGTTTATTTGTTACCGGCTCAAACTCGAACACGTTTTCAAAAATTTGTTCTAGTCCGGGATCATTTATGATATTCAAAAATAACAGTCGCCTAAATTTCAAGCTTGAGTTATCGTTTACAAGCTCAAACTCAATAAACTCATTTAATAACTCAAACTGGCATTAACTAAGCCCGTTGGGCTCATTTGAATCATTAAAACTAAGCTATCAAAATATTGATCTCTTAAGTTTTGCTCGTAAAATAATGGAGCAGTGACCTAAACGAGCTCATGCTTGAGTAGCACGTTAAAAGCACTTCAACACTAAGCAAGAGCATAGAGCTACTAAGCAATTCACTAACTATAACCAATCGGTAGTCTTCCATTTGAGACAATCATTTTTCATTCAGCATGTGTTCAACCATGTTTATCTTAGAACCACACCCTGTAAACAAACTTAATTTGATTAGCAACTTCTATTCGCAAACAGTCTTAGCATTGAACATCACTAAAGTCATTGAACTGTTGAAACACAAACTAAATGCAGGTTCATGTGAAAGACAAATGGCATAGAATTCTATAATCTTAAAACACCAACAAAAGACTATTTAATAGCAGAGATCTATAGTCTAATCACAAAACATTTTTACACCATATATGTTATAGCAACTAGTCTTCAATCCCGTCCGATGGACGGATGGTTTTAAAAGAAACGACTTATAGTTTTCGTCTTAATATATTATGAGTTTTTATGATACATTATAGAACTTTACATAAC
>JAOXNX010000033.1:3704717-3716794 GCA_028566075.1 Solidago caesia
TTCGTCCAATTAAAACTTCCGAAAAAGTCTTCATATTCATATCCATTAAGGCACATCTCGTCTTGTCACATCATATATTCATAGCACGGCATATTGATAGCATATTAGGATCGATAATCCTATTTGTGCCTATTCTTATTCATTCATCAGATATCATATACATTCACTTCATTATATGTAACCTAAGTTACTTAACATTACGTGTGAGTATTCCGTTATGCTCATAGCATTAGGTGGCTAGTTAGGTCGACCCGGAAATAGTCGATACATGAACTCATCATCGCAAGAAGCCACTCAAGCGATCACCTCAATACTTACCTCAATTGGCAAGTACCGGTTAAGCTTAACCTTACACATCATTACTACTCGAGTATATATTTAACGCACGTCACATCGTTCATATTTCATTAGGGCCCTTATTCGTGCATATAACATGGCAACCTATAAAGTCTAGTGACTAGGTGAACAAGCCATGTTCAATCACATTACATAAACACACATTCATATTTACACATCAAACACTACAACATATCATATGTACACCATAAGCATTTCATACATTTCATAAGTACATTCGTATCCCATAACGCCTCCCAATTGATCCCGAGTCAACCCAAACATACGAGATATACTTTAGGGGAGTTAGCATATGAAATTACTAAGTTTTGTTGTCCCTCGTGTGATAAAGTAGTGTATCTTACCTTTCGGAATGAACAACAAACAATAATACGTCTACCGTGTACGGGACGTATTCTTGATCACCTATAAACATATAATTATCGTTAAACAATGCTCTACGAAGTATGACCAACGTTCATTAACTTACAACTTTGGACACATTTATTTCAAACTCAGCCCTGAAGGATAGTAGCATTAGAAAATAGACTCATTTACGGACACGTGGCCGCTTGAATCATCGAAAACGGAGTTACGGTTCAAAAGTTACGACCATTTGAAGACAAACTAGTAAATCGCGGCGCAATGACCTCAAATCGCTGCGCGATTTGAGACTCGACAACAAAACTGGACCGAAACAGGGCCAATCGCGGCGCTATTCAGTACAACAACAATATTGCGGCGCGATTTTGCTACATCGCATCGCGATTTGCTTCCTGGGCAGCTAGAACCTTAACTAAACACTACCATGACGAACCCAAACCATTTCTAATCATTTCCAGGTCTTACTACCATCAAAAACCATCAAAATACAACTCATATGACACCATGAACACAATCTTTGAATCATCTAACCATTTACACCAAAGACTTGATGATTTTTGACCAAAGACACTTCCAAATCATACTACCACTTAAGACTTGATCATGAGCTAGAAATGACACAACAATCTACACCAAGATGATCAATAACAATTAATGAAACATATCATACCTGAACCTAGCTTGATCACACACAAAATTATAGCCAAAATCACTTGGAATGAGCCTTGACTTGCTTGCTAGACTTCTTAGAGCAATTATTGTGGTAAAACAATAATGAAATGGTAAAGTGGTAACAATAATGGCTGAATTATGGCCTAATTAAGCCACTAATTCTGGCCCAAGTTTCCCATAATGACAACATTAGCCCCTAGACTTCTATCTAGGACATCAATAGCCATAATCATTAACCTAACGACCATACGAGCACTAAATGGTTAACTTAAATTATTTAATCGTATAAACGTAGTCATCATATCAATTTAATCATCACAATCGAAACATTAAATCATCTCGACAACTAACGACATTATAAACAAACTAACGGTCCATCGATAAAACTAACGGTTGACTTAACGGTCAAAGACAAAGTCAAATAATAAAAAGTTTAGGATGTTACATGTAACCTTTTGAATCTTGTAACTTTGTACAATCTTGTGTAACTTGTAAACTCGATACCGAAACTATATAACTTTGTGTATCAATGTAATCATATGGCGTGTTGTTATCTATATCTTGTGCAATGTATCATGCTTAACTGTGTGCCCCGTGTTTCTGCTTTAGCGGGGTGTGACATATTGATTTACAAAACTAGACGCATATCTGTGCAACGCCGCGCCGATGGTGGTAGCAGCGGTGGTGTGGTGGCGGTGGTGGTGGCGACAGTGGTAGCGGCGACAGTGTAGTGGTGGCGGCGGCGGCGGCGGCGACGATGGTGTGTTTATTAATGTAAAGATAATTGATGTAAAAGAAGATAGTGTAGTTATTTTAGGAGTTGAGGGATTACATTGAGATAGCCAAATGAATACGTACTCAGTGAAGTACAAGCACATATGTAAGTCAAGAAAACGTACAAAACATTACATAAATGCAATAGTACTGGTATGTTATTACAACATTCATCCCTAAATGGGGAGCATACGAGGCATTTAGCATGTGCATTTAAAGTCAATCAAGGAACACTATCGAAAACGCATATCCCTGAATAATAATCTAACAAAAGATGCGCCAGTTCCTCGATTTCATATGGACATATATATACGGATAGACACAAAACATTGCATTTTAAAATCATCATAAATATTAATATTTCGTTATGAACTTCATATGGATTAGATGAGTCTTATTACATGTTAATTGACTACATGTAAAGTATTATATGTTTAAAGGATTGAAATAAACATTATTATATAATTATTAATTTAACTTACTTATTATATTTTAGTTTCGTATCTACATACAGTAAGTTAAAATAACTACATTAAATATTAAAATAGTTATATACATAATGATATTTTCGATTTATGTACTCATTGAAAATGTAAGTTAACATATACTTTTAATATTTTATGAAAGAAAAAAAAGATTTATAAATAATATGTTAAAAATTTTTAAATTAATTAAATGATGGAAAATTAACAAAAGCTTTCTCAAGTTGATGGCTACAAAGGGTAATAATTATAAATTAAGTATTTAGTAATTTTTTTTATGAGCTAAAAAGTGTAAATTATTCATGAAAAACAAAAAAAATGTAAATTAATGAGACTTTTTTTCTATAATATATTACTAATATATTAATGACATAAGCAAGGCATAAATTGAAAGAATAGAAAGTTATGATTGCTCAATAAGTGGTTAGATCAATTATTTTTTAATATATATAAAGATATGTATACAATGAATATAATAATTAAAAACTAAAGGTTTGGTGAATGTGAAGTACAACTACAAACTACTCCGTAATTAAAAATTAGGTAGCATGTTTCTTCTTCTTGATTTGATAAGCTACAAATTTTATTTTATTTTATTTAGTTGAACGACAGATTGGATCACTGATGAGCCACTAATTCACTGGATTGTCATTCCTCGAGATTAGGCACAACATGGAACCTCCAAAAATTTTTTATCACATGTAGAATTTGAACCCATAACCTCCCCATTATTGAAGTAATTAGGTACCTCATTTCAACAACTTGGACTGAGGATCATTGATGATAACCTACAAAATTTAAACATAAAAATAACCCAGAAAAAATAAATAGAAAAATAAACACTGGTTCTCTCTTGAAAAGTGCTTAATTTGTTGAGTCATTAGAATTTAGATGACTCGCTTTTAAGTAACTTACGCAACGGGTCATCAAGACCCTTCGGTCGGGATCCTTTGATTTTTTTTTTGAAAAGTAAACTTTCTATTATCACATACCCCGGCAAATCACCGGCAGTATAGGTATTTACAACAATTTACATGAGTTTGAAATTACACCAATCCTCCCAAGTGATACTTTTATTTTTTGATCTCGTACTAAACCATAAATACCCTAACGATTTGATGTCTTGAAGGATCTTCAAAACATTTCTTTTACCATTATCAAACTTGATCTCGTTCCTCGCTTTCCAAATTCTCCAACAACTGATCGTAATAATCCCTTTAATAAGCTGTTTCTCTTCCTTGTTCCTCGCCTGCTGCTCGTGAAAGTCCAGGAGATCCTTGACATTGAAGATATAAAAAGGTGGCAAATTGCACCACCTACTGATGGCATGCCACACTCTTGCTGCCACTCCACATTCGCAAAAGAGGTGATCAACAGTTTCATCCCTTTCCTCGCAAAGAACACAAACCTGGTTCCCAACAAAGCAATTACGTGCCTGAAGAGCGGCCATGGTGGGAATCCGGTCCAGCGCAACCCTCCACATAAATATATTGCACTTTTTGGGTACCCAATTGCACCCCTCAAACATGATTCTGCTTCCGACATCCAGATTTCCCAACAAAAACTCTTTCACATTTTTAACCGTCATTACATTATCTTTCCCCCCCATCCAGGCCCATCTATCTGGTCTGCTCCTAAGAACAATTCCATCAAGTAACCTTGTAAGCTTGTCTAATTCCCCCAACTCCTCCGTACTAGATAAGCATCTCAACCATTGCCATCTACCACCGAATCTGCCCTCCATATCATTATACCTTTCCACCACCATAGCTTTTTTATCTTTTTCAAGTTTAAACAATAATGGGAACAATACCTTAGATGGCTCACTGCACACCCAATTGTCTAGCCAGAATTTTATCTCCTTTCCGTCTCCCACCTCCCCTCTTAGCATACTGTTGAAACCTATCCCCTTGACTTTTTGAGCTTCCACACAGTTAACAATGTTCTTCCAAGTCCCTGGAAGATACTTGTTCATAGGAATATAATTCCACCCTCTTTTTGTATCGTGAATGGCTTTAATGACAAGCCTCCAAAGGCTGTTTGGATCAGTTTTGAACCTCCAAACCCCATTTAGAAAGTAAGGCCACATTTGTATCTCTAAGTCTGGATATACCCAGACCGCCCATGCTCTTGGGAGATGCAATAATATCCCACGAAACCCAATGTATCTTCCTTCCGGACTCCGAGCTCCCCCACAAAAACTTTCTCATAATTGACTCTAACTTATCTACAACTACACCAGGCGCTTTGAAAATAGAAAGGGAATACGAGGGAAGACTTTCCAATACCGATTTGAGAAGTGTAATCCTCCCAGCCATGGACAGCGTGCTTGCTCTCCATTTTGACAGCCTCATCTCGAATATATCGACCAAAAAACTCCAATTAGCCGACCTGTTCATGTTTGCACCGATCCATACTCCAAGATGTTTAAATGGAAGGGATCCCGCCATACAGTTAACCTCTTTCGCCATGTCACTTACTTCATTATTGCTCACCCCGACACCAAATAAACTGGATTTGCCCAGGTGGATTTTTAAGCCTGAGCATATATTAAAAACTTTAAATACCTTTGCAATGTGCCTGATATTGTCGAGAGACCACTCCCCAAGGACGATACAATCATCTGCGTATAACAAGTGTGAGACTACCAACCCATCATTACCTATCTCGACCCCTTTCACAGAACCGTGGGAAATTGCTTTCTTTATCATACAAGATAGAGCTTCCATAACAATAATGAAAAGAAAAGGCGACATGGGATCGCCTTGTCTCATTCCTTTTTGGCAATTGAATTCAAACGTCGGGGATCCATTCACAAGGACCAAAGATCTTGCAGATGACAATATTCCAAATATCCAATCACACCATTTGGGTGGGAAACCCATCATCTCCATGACAGAAATCAGAAAACTCCAATTGACATTATCATACGCCTTTTCGAAATCTACCTTTAAAGCAAAAATCTTCCTTTTTTTCTTTTTGGCCCACCCGAACACCTCGTTAAGAATAAGAGGCCCATCTATTATATGTCTATTTCCAATGAATGCAGTTTGATCGTTGGAAATAACCGATCCCACAACCTTCTTTAATCTATTAGCCAACACTTTCGACACCACCTTATTGATAATTCCAATGAGATTAATTGGCCGATAATCATTTAAACCACTGGGATCTTTAACTTTAGGAATGAGGGTTATAAAAGAGGAGCCACATCCTCTGTTAATTCTGCCAGTCCTAAAAAATTCATTGAACATTTCTCTAAAATCGCCTTCAAAGAGATTCCAGAACCTTTTAACAAACTTGAAATTAAAACCATCAGGCCCTGGTGCCTTGTCATCACCACACTCGAATACCGCCTGTTTGATTTCTTCGTTTGAGAACCGAGTGACCAGCCCCTCAGCCTCAACACTATTCAGTCTTGCACCCCCCCCCCCCAATTAACAATTTTGGGTCGGTTGACCCACTCCTCCTTATATTTATCACGAAAGAAGCCCATAATGTGTTTTTTTATAGCTTTAGGCCGTTCCATCCAGACCCCGTCAATAAGTAATCCCGGAATATTGTTACTCGACTTTCTTTTATTAATAAACCCATGAAAAAATTTCGAGTTCTCGTCACCATCTATAGCCCATTTGATTCTGGACCTCTGTTTTAGGTCCATGGCCTTTGAAGCATCCATCTCCACAATACGTCTAAGGCATTCAATTCTAATCCAACTTTCTTCTTCGTTTAAATCCCTTTCGTCCAAAACTGAGTCAATTTCGGCAAGTTCTTCTCTACATTTATCTCTTTCTTCCCCTTCTCTATCACTGCACTCATCCTTCCACGTTTTTATACTTTGTCTAACATGTTTCATCTTTAACATAAGTCTAGTATCTGCAGGCCCGAAAACCACAGCCTCCCTCCACGCCTTATTCACCACTTCCTCAAATCCATCCTTTTCCATCCACGAGTTAAAAACTCTAAAAGGCTTTGGGCCGAAATTAGACTCCTTAAAACTGAGAATTATCAGATTGTGATCCGATAAGAGCCTTGGCAGAGCTCTCAAACAGGCATCAGGCCATCGATCTAAAATCTCAGCTCCCACAAGAAATCTATCGATTTTGCTAAGCTTTCTTCTCCCATTTTCTTCCTTCAAGAACGTAAATTTGTTCCCTTTCATCTCATACTCGTGCAAATCAGCTTCATACACAAAATCATTAAAAGCCCTAGCACAATGCTGGTTAAAAGTAGAGCCTTTTCGCTCCTCCGGACTCCTAACCGCATTAAAATCCCCCATCATTATCCATAACCCACCTTCCGTGTTTTTTAACTCTACCAGTCTTTCCCATAATCTTTTCTTGTCCCTAATCTTTTGTGGTGCATAGACGTTAACCATCATTACACTTTCACTACATCCTTTAATTTTTCCTTTTACAGCCAAAAAATTAGCTTCCTTAATGGTTCCCAATTTAGAGAACGCACCAGGATCCCACACACAAATCATTCCTCCTGACCTCCCCGTAGGATCGACCTTATCCCAACCCATATCACAATTTCCCCAAAACTTTCTAACTACAGCTTCAGTCACAGTATCGACCTTACCCCATACTTGGGCTTCCAAATCCTCCAGCCCACTCGAGTCACCTTCTCTAGGTCTTTTCTTGGGCCTACCATTTGGGTCGCCCAATTTATTGGCCCATACATCCGAAAGATCACCATTTTTCTTTTTATTTTTATTAAAAATACCTTTAATTACTTTTTTCTTTGTGGGGACCGATAAAAATTCAGCCTCCTTGGGGACCACCCCATCTTTATCTTGCATGGGAAAGGTGTGAAAATCTTCTACCATTGAATCCCCGTTATGTTCCCCATGCAACCCTTCACCTTCTCCCCCATCCAGCCCTTTCGAATTCACCTCTCCCTCTTCCATGGTCGGAGCCTCCTTACCGGAACCAGTCTCCGGTGCTACTGCTGAAACATTTGCATTTTTTCCTTGCTTATCCTCTCCAAAATCAGGGCACCACTTCCGATTTTCCTCGTTAATCCAGATTTTGAACTTTCTATCTTTCCAGTTAATGGTAAGAGTCTTGTTAACTAGAATCCCATCACCACATAAGATACCAACCGAGAAACTTGAGAAATTGGAATTATCATCCTTTATTGATGAGGGAACCACCACCTTACCCAACTGTGATCCGATCAAATTGACCACATCGGTTAGAGCAAGGTGCAGTGGCACTCCCACCACCGAAACCCAAGCAATCCTTTCGAACGGGAGGACCTGCCCAACCCACACTTCGACCTTGCTGAACCAACTCCTCCATTTTGACTCCATATAAATGAAATATGTGGCCTCTTCTTCGTCACCGAACGCGAGTAGCAGATTTAGACCCCCCACGTACTTGAGCTTCACGTTGACCAGCCCCACCCCATTAAGCAAAGATTTTGCAGAACATAAAATCGAGTAATCACAGCATCTAACGATCATTGACCTAGAGTGAAAACTGCCCAGCGCCGTATCCTTTGGATTTACCATGATCACCTTCTCCTTATTTGCCGCCTCCGTACCCCCAGTCACCACATCTCTAAATGTTCTCATTCCCCAAGACCCAGCTGATCGATGAGGAGGCATGAACAACTTGGGCGGCGGTGCCGTATCATGGGAACTTTTACTCCAAGGACCCCTTCTTTCTCCCTGGACACCATTCTCCTCAGCAAACTTAGCAATATTCGCTTTGATGTTATGATTCCCCACCTTCGCCTTCTTCATCTTCTGAATCAGCTCGGCCTTATCCCTTACCTCTTTGAACGTAACAAACCCAAATCTTTCCCCGTATTTATTCTTTTTCCTCGCCATATATACCCCTTTAATCGACCCGTAGCTTTCCAAACATGATCCAAGATCCCAGGGGCGGCAGCCATCTGGGATGTTTGATACGCAGAATTTAACCACTGAAGCGTCTCGACCTCCATCCCCGCCAAAACCTCTATGTTTTTGTTTTTTCTTGTGGTTGACTTCTTCCCAAAGGTTTTCTCTCTCTTGGTTTTCTCTCTCTCTATTTTCTCTCTCACACACACCCATTGCTGTTAACGATTTGGATACCTCAAGTGGACCTCTGAACGATTTGGATGTGACAATTAAATTAATGTTCCAGATTCATGAACTATTCTGAATTTTTCGATTTGTAGTTTTCTGGATCAGCATTTTGTTTGTTAAATATATATCAGTTCTTCTGCATGCTGTTAAAAAAAAAAACAAACCTGAAACTATATATGGACCTATAGTGTCTTGTTGCAATAATGAGGTCATACATTTTGGAGGATTATGTAATTTAGTGATGCAAAAACACTTGTCTGTTCCCAATCCCACTCAAGTTCTTGGAAATTGTGTATTGTCATCCTAGCCTGTATACATCTCTTTCTTTTGTTTTTTTTTTTTTTTTAAAGATAACTTTATATTCACTCAATATCCTCAAATTTGACGGGTGAAAACCAAAAACATATAAAAGAGATTACACAAAATCGTATTTACACCATCTTTCTCAAGAGATATCATCCTTTTTAACTCTATTGCTATACCAAATATACCCCATCGTCTTAATACTTTGAACAATCGAATCTTTATTAGCCGCGATATTAGAAAACCTTTTGCTATTTCTAGCCTTCCAAATAGCCCAACACGGGATAATAATGATCCCTTGTAGGACCATTTTCTTTTTACCTTCTAGCCCAACAAAATCATATAGCTTTGGAATGTCTTTGACATCAAACAGAAAGAACCTGTTGGCATGGACCCAATTGTTGATATCATCCCACACTCCCATGGCCAAAGAGCAGCAACAAAAAAGATGATTAGTAGTCTCCTCTCCAGCATTGCATAGAACGCAATCCATATTTTCGAACCCGCAGTTTCTGACCCGTAAGGCAGCCATAAATGGAATCCTATCTTGAACCACACGCCACATAAAGATATTGCACTTGCTCGGGATCCATTTCGACCATTTAAAGATCGAGCCAGAGTTGACCGTTCTATTGCTTAACAAAAACTTCTTGGAAAGGCTCACAGATAAATCTTTAACCGTTACTCCCAACCAAGACCATCTATCATTCCTGTCGTTCAGTCTAGCATCCCTGAGTATATAGCACAACCCTTCCCATTCTAACCTTTCCTGATTATTGAAATAGTAGCGTTTCCAATTCCACCTGCCCCCAAAGCTATTAACTTGCTTGTTGTGCCTGTCGCTTACTAAAGATTTTTTCTCCTTTTCCAGATTGAAAAGCGAGGGGTATAAATCTTTTAACAGAATGTTAGAGATCCAAACATCACGCCAAAAACGAATAGCCTTCCCGTCACCAACCGGCCCAGGTCTTTACCCAGTACATTAAAAGACTCTATATTTTTAACTATGTTACACCACGTTCCAGGGAAAAGTTTGTTGTGAGGCAGAATCGACCAACCTCTCGAAGTTCCATGAATGCCCAGAATAACCGACCTCCATAAACTATTTGGTTCGCCTTTGAATCTCCAAAGCCACTTAGAAAGCAGCGCCGAGTTCGTGTCCCTCAATCTGGTTAACCCCAGACCACCCATACTAACAGGAAGAGTAACGTTATCCCAGGCCACCCAATGTATCTTTCTAGCATCATTTGCTCCTCCCCAAAGGAACCGTCTAATAATCGCCTCGAGACCATCCAGGACTTTAACAGGAGCTTTGAACAAAGATAGGTAGTAAGTAAGAAGGCTTTCTAACACTGCTTTAATCAAGGTGACACGCCCCCCGATCGATAGACACTTGCCTTTCCATTTAGACAGCCGCGCTTCAAAGATATCGAAAATGAAACTCCAATTCGCCACCCTATTCATATTTGCCCCAACCCAAATACCCAGATGAATGAAAGGGATATCCCCGGGTTTGCAACCAATCGCCTCAGCCATTAACCAAACCTCACTAGCCTCGAAACCAATCCCCATCAGATTGGACTTGAGCAAACTGATCCTAAGACCCGAGACAATGAAAAAACATCTGAGGATATGAGCAACATTTTTAATATTAACCAGAGACCATTCCCCCAAAAATACACAATCGTCCGCATAGAGAAGGTGGGATAAAGAAATCCCAGACCGCCCCAATCTAATGCCTTTCAGAATGTCACCTGAACAAGCTTTATTCACCATAACCGACAAAGCCTCCATGGCAATCAGGAAAAGAAACGATGAAAGAGGGTCACCTTGCCTCAAACCTTTTTAACATTGAAATTCAAATGTCGGGGACCCTTTAACAAGCACGTCAGATCTAGACGAAGAAAGAATACCTTTAATCCATAAGCACCATCTCTCCGAAAACCCCATGGAACACATGATCGATTCAAGAAAACTCCAATTCACATTATCATATGCTTTGGAGAAATCGATTTTAAAGACAAAAGCTTTGTCTTTCCTTTTTCTGACCCAAGATATCACCTCATTCAAAACGAGAACCCCATCCAAAATGTATCGGTCGCTAAGGAAGGCCGATTGATTGCAAGAGAATACTGAGCCGACCACCTTCTTAAGCCTATTGTCACTTACCCCAACCAAGGTTATTGGGCGGTAATCGTTTAATGACTCCGGGTCTTTGGCTTTTGGAATGAGAGCAATAAAGGCGGAGCTACATCCTCAACTAAGCGAACCGTGGTGGTAGAATTCTTTGAACATAGCTAGAAAATCCGAAGCCAACTTATCCCAAAATCTTTTAATAAACTTGAAACTAAGGCCATCCGGGCCCGGAGCTCTCTCGTCACCGCATTGAAAATGTAACATCCCAAACCTTTTTGGTCTAATCGTTGACTTGTCGTTAGTTGTCACTAGTTACCGCTAACTAGTATGTGTCGTATGTGTGTTTTACATGATTAAATGAATAATATGTTGAATGATAAGTGGGACATGTGCTAACGTGAAAAAGATGACAATTAATAAAGTAAATATGTATTTAATATGAAGATTATTTGATTTAAATGTAAACGAAAGTTGCTATAGTCCTTAGTTGAGTTTTGAGTGTAATTAAGAGTAATAGAAAGTTAAGGGGCTATTGTGTCAAGCCTGGAAAGTCGGTCCAGCAGATTAGGGTTATATTACGTGATGTAATTAGGCTCCTAATCAGTTATATGTCAATCAGAGACTCCCTAGCAAAGAACCCTAAGTGCCTCTTCAAAGTTTATGCGATTTTGTGAAGATCCGTTAGTGAAATCTTTTAGTTTTCGATCCGTTCATCATCCCTTCAGGTAAAGTTATGATCTTTTATCATTATTAAGTCATTATGATGGATTTATGTTAATCTAATCTGGTCATTAGGGTTGGGTTTGGAGAAAGATGGAGATTTAATCGATTTCTAGGGTTTTTCGGTTGATTCAATTGGTCATTGTTAATTGTAATTTATCCATGGATCAATTGATGATTTCAAGTCATAA
>JAOXNX010000033.1:3762868-3773702 GCA_028566075.1 Solidago caesia
CGCAGTTTTGAAAACGCAAAATCTCTTTTGAAAACGCATAATCTATTTTGAAAACGCAACACCAAACACCCCCTAAGTTCAAGGATGAAAAAAAAGACTCTAAAAAGTCAAAATAAGATACTTTTAATGGAATGGGGAAGTGATACTTTTTTGTAGTGAATTTTTGTAAAGCTAACCTGACTCGTAATTCTCCTGCCATAAAAAATGGAATCTTTGGGGAAAGTGTCATTGTAAGAAGGATGAGGGTGGATGTAGATGGAGTAGTGACTTTCATGCCCTTTAAAGAACAGTTCCCACAAGGGTGAAAGTGGCATTGGCCCTAATGTCAAGAACATAAATGCCACCTTATAAGGTGTATTATTAGGAACACTCATTGTCGAAATTTTCATTGCATTCTTTACCAAATCTTCATCACTCATATTATGCATCATTGGTATTTGTTCATTTAATGATAGCGATGATGGTAGTGACGGCGATGAATCTGGTGGTGGTAGAAACGAAGTTACTAAACTTTGTGACGACGGTAATGCATGTAAAACCGAAAAAATTGACATTTGAATGATGGTTGAGAAGCTTTCAAGATAGAAAGCGCAAAATAAACCTATTGACAACGCAACCAAAAAGAGAAACAAGTGAAAAAAACAGTTTTTAGAATGAACAAAGTTTAAGATTTTGAGGGGAAATGGATGTTTAGTATGAACATCCATGTGTCTTAATTTGCAATTTTGCATGAAGACTAATTCTACGTAGGTATTAAATATGATGAGTTGAGTTGAGTTCACTTAATTAGAGCATAAGTTATGGTATCTTGCATGTGTCCTACACAAAAACCGATATCAATTAATTCATCAAAGACCGTGCATTTGCATACAATATATGTATGCTATATATGTACATAAAGAACTTGTGAACATGTATCTTTTATAATTAACACTTTTTTTTTCTTTTTTTTTTTTAAGGTGTGAATTACTAAATTAAATACCTGTGGCCACCTTCAAATATGCTTAAGGTAAGACTCGAACTTGAGACCTCTTGTGAGGAAACAAACCTTCTTGCCACTAGATCATTTGATGATGGTTAATTAACTTTATTTGTAACTTAATGTATGTCATGTTGATCGATCTATAAACTTGCGTCGGCTAGCTTGTTTCGATATTTTTTTTTAGGTAATGTGATAATTAATTCAACTGGTTTGATCGATGGGAAATATCGCTAGCTCAAATATTTTTCTTAATATGAGTAACTAAAAATTTGATATGGGATTTTGGCGATTTTGGCAATTCTTAAAAGCCTGAGATGCCAATTTACTTTCTTTTTTGTAAACATATGCATAATGAATTTTTTTTATTGGCTTAGTTGCCTAATGAACTTTTAAAATTTGTTTACATATACACATTGTACTTTATTATTATCATCAAACTTTCAATTATTGCTTAAAAATGACCATAAACTTTCAAAGTTTGCTCGCATATGGTCATCAAACTTTGAAGTTTCTAATAATCGTATCTATACAAAATTTGAAACTTTAATGACCATATTCGAACAATTATGAAAGTTTAATGGTAATAAAAATACGACAAGCATTTGCAGTGGCGAAGCTATGATTTTGTTTCAGAGTGGGCCAAAATGTCATATGATTTGTCAAAAATAAATAAGTGTCAAAATATGTGATTTTTGACATTAAATCATACAAGTCTATTTAAAAACTAAGCCGAAAAAAGGGGATTTTTAACTTTGATGGGGTGGGCCAAGTATATTATGGATTAAAATTTTATTAACTTATCCATATAAATAATAGTGAGAATGGTAAGATTGGAATAGGCCTTGGCCCACTCTAAGCATAAAGTGGCTTCACAAATGAGCATATGTGAAAAAGTTTTAAAAGTTCGATGGATACCTTGAACAATAAAAAAAATTTGTAATGTAACTGTATAAAAAAAAATGCATTGACATTTCGTATCATTATCCCCAATTTATTTGCAGCAAATGAAGCATTTGAGAAGGTTGTTAGTGATGGATTGATACCAAATATGATACTTTAAATAAAATTGGGGTTTTCTTTCTAAATAAAGTGAAACATTATTTAGATATGTTGACGTATTAATATTTTAACTTATGTATTTTTTTTTAATTTATTGTTTGTTTCTTATAAATAATTTGCGGATGTTTTTGAGGTTATTTTTTTTAACTTTTTTTTTTTTTAATCTATTTTCACTTTGCTATTATTATCGTCATTGTTTGTTATATGTTATATGTTATGTTGGTAAAGAATTCATAATAAGACAATGTACACGAGTTGATATACAAGTTAAGTATATATGCATTAATTTGCATGCTATTTAGTTTCTTCATTTATATATATTCGATCAAAATATTAAGTGAGAACTTTTATTGTATTGTTGATAGTAAGAATTTTCAATTATTTTATATCTCATCACGAAACGTGTCTTTAAAAAATTCTATACAATTTTGTGTTAAAAAAATGTTCAAGTGTCCAACTTTCTCTTACGTAGTTTTTAGCCATATGTGAGCATCATAAATAGCCGCATTGGGGAATATTTTTAGCTTTGTTTTCATGTTATATATATACTGGATTATTTATAAGAGAAAGGAATTAGCGTTTTATTTAAGTCAATGTCAAGATTTCATATTTGACCGTTTGGTCATATATTCTAATTTTTATATCAGAATTCGGTATTAGTTTTGACTTTTAAAGTTTAAACCGTGTATTTTTAGCATTGTTTTATCACTAAATTTCTAATGAAATGCCAACAAATGTCACATAAGTTTTAGAACAGCGGCACATAATAGTAACTAGATAAGGTCAAGTCGTGCGTTGCACGACTTTAATTTTGCGATTACTTTTATTATTGATACGTTTTTGTTATGCTAGTTTACTTCAGTTGAATCTACAACATTATTATTTTATGTAAAGAACAAAATATCAATATCCAAAAAAAAAAAAAAATAGATGTTAACAAAACAAAATTAAAAAGCTATAAAAAAAATAGAAGGATGGACAAATCCAAAATAAACCAAAAAATCGAAATACAAAATAGTCTCAAAAATATGTGTATCTAAGGATAATACCATAATTATGTTAAAATGAATTTATTTTGTAAAAAGACAAAAACCAAAATTTAAAAAAAAGAGCATTTTTTTTAGAACAAAAGAAAACCATTAAAATATATATATAGGTTCAAGCCCAAATAAAAAGAACAAATAAAAGATTTTAACATGCCCAAAAACTAAATTAGGCCCAAAAAATGTTTTGACAGGCCCAACAAAATATGTTATTTATCTATTTCATTGGAAAAACTCAAAACCACAAAACCAAAACGCAGGGAAGGAGATTCGAAACGCTGACCACTCCTCAAATAAGTGGTGGGAGGACCAACTCATCTAAGGCTGCCTTTGATTATTTTTCTGTCCAGCTAATATTTATTTAAATCCAACGGAGTTACTGTTCACTCCGTTGGATATTAATAAGAAAGAGTAATTTTATTGAATTATCTATAATAACTACTTATAAAATATTTTAGGGTTTTTATTTTTATAATGTCTTAAAATTCAAATTTTGAAATGTCCATATTACCCCTCTTACATATTTACACCATATACTTTTTATCTCATAAAATACCCAAACTACCCCTCTTTACATCAATTACCTTTACATCTATTACATACACTACTCGGCGGCGCCGTCGCCAACACCACCACCAGTCGCCGCCACCGCTGCATTGCACAGGCACCTTTTTAGTTTTATATAACTAGCTTATCAACCCCGGTTGAGTTTAATCAAAGTTTTGCTAATCGTATACGTTAAACCGATATTTACGTTGTGATTGTGATGTTTTCTTTTAGAGAAATGATATTTATTCTTATAATTTATGCCTACATATCCTTCTACTCAGATAATTTAGACACATGACAAAGTATAAAGATGAGATGGGGTGAGAGAAATTGATATTTACATATGTCATGAAAGGATAGAGATTCTCTCAAGTTATCCAACTTGATTAGTCAAGTTAGGGAAATTTTGACCTTTGGATTAAAATCAAGGGTCAAGATTCATAGATGATTTTTGAATTTTGACCTTTAATTTTAATCCAAGGGTCAAGATCCTTTCAACTTGACCTCTCAAGCTGAAAACAATTTGAAAGGATCTCTATCCGTCATGAAATGTATGTGTAGGAGGATAAAGTAGGTATAAAATATAGAAGCACACATTATTCTTTTTTTTTTTATGTACTATATATATTCAACATGCATTGTAAATCAAGTCAGTTGAATATAAATGTCTGCTTTAAACTAAATGATATGTAACTTGTGTTGATTGAACATTTCAATTGCTAGTTTTAATTGAACAAAAAAATTACTTGAACTCTAAATGGAAGAGTATGAATTTACACATCTTAGACAAAGAGAAAACAACCATGAAGTTACAATTTCTAAATTTATATACGAAAATGGATATTGATTATAAAAAATATATATATTTGGAAAAAAAAAACCCTAAAATTGAATAAATCAAAAAACCGTATATTGGGAGGATACTTTAAATGGATTAAAATTTTTTGTCATCTGACCGGATCATCTGAACGAGTAAAACATGACGCTGCCAATCATGTAAGAACCATATCTTTTGACATCCACCGGCCCAAATAAGAATTAAAAGACAGTTGACCCAGTAAATCAAGATAAAGATGATGTTCTTGTATAAAAACTCCATAATTGTTTCGAGTTTTATTAAGAAAAAAAAAAGATAATGGGGATCAGTATATCAAAACAATCAAATCTGTGATTTTATGCAGATGTGTTTTTGGATATTAGGAAGGGGACTTCTTTTGTATTTATTTTAGTTTAATTTAAATATATTTATTTTAGTTTATTTAACATATAAGTATGATTTAACGGAATGCTGGCTGAGGAATGAGTAAATGATACCGGCTCGCAAATTTTTTAAAAAAAGTTTAAGTTTAGGCAAATAGATTCGATAATTTGATTTGATTATATTTAAAAGAAGTTTGTTACACTTACACCCCCTCGATATCTTCTTGTTCCCGGTTAAATATTAACCTTTAAAATGCTCTGCAACAGAGCAAAGTCTACAAAACCTCCTTCAACATTGGCAGGAATACAAACTAACTTCGAAAATCGCCTCTTTTCCGTCCTATACTATACAAACTCGAGTTTCTTAACAAATAGTTTGATCATGGAAAGAGGAACCAAGTACAAAGCCTACGCGAGGCTTAGAGAATCAAGACTCAAGATGAAAAAAATGAATAGCCCACCTGCATTACAACCGAAAAATCAAGATTCTACAAATAACCTGACTTCTTTGAACAAGCAAGTCAAATTTCAGGGACAGGAGAGTTTTCGGGCCATGAGAACTAATAGGCAAAACGGGTCAAGTGTGTTGAGTCAACCAGTTTCTCGTTCGTCATCAACTTGTAGAAATGAGATCAAGAAGCCGGTTTTGTCATCTGTGATGGAGAAGTCTGCTAGTCTATCAGCCAAGAGTCATTCCAAGTTATATGAAGACAGTAAGTCAAGATTGGGAGGCAGAAGTAAGTCATCTGTATTGGCGGACAAGAAAAGAAATGGTATTTTCACGGCGATTAGATCTTCCGGAAGAGCTATGCAGACATGGATCAAATGATAAATGTATCCAGCAGCCTGGTCATGGATGTTAGTCTGTATGTGAGTATGCAATATATTATGGTTCAAAATATATATTTTTTTTATAATTCTGTTGTATTTAAGTTGAGGTTTATGATTGTTTGACAGAAGAGTAGATGACAGATCTGTTCATTTTTCTTGACCTTTATATACATTCTTTTCTATCTAAGGGGTGATAAAAACCACCATCAAGATGACCCAGTGATCAAACGTCTTGATATTTTCACCAGAAGTCCCATCTCAAACCTCGTTAGTTAAGTATCTTGGGATGGTCAGGAAAAAGGTTCGAAAGCAGTCATCGGGATACTCCGATTAGACCACGTGCATCCGAGACAAAGACTTGTCCTCTCCTATATAAGGAAAAGCTCATCTGTTGTATCCAAGCACAATGACACAACCAAAATAATAACAAATTGAAAGAAACTAAAAAAATGGTTACAACCTTCACTTGTTAATCTCTAACAGATATCTTCTTTTACCTCAATATTTTGTTCTCTTTCAAACTTGCTGACATTAATTACAGCAAACCATATAGATTACCCCTAAAACAAATTGCATTTTGTACATTGAACCATAATATACACTTAGAACAAACAATTAGAAACACATCTTGCTTCTTTCCACATTCATCAATTTGTACAAACACTAAAACTATAACCATCTTCATTACAATCATTTATGACCATTACATTGAATTCCTTCACACCCTAAAAAAGACAATGCCAGTCGAAATATCGACAACAATTTCATCAATTAACATCTGGAGAATATCCCATTCAATTTTAGCACCCGTCTCATATTCTTCAATTTCAAAATCTGTCCATTTTCCTAAAGAATGGCTCATGTCCCTATCAACTAGCTCATCTGATGTGACACCAACAAAACCCATCCACCTTATCACTTCCTCTGCAACGTCGTGAACTAGAATCTCGGGACCCATAAATGGAGGGAGGTTCATCCATGCTCTAAATCCACATTTAGCGTATTGACCATACTTGGAGTCTAAATATTCAACTAGAGCATTAAAGACAAAGAGCTTCAGTTGGTATCCTGAGTTTGAGTTCTCAGACCCAAGAAAGTTGCCGAAACTGGTCCACATTATGCGTGCAATGGTGTCTAGTTCAAGAAGAAGGTCGCATACGAAGAAAGAGTTGATTGCATTTGGGTTGTGAGGGATTTGACTGGCAAGAACTAGCTCCGAGTTGAAGATGACCTCTTTTATGTGGGCACGGTTGTTTCCCTTTATTCTAGAATCAACAAGATCAATGCTGCATAATACTTGTGAAATATAGGTGAGAAGATTGGTTACCAACTCGATTTGGGTATTCTCTTTGCTTAACACAACACCGGAATGAAAAGGATCTGTCTCTAATTCTTGATATTGGGATTCATCATACGAGTAACTCATGGAGTCCGCATGCCGTGTGGGTACTTGAATCCAAAAACAAGATGACAAATTAAAACATAATCATTTAATATTCAGAAACAATCTCAAAAATATGGACTACTAACAGTTTATACTGCAAGAACAGGCATTGAGGTCCCCTACCTGAGCTATCTTCCAAACTGCTAGAGCAGCAGCTATCATTTGAAAATGACGTTTCAAGAACAGATCCCGGGCTAAGATGATCAATATTTCTACGCCCATTAAACGCTCCTGCTTTTTCTGGTTTTGCCTAATTATATTATGAACATGAAAAAGGAGAAGTATGTCAAGATGTTTACCAACATATTATAGTATCTAAGAAGATGATAAAAATACAGAAAACTATACATGGAAGTCAAAAACTGGAAAAATTAAAACATAAGAAATTAAGAACCACCCATAATGTAGACTGAAATACATCGGCTTTTGATCATGGAAAACCAGTGCAAGTATATATGTCAAGAAATTGGTCTCCTATTCTGGCAAATTTGAATACTAAAGTTTAAAGGATTGATTGATTTCGGTCGATGATTTCCCTTCATCATTTTCATTATTAAAAGGTGTTCGAAAATATCAGAATAAGAAGTTGAACAAATTTATATAAACTAAGAAATGGGCAAGTACTATATACTAGCAGCAATTTTTCTATTCTATACATGCGTAGTAATCAATCCCAGCTCCAATGTACCCATACAGTTGGAAAGCGACGTGCACAAATTATCACCCAGTAAATTCGATTAGGAGTCGCTGCACCTTTTTTGTTAACCTGTAGGTTTGTTGTAATTAAAAGCAAAGTCTAATGCCAATTCAGTCCAAACGCTTAGCAGCATTAGTGGATGTTCATCAAAAGGATCATGTGATGTGTGGATGACAATGTTCAGGGGCAAATATGTATTTCACAATCAGCTTCTTAGTTATTTACCAATCTATTAATATAAAGTATTTGGTTTATGTTGTCTTAGTAATTTGTGTTTAGTGTATTCGGTTTTTGATTTATAGAGTGATTTAAAAAATGATACATGCCGTCAACCGCATTTCATGTACACTTGATGTTGAAATCAAGGCATAGAAACTTTATCAGTTGCTACTGATTTCTTTTGGGTAAAAGGTGACCCCTGGAGTTGTTCCTTTAAACTTAGAAAGGCGTCTAAAGCTTATACATTAGAACTAACATTCCTGTTATAACCGAGATATCTCTTCACAAAGATTACTCAAAATATTGGTGACT
The DNA here is from genome assembly GCA_028566075.1 of Solidago caesia. Classification (NCBI taxonomy): domain Eukaryota; kingdom Viridiplantae; phylum Streptophyta; class Magnoliopsida; order Asterales; family Asteraceae; genus Solidago; species Solidago caesia. Next base: position 3,771,205 of record JAOXNX010000033.1, read on the forward strand.
TTCTATTATCAGTCTCCTAAAGTCAGTTAAGAGAATGCTTTGCAGTCAAATTTTCTTTAATGACAGTAGACTGAATGAAACACCTTTTATAATACAAGCAAGCAAAACACGTCAGATTGATTCAACCACTAGTAACTTTCCATTCTCGGTTGTCGAAAGAACTACATTTCTTGCCTCTTAGAACTACACTTGCTGATGCATATGGAGCACCATTTAGGTCGCCGAAGTGGCTAAACAGATTGGATTATTGAAATACAAATAACATATGGCTAACTTAGTATTCTTCAGCATTATTAGCATGGCAAATTAAGGTCGATGAAGAGAAATAGAGTATATAGCAATCAAGATTTAAGACCAAATACAGCAACCAAGATAAACACATAAAAATCAACGAGTGCATTTACAATAAAGCAATGAAGAGAAAACATACCTGCAAATAGAACCTCGTGTTGTGGTCATACTTATGACTGAGATGGTGGGGATGATGGCTCTTTTGAGAAGTAAATGGTATGTCATTTTGAGGAAGCGGCCGTCTCTCCATGTTTAAGGAACATATTAGCTCTTCAAAAATATGAGATGGTGTCCTCTTTTGTGTAGTACCAGTTATTCCTGGTTCATACTCTACTTGCCTCGTCAAATCGTGCAGCTTTTCTTCGTGGATAACACCCAATGAATCTCCTGACAAAGGGAACGGTTTCTGCAAGCAGAGCTTCTCATCATTCCCGTTTGACATAAAGTTTTTGCGTGGAGATGTTTTACAAGGAGAAACATTTTGGTTCCTTCGTCTCTCTACTTTTGTAGGGACTTCAGACCTATTCTTCATTGGGGACTTAAATCTAAAGCCCATCCCATCGAAGTTCTTGTTTCCACTATCACCAATACGGTCTATGGAACAAGAATCCGATCCCATCTGTTTTCCAGTAGATGCAGCACTACTGACAATTATTGGCTTGTTATCCGAAGAACATACTACTCCAGAACTTTCTCCTTTTTTTCTGATATGTGAGAACTGTCTTTTCTGCCCCGGAGACACCCAGTGATCACGCCCGTTGTCAAACTTACTCCTCTTGTCAAACTTAGTATCCTCAACTTTAGCCGGTACCCTTGACCGCGTTCGACCACTTAAACTCTTATTCAAGGCAACAAAGTCTTTGGTATCACTATTAAAAGGCAGACAGTTCAATTTCGATTGAGATGAAACCCCAACGTCAACCAGCCTTTGGTTATTGTCCTTGTAATAATACTGGGATGCAAAACTTTGAGGCTGTGAGAGTTGTTTATTTTCGTTAAAACAATATGCTTGTTCTTGATCGAAGGATGAAGACGTGTGTCTTGAGTTACCATTCGGTGACACTTGAGAAGGATTGGCAGAATCAAAGACAATTGTGTGCACATCTCTTTTTGATGTAGACTCTACAATATCCACCACACTGCCACAGTTTTTACACGATGCGTGTCCACTCAATAAATCAAGATTTTCAGCCTTCATTGGCTCTGGTGTTCGTATACTGTGAGGATAAGTAATAGCATATTTAGACCTATTTCTACCTCCAGGTTCTAAAATCCTAGCAGCAGCAGCACCAATTAACCTCGACGTATTCCTCCTCGTGTGATGACTAGTACTTTTTACAGGGGAGACAAGTTTCGGGTGATGATGTTTTCTGGATCGAGATAAAACATTTTTCAATTGCAAAGCTTCGGCTCCAAACCTACTCACATTCCTTCTATCAGCCATTCCAGTCTTTTGAAGCTTTTGAGGCCTGGTTTCTTGCCTTGTGGCTTCCTTGTCGCACTCATCATTTTCGCCCACAACTTTGTCTATTCTCCCTCCCCGAAATTCACCAGAAGAATCTTTCAAAAGTTTACACCGTTGCACAGACGGCAATGAATCTAACCCCATAAGCCTAGCAACCAAACTAGGAGTTTGAACTCCATTATTCTTTCCTACATTACTATTACTACCATCACTTGACACACCATATTTGCTCTTATTTGGAAATCCGCCACTATTTTCGTCGGCAATCTTAACACATCAAAATACCAAAAACAAGAAATACACAATATCAATCTATATAGTCACCAATGTAACAAATTAAACCCAAAACCTAAAACAAAAGGCGAAATACACATACCAATCTTAACTTAGGCAACTTCTCATCACCACCAAACTTCTTTGAAGCTTCTTTTGCACGATCTGTCAAATCAACACAAAACAACAATGCACAACATTACTTAATGGTCCGTGACAGTACTACAACATGTTTGGTTGGTGAGCGGAATTCAACATATTTGAATAATCCGCCCACTAACCAAACCATGTTCATTTCCCAAATTAACAATGAAATAATCACAAAACCAAAAAAAAAAAAAATCTATACACGTCACTATATGCATAATTCACAACACATAGACCCCATCTAACTAACCTGATGGAAGCAATCTCATCGAAAAGAGTCTCTTTTTCGCAAACCTTCTATTCCAATCAAAAAGCTGAAAAA
>JAOXNX010000033.1:3854053-3873253 GCA_028566075.1 Solidago caesia
GGTAAAGACACCCTTCGCCCTTATAGCAAAGTGTAGTCTGGGTTACGAATCCGCTCGGCTCACAAAGTGTAATTTCCAAAAAAAATAGTTTCATTATTTGTTGGCGCTTTGAGTTCCAAAAAATGGAGATGTCCGTCATTTAGATAATAATTCCTTATTGGTTAATTTGTTTACCCTTTTTGAACAAAACGTATTTCTTTCAAAATTGTTATTTTATCTTAAATTAAAATATAAAATATTTATGCTACTGGCCACTATGAATTCGGATTTCGCCATCATTTAGAAATAGTATATCGTTTTGATCGCAGAAGTGGTTCTGTAAAATAGGAAAATATACCATTTATGTAATGTGTAATCTTCTGTAATCTTATCTCAAAGAGAGAATTAAATATTTAGTTTAATAAATCCTTGACAAAGGTTTAAGCATTCTTTGTTGAAAACAATTCAGGAAAAGGATTCTTAAGTTTGTCTCTTGCTATAAAAAAGTGGCCAACAATAGACATTCTCCTTTTGGCTTTTGTCTAAGCAAGATAAGAAGATGTAATATGTGACCCTATTTTTTGATATGTGGGTCAAAAGAAGATACCTTTATTGTCAAAAGTAAATTGTAGCTTCTAAAGTTATAATATACGTGGTTTAGTTAAAATCACCAACCGTATAATTTGGTTAGTAAAAACTTATAATATTATATTTCAAAACATATAGTTTATTCACTTGGTTTAGGAATTTGTGCTTAGATTTTGGAAATCAACTATCTTTTGGTGATGAAAAAGTAATAAATTATAGAGAAAATTTAAAACAAGTAAACTTAGTAGTACCTAACTAAGTACCTGAAGATTGCGAATTTTGATTTTGAGATAGTTGTATGAGATCTAATCCGGATATTTTTGTTACCATTTTCAAATCCTTTATTTGGTCATCCTCGTGATGTTTATCTACGAATGTTCAAGGCTGAGAGGATATCAAAGTATCTGACCATTAGGTCATAGTTAACTATGGATGAAATATGTTGGCGGATAATTAATTCTTTTACATTTGTTAGTTGTGCGTTTTTAGTTATTAGCCTAATGCCTACCCTATGCCGTAGGAGTAAATATTATTCATTAGGGGTATTTGATGATTTTTATGGTGATTTGTCTCAAGTGGTTTAATGGTGGAAAAAAATACAATTTGTTACATTTACCTTTTGAAAATAAAATTCAATAAATTATAAAATTATACTCTATATTAATAAGTTGGTTTTTTTAAGGATAACTTAACGAATACTTAGTTGATAATAATTTATGTATATATTAAATTACGAATTTTTTTAAATCTTTTTATAAGACGTGTTTGTGATTTTCATAATTAAAATTAAAAAATATTAGTTTAATTAAACTAAATGAGTTAATTGTAAAAATAAAAAAATTAACTAAATGTACAAGATAAATATTAATTAAGATTTAAGTTGTATGGATATATTTGATTATTTTATTTTTTTGAATGACAAATTTAGGTTCAGCGACAATGTTTTTTCATATAATCAACTCTAATTCCAAGTTGTAAGGATATACTAATCGATTTTTATCTAGAAAAGTTAAATGTTTTAACAAATAAGCTATAATCTCTTCTCTTTTTCTATATATATATATATATATATCTCCAAGTTTTATTATACACTGCCACATAGGGTAAAATATTATGTGTCATCTCCATGATTTTTTTTTCCATTTAATATATATTACATTCTTTTTTCACTACAATATCAATTTAATTAAATACCAATATATTATGAATAAAATAATCAACTTTTTATTTGTTTCTAAAAAAATAATTACTATCAATTTTTTTTTTAATCTTTGTCAACTAAATAAACTTTTATTTATTTATAATACTAAATAAATAAATCTAAAACACTTGGGCAATAGCTCAGTGGCCAGCGGCCTGCGTTACGGTGGGTCCCCACGTGGGGGGTGCCTATCAAAATTGGCGCGGGTTCGAGGCTTGCTTCGGACCGACTCCATGTGGTGGATTTCTTCGCCACCTAGCAGCACTAACCGGTGCGCATGCCTTGCTCGCGGGCATAAAATGCGTAGGCATCCAAGTGGGTGCAAAGGCCTATTGGGTGCCTTCCACCATACCCTTTTTTTTTTACATATATGTACTAACTAATCTATTATCTAATGCGGACATAGTTAAAACAATATATGGTAGACTTTCCGTCATTCACGAGTAATTCACACCTTCCAAACTGGAAAAAAAAGATCCATTATCTTATCCCAAAATATTTGATCAAACCAATATAACATCATTATAAAATTAACTAGATTGTCCACGTTTAGCTAATGTCCCCCTGTGTAGTTAATACCGGAGAAAATTAAGATAGTGACATCCAATAAAACTTTTTTATTAAAAAAAGACAACTAAAAAAATATCATAAAGTCAACATATATTTTCAAAACATCAACCATGAAAATTAATTAAAAAAATAAACCAATGGGATAAAACACGTTTTATACAAAAAAAAAAAAATAAAAAATTATGTAAACAAACAAAATATAGGTATAGATCGACGTGTACTCTTCTGGACTGCTATGATTAATATAGTTTTATTTTTATAAAAAATCAATATACACAGCATACACGCATGACGCATGCCAGAAATGTACAAACCAGGTACCCGCACAATGCAGCGACGGTGTGGTGGTAACGGCGAGTAGTGTAGGCTATTGATGTAAAATGAAATAGTGTAGTTATTTTAAGAGTTGAGGAATATATGTAGTTATTTTAGGTATATTAAGTAGAGATGTTTAAATTAGTGAATAAAGTAAGGGGTAATTTAGAAAAAGGAGGGGGAGTATTTGTGTCATATCGCATATAGAAAATTTCAACATTTTCAAAAATAAAAGGGGCTATAATTTTTATAAAAGTAATAAAGATAAATACGAGTTAAATGTTTAATTAAAAATCAAAGTTAAGTTAAAAATCAAGAAATAAATCTCAATAACATATTTTCTTCATTTCTTCTTTCTCTTTTTCCCTTTTTATTATTTTTACATTTTTTTTTTCATTCTTTATTTTTTTTTATTATTATTTTTAGATAAAAACTCATTCCAAAAATAATAATAATAAATAATTTCAAAGATTGTAGCCCGTATGAATAAGGGCGGAACCCTTCAGTCTAGGGCGGAGCCATGACGGCTAAAGACGGAGTCCGTCAGGTATATCACCCATCACTGATCACCCCTATGACCTATTACCCAGTATAACTTATCACTCCATCAGTTAACCCTTATTAATACCCTAAGGGCGGAGCCGTGCCATACCATCATCGGAAAAAATAAAAATAAAAATTTATGAGTTTTTACTATAAAAAAAAATTTAAATAAAAAAGTAAAAAAAATAAAAGAAGAAGGGGGTGGGGAAATGTGTGGCTAAAATTTGTGTTTTGGTTTTAAATCTTTTAGTTTTTATTCGATTACACCTAAATATGATCCTATTTTCTTAATTTTAATTTGAAAATTCTTTTAAATCCATTATCGTTCTTGAGTTGTATACAATGCCGCTATAGGTGACCTTTTTGTTAATTTCGCTTATTTACTGCCAAAAGGTTGTATCTTGTTATTCTTTGATTAGTAACTTTATTTGTAATTATATTTTTGTAATAGGTGATGATCCGTACACAACCAAACATGCTTTAAGGTATTTTAGGGTACAACTTAAATCATGTTTGGTGGTATACGGCTAAAAAATGGTGGTGTACGAATCACCACCCGTTAGTTATATTACATACAACTAGACGCATGCCCGTGCGATGCGGAGACGATGGTGGTAGCGGCGGCGGCAGTGGCGGCGGCGGCGAGTGGTGGTGGCGGCGGTGGTGGCGCGGTGGTGTGGTTGTGAATTTAAAAGTAATTGATGTAAAAGAGGGTAGTGTGGTTATTTTAAGAGTTGATGGATCTATGTTGTAAATTATTTCATTAAAGGTATTATAGGTATATTAGGTGGAGATATTATAATTAAGGGGAAATCATACGAACTGCAGTTGTTCGGATCTTCCGAACTGCAGCCCTCACATTCAGGGGGGGCTGGGGCTGATTATTTGTTTCATCACATGGAGAACATTCAGGGAGATGTGAGAGAGCAATACGGTGCTGATGCAGTTCGTATCATTTTTCTTAAAATTAATGAATAAAGAAGATAGATATTTTAAGCATTTCAAATCATTATTTGAAAAACAGAAGGGGAGGGGTGTTTTTATATATATATATATATATAATGATGATACACCATAGCCTGCGGACCATGACTCAAGGCCCACGGCCCAAACTGCGGAGCCCAGCAACGGTTAGCCTCCGGGCGAACAAGGAAGCCTCTCACTAAATGGGCTACGGTCCGCCATCCAAGGACCGTAGACCAAATTATCTGAGCAGCCTTTGGATCAATCAGCACCACGACCTGCGGATAAGTACGAACACTCGACACGCACGATCAGTACGAACCTGCATCTGCTACAGACTCTGTTCCCCACTACTTACAAGAGACAAAGTTCGTACACGATGTCACGACACGCCGAATAACGGCTTCCTGCAAGGCTTGATCGTGGCTTGGGGACCAGCTTCTAGGTTGTTCCCCCAAACCCCCTATAAATACCATCCTCAACTTCTTTGAGACACATTCATGCTCACCCACAAACACTCACACTCTGCTTGGTGGCGTTAAGCTCATCTTTTGACTTAGCACCATCTGGGAATCGCCAGCAAGCTCTATAGAATCATCCCAATCCCTTTTCAGCAAGATCATCCCCTATTATTTAAGTCCGACAAAAAATACTTAAACATATAATGTTGTCTAACCAGTTAACTAATGTCAAAGAAATGACATCGACATCCATATTTATTTACTACTAAATCAAATTTGGTAAAGCATAAACATAAACACAAAATATAACCCAAACAAACAAAAGTTAGGTTTCAGACTTTCAGTCGACATGTATCTTTTTGGATCGCTCTAAATTTTATATCATCAGAAACCAAATGATATACAAGTAATTAATAAAATAATCATATCTAAAGATTGTCAAATACAATATTTTCAACTACGTTAGATTAGTTAAATATAACATAAGATACGCTATTTAAGGTGTAATTATTACGAGTAATTAACTTAGCCCTCCGCCAACGGATTCGTCTTCATCTCTTTGCCTTGTCGAGGGGGGATACCATTAGCACCGCCTCATCACGAGGCTTGAAGCTCGTCAAATTAGAGAAGAAGAGAAGACGAGGGCGGTAGGGAGTTAGTGGGCCCCATGAGTTGTTAACCAATTAAAGAAAAAAAGAAGTAGAAATTTGTTTTTTTGTTTTGTTTTTGTATTATTTAATAATAAAATAGTGAGTAAGAACAAAAAAAATTAATTAAAAGAGGAGAGTAAGAGATGTTGTTGACAGGACCATATCATGGGATGTGTAAATAAGGAAGATAGATGTGACATGATACTGATGTGATGACGAGGGAGAGATCACTGTTGGGAGAGACCTACACTGTCTGCATCATTTCGGGTTATCATTTCCACAAGCAGCCTAATCAGCATGTCTCATTAGTTTTCAATCCATCTTTCCCACAAACATTTTTTACCCACGACAAGTCAACAATAACATATAAGTTATTCCCACAAACACTTTTTACCCGCAACAAGTCAACAATAACATATAAGTCATTTCCACAAACACTACTTCTTAGTTTTTATACACAAAAAAATAAAAATAAAATAATCATTCATCCCCATCTTTCCCCGCAAAATCCATATCATCACCCACGTACAATACAACCGTGACTACAAACATCCTCCACCTCATTCCATTTGTTCCATGGACAACCTTGATGAGCGCAAGTCTTAGGACATATATGTTGAATTACACACCATGTCACAGTTTTTATAATCTTTAACTTTAAGCAACTCGATCATACTTAAAAGTTTGATCTTCAAAATCCTCAGTAATTTGGACATAAGAATAACATATGATGATCAGATTCATACATTTCTTCATATTATATACATATACATACACTAATTAAACCAAAACAACGTACTAGCTATATCTAACAGAATCGATATCTAAAATCTCGAGTTACGGAGCTGCTATACAACGAACCAGATGCAGTGGTGTAGGACTGCAAAGCCGTAGCCTGTGGCCTTGTTCTCTTTCAAAAATGGATCAAACTCGATCATCAAACTTCAATATCTCGAACAAATATATTAATCCAAGTTATCGTTCCAACAAACAAGCATCGATATACAACGTCTGAGTATATAAAACCTTGTCTTTTGTTGCTTTGCCATGCTTAAACAACGTCCATGGAGAGTGGATTTGCGACGAAATTGGCGGTACTGAGATGATGACCTGATCAAGTATGAATAAGTATTCATTTCTGGGTTCTTAGCTAGCTTGGGTGATTGGCAATAGGGATTAACAATGGTGGTGGTTGTTGAAGACTTGTAGTAGTAGTAGTAGGTAACAAAATATGAGTTACAAAAAGGCTTCACAATTTGTATTTATATAAGGCCGTTTATGGTCTTGCTCTCACCTTCTTTGACTAACAAGTTGTTTTTTAATTAGTAGGAAATTTGGACTCATTTCTTTTATAAAATAGAGTTAACTATTGTCTAACATATGCTATAGTGAGTTTATCTTAAGGGAGGTGATATTCGTATTTCACACGTCTACCACATTGCTGCAGTAATAACTTGTACAGTCTATTATATAAGTTGTACATTTGTGATAGATGTATAGAAAAAAGTGATACGAATATGACCTCCCTTATCTTAATCATTTTTGTGTACACGCTATATATTTTAACAAAAGTACTATTTAGTATACAGTGTATATATATATACACGAAAAGTGGAATATAAGGTTGTTCCACATTTAAGCTTAGATGTGGAACCCTTCACATTCTATTTTTTAAAAAAATATATTTACATAATAAATAACTGGGCCTCTATTTTTTGACGTTAATTGATTAAAAAATTGTCATGTGATAGGTTCCACGTCTAATAAGGGGTAGTTGGTGGGGTGATAGGTCATAAGGGGTTATAAGTCATAGAGGGTGATTAGTGATGAGATGATCTAACATGGATGGTGGAGATAAGCTGTATCACAATCTCTTATAAAATGTATGTTAGTAACTATTAGCATACAACTTAATTAGTACTGATATATATATATCTTAGTTAATAGTATGTCGGTACTAATTAAGCTGTATGTCAATAGTAACTAAACATATATCTTAGTTACCACTGACATACAATGTCGATAAAAAAAAAACCGTGTGTGGTTGAAAATCCTTAGTATCTAAGATGTATGTTAGTAATAGTTAAGCTGTATATTAGTGCTTCACACACTTCGCACTTTAAGAAACTTCGCATAGTAACCCATATATATATAATATAATATAATATAATACATAGTGAAGTGATCGACTGAGAACAAAAAACAAGGATGAGAACCACTAAAAATCATCTTTTTTTTTAAAAACACCAATTTATTAATACTTTTACATTTATTTCTTCTCCAAACTTTTCATCATCTTTCTCTCTCACTTCGAGACTCACAAACTCTGATCACCATTTTCAATGGTGGAGCCGTGCGGCTAAGGGCTATGCCTGTATCGTATCCAACCATCACCATCTCTCGGATCGCCGTCCATCAAATCCAAACCATTCCCAAATGCGTTCAGCCCCCAACCCCTTTATAAATTCCTTGAGGTCTATGACCGATAAGGGGGAAACCCCCCTGAACGGGCTACGTCTCCATCCGTTTTCAACACATAACCCATAAATATTTTTTTTTTTTGAAATTTTTTTTGGAATGCGTTTTTATTTTAAAAAAATCAAAAATTAAAAAAAAACCAAAAAAAAATAAAAAAATAAAATCATACCAAAAAAGGGAAAGAGGCAGGGGAAATAGTGGTTCTCATAGTTCTCACCCTTTTTTTGGTTCTCACGTTAACCCTATCCTATATATATATATATATATCTCTTCCTATATATATATAGATATAGATAGTAATGGATGCAATTTCATGTATTTAGGATGTGTCCCATTGGATACAATTAATAGGAACATAGTAATAAAAAAAGGGTAGATGGAGGGAACCCTTTGATCCCGGTACCTTAGCAGTACCCGCTCATAACCCGCATCGCTACTTTGCTCACAACCCGCATCGCTACTGCGCCGGTGAAACACCTATTTACCATAAATCCTCCATGTATGTGGCTCGCAAGATTCGAACCCTCACTCAAAGGCTTCGCATGGAAGACCTAAGGGAATGGTGGCGGTATAGTAATGCCTGCGGTTAAACTTTGTTTTTACCCGGACCGTGTTAAAGAGAGTGATATGTACTTTATAGGCATTATAAGTGTGTATTATTTGGTCTTTTCTCTCTGATGTTCCTTTTTGGCTACTGTTTTGGTTGTGATTAGCATACTACCTGACCCATCTGGCGTGGTGGTGGAGTAAGAAACGGGAGTGAGGGTGACGACGACATGTCACATTCTTAATGGGCAGGGAGGAGAGGGTGGTCATGTGTTAGATTTTCAATGGTAGTATTGGATATTGAAATTGGGGGCGAGTAAATGATATTTATTTTTGCTCGCAGTAATAAAAGAGGAAAATTTGGCGATCAGTTATTTGAAAACTCTAATGCTTCAGAGACAGTCTACCAAATACTATGCGACTCTAGGAAAATCGGTGGTGTAATTGGTAAAGGTGGTGGGACAATCGAGGCCTTGTGTGAAGAGACCAAAGCTAAGATCAAAGTTACTGACCCGGTTCCCGGGTCAGAAGAGCGGGTAGTCTTGATATATAGTCTTTCAACAATGAAGCCAGTCAACCACACTACTGATGGCAATTTGGAGCTCTATTGTGCTGCCCAAGATGCTTTATTAAAAGTTCACGATCGCATTATTGAGGAAGACGCGGTTGGTGTAACTGCTAATGAAAATGGGGTCACTGCACGACTGCTTGTTCCAAATAATATGGTTGGGTGTCTTTTGGGCAAAAAAGGTGATGTCATTAAGAGATTGCGAAGTGAAACTGGTGCGAACATACGAATTTTGCCTGCATATAAGCTTCCTGTGTGTGCTATGAATACTGATACGTTGGTTCAAGTAAGGATTTCAGTTCTTATGCTACTCATATATCCAACAGTTTTATATTACTATTTGGATGTATGCATATTTTTCAGGTACAGCTGATTTCTATAATTGTTGCAGATATCAGGTAAACCAGCTATTGCGAAAAGGGCATTGTATAAAGTTTCTACCTTGCTACATCAAAAACCACGCAAGGACAAACCTCTGTCTGGATTCGCCTATCCCCATAGTCCTCTTATGACAAATCTACCCCCACCTGATAATCCATTGTGGTCTGAACATGGTTCGCATGTTCTTGGTCCTGCACCAATGCGGTACAATGAGCACTCGAGATTTGGATCTGTTGATTTTTGTGGTGATCGTGGTGTTTCATATGGCAGGGAAGCTCCAGTTGAGTTTTTAATGAAAATTCTTTGCCCTAAATCAAAAATCGGAGAGGTAATTGGTAAAGGGGGATCCAACATTACGCAAGTGCGGGAAGAGACTGGCACTAATATACATGTTGATGATATATCAGAAGACTTAGACGAACGCATGATTTACGTCTCATCATATGAGGTCAGTAACTATCTTATACCTCTTATACCTAAAGCATTTAGGCCCTACTATTTTTGGAAAATTACTTAAAATTCAAGATGCGAAATGACATATATGCCCCTCAAAAATCAACAAAATTAATTGTAGACTTATATTAGAAACAATATTTATCCATAAATATCAATTTAAAAATACTCATTTTTTTATTTTAAATATATAAATAATCATTAATTTTTTTATATATAAATAATGTGTAATTCTAACAAGCTAAACTCCAACAAACTAAAATTACATTAGAATTATACAAATTTATTTTTTAACGACTCATAGTAGTATTAGATAAATTATCGGGGTCCAAATAAATCGAGAAGTTATTAAATGTTGTTTCTCCCCGCTGCATCGCGCGGGTATAATGCTAGTAATTATAGATGTGTATTTCATGTTGCGATGGGTTAATCAGATTACTCCTTTTGCAAATTGGCTTTAGGCTCTGTGGAACCCAAGATCACGAACCATTGATGCAATCCTTATTTTACAAGATAAAACGATTGAACCTTCTGAGAAAGGAACCATTACTACTAGATTACTTATTCCGTCCACTCGTCCAGTAAGGCTGGTTGCATTCTTGGACAAGGAGGTCAAATAATCGATGAAATGAGGTGGAGAACCAAAGCGGATATCCATATATACTCTAAGGAAGAGAAGCCCAAGTTTGCGGGTCAAGATGAAACGCTCGTGCAGGTAATGCTCATGAGCAGCTCATTCTGCTGTTTTCACTTTAGTTATCTGAAAGTATTATCGTTTTGATATGTTAGGTGTCTGGAACTTATGGTGCTGTTAAAGATGCATTAGCTGATATTGCATCAAGATATAGAGCAAGATATCTTCGAGATTCAAATCCTGGATTAGGACCTGCTCCACCATTTTTGTTACAAAGAAACTTACCTGTTGTAGAAGTGGGTCGCTTTGGTGGCTATGAACCTTCAAAGGTCTGTATTGAGCAATATTGGATATTAATTTTCCATCTCAGTTTGTTTTAGTCGTAAAAAATCTATTAATATGGATTTTTTTGTAACTCTGATCAACTGATGTTAAGGGTAGTGGAAGGGAGTATGAACCAACTAGTTATCCAGTTCCACCAAGGGACTATGAGCCTTATAAACGCTCAGCTCCACCAGGGGACTACAAACCTTTTAGCCACTCAGCTTTTCAAAGGGATTATGAACCTTATAGCTATCCGGCTCTGTCAAGGGACTATGAACCTTGTAGCTATCGAGATCCTCCAAGGGACTATGAACCTTATGGCCATCTGGGTGCTCCAATGGTCTATGAACGCTATAGCGATCCAGTTCCTTCAAGGGACTACGAACGTTATATCCATCCAGCTCCTCCGAAGGACTATGAACCGTGTAGCCTTCCAGGTCCTCCAAGGGATTATGCTTCTTGCGCTCCTCCAAGGGAAGATGAACCTGCTAGCCGTCCTGGCCACCCTATGTATTATGAACCTCATGGCCATCTTTCTCCTTCAAGGGACCTTGGACGCTCCCCTAATGCCACTGGGTAATATTGCATCACATTACATGCCACAGCATGGTCAATTGAAGTTTTTTTAATTTTTATATTAGGTTTTGCAATGACTCGTTTTGTTCTACATTTACATCAGATATCCTGGCCATGTGGATGAGAAGATGCCAAGTAGTAGCCCAGCTTCTGCAGTTGGACCCGGAGTAGGCAATGATAATGAGGTCAGTTCCCAACCTTCCAAATTATTTCAACTTTCCTGTCATGTTAACTCTATCAGATCTGTCAACACTCAAAATTTATTCATCTGTTTTATTGTTATGTCAAATTTTGAAAGTACAACGTGATAAAATCCTGTGAACGTATAGATGACAGGAGCAACATTGAAGCCCCAAGATCCATATTATGGTGGCGTTTCAGAATCCATTTCGGACTCCACCCATGATACTTACCTAGGCTACGGTGGACGAAAACGTCCTCTGCAGAGTCTCTACCATGACAACTTTGTTCCTCATCAAGAACCTTACACTGTTATTACCAGAGACACCAAACCTCAAGACCTTCCCCCTCTCTACCATCATTACCGAACTAATCATCCTCAGCAAGGACAAGACTCAGAAAGTCCCTATCATTACCATATTTAGGGGCACTCTGTTAGTTGTACATAAATCTATAAATTAACGTGGTAGTCTTTGACCTTTAAAATGTTTAAATGATTTCTAGTGACATTCTTTTTTGCCATGACTGGAGAAATATACTCGTGTCAGATGGCGTCTGCAAACTGGAAATCTCAAAACAAATGTAGGATGGTTGATCCTTGTGATCCCATCATTCAATATTATCAGCAATCATTTCTCTAAAAAAAAAGTTGATCGGCCGCTCGAAATGAATCTTTATGTGTGATGATTCATAGTTCTTTTCTCACGACAAAGGTGTTGATTGTCTATTGTGGTTAAAGTCCTTTATCTATCTTGATTATAAAGTTTTTGCTTTTGTATCCCAGATAGTTACTTTGAACGTATAGATTAACCACACGTTTTTTGGCTTTATGGATCGAGCAAGGTAAACCATATGCGACACTTCACGCACACGTGCTTATGATTGTTGACAAGTACTATATCAACCACCTTATCTTGAAAGAGAAACCTTGTTGGTAAATGAAAAATGTCAACCTTAGATAGTTGCACATTGCATTTCCACTAGGCCTTGTTTTATGGTACCAAGTGAAGTACTCTTTGCATGTTATCTAAGTCATCCACTAAGATAAGGCAATATGGATTCGACAACACCCAAAATGTACTAAAGTTGTGCTCTTTCCACTAAACCTTGTTATGCCTTTTTATGGAAACCCCTATTCCATACCACAAATCTTGATCAGTACGTCCGCGTTGTACGCAGTACCAAATCTTGGATTTAGAATAACAGGAGCCCCATTCCCTAGTACAAAGTTGCAAAGCATATATGGTAAAATGACCGGGTCATATGTAACGCGACACAGGAGGTAGGTTTTTCTTTTTCTGCATGCTGAGCAGGGGCGTGTCACTACAACAAAAAACCTTTTCGCGACGGTTTTATTCGTCGCAAAAAACAACTTTTTCGTCGCAATTTCTTTTTAGTGACGATTTTTTGGTCACAATAAGCTCTCCCCGAAAAAGTGGTCGCAAAAAAGAATTTGCGACGGAATTTACTGTGGGTCCCACGTTTAAAAAAGTTTAAAAGAAATTCAAAAATAATTTCTTATTTTCTTTTTCGCGACGAAAAATCGTCGCAATAAATATGGCGGGAAAACGAAAAAATAAATCAACCATTTTTTTTATCATCATTTTAAAAAAAAATTTAAAATAAATTAATTTTCTTATTCGCGACGATAAAACCGTCGCAATAAATATGACGGGAAAAGTTTTTGCCCTGGCGGGAAAAAGAAAAAAAAATAAAAATTTACGAAAAAAATATCGTGACGAAATTTTGGTCGCAATAAACAATATTTTTTAAAGAAAATCAAAAATAAATTTTTTTTTTTTCGCGACGAAAAATCGTCGCAATAAAAAAATAATCACTGCAAGCCATTTATATTGACCGTCAAAGTCAAAAAGTGTAACTATTTTATCGTTTAGCGGTGTTTTTTTGCGACGATTTAAAATCGTCGCAAAAAACATAGTCGCAGAAAACCAAATTTCTTGTAGTGCATTGTTTTGAAATACTATCGACTCAAATACTTATCTATTTTATAAACAATTAGTATGTTAAATTGATTTGGATGTTATGTTATTCAGTAATAAGCAAGTAAAACAAGTTAGGAGGATTTTGGATTGATTCCATGCGATTGGTTTTCATTGCTAAGGCTACACGGAGTGAGGAGGACTCACCTCCGGCGCCGCCCCCATTTGCCCCGGAACGCCCACGCACATGGCCCCAAGGGGCGTTTTGAGTGAAAAAAGGGGGCGTGGCCGACATGTATTAGGCGCCCTTTTGCGTCTGTGTTTTGTGTGTGTGTGTGTATATATATGTATGTATGTATAGTATGTATGTGTGTATATATTGGGGGCTTTCTAGGAGTAGCATCACTCCGGGGGCTTCCTCCTCGCCACGACCTCTCTCTTAGGAAGCCCCACTCCCATTAGTCTAGGAAGTATTTCTCTCTTTCAAAATGTTGGTCCACAAAAAATTGCAATTACGATAAATTATCTTTTGTTAGGATGATAGTTTCACCATTTACCATTTCTTTGATTCAATATATAATTTTTGCAACTAATAGTTATTCTGTGATATATTAAATTGCAATTCCACTAAACTCAACTTAGGATACAGTCTCAGGAACAATCAATAACACGTATAAAAAGATGATATCTTATGTATAAAAAGCTCACCATTAAATTTAATGACAAAAAACTACAACTTTCTATCTACGTTAAGGATAACCCATAAGACTGTCATTAGCAAAACCTTTATTTTAATACTCCTACTAACGGACAATTTTTTGACATGTTCAACTTCGATCTACAACTTGCAATCTTAAATATCATTTGCACGATTTGCATCCCTAACTTAATTAGTACACATAATAACATGTCCACCCCACTTGGACTTGTTCCTTTTTTATATATGTGTTTTCCAAGAAGCCAAGATGGGTCCAATATCAACTTAGAAATGAGTCCCATCTTTGAGTATCTGACAAAATTATATAGTCCGTGTATAAAGGTCCGAACACCAACTTCTTGAGTTCTTTCGGTGTGGTTTTTGCGATATTTCTTTTGGCTCTTGTTTTGCGAGTGCCGACTTTTATCATCATTTTTTTTTTTCATCTTTGACCTTACATATAACCAACATAAACTTTGATCTGTCAAAAAACGTAAAACACAAAACTTGTAGATTTAGGTCATTCTTTTTAGCTTCTTTTAATTCACAGGAAATAGAGTTTGTATGTATGAGATCGTTTTATTTATATAACCTAAAAGTAGTTTTAAGACAATGATTCACCTTTTTTTCACCACCTTGAATTACTTGGTTGAATTTATTATGATGTATTTTTAAGTTAATATATAACTGTAACATATTGGTATACACATTTAACATGTTTATACTATAACATATTGATCACACATTGATTTACAACTCAATGACTCATTTTATAAACATGATACATCAAATTTGTAACGTGATACATCAAATTTTATAAACATTATACTTTGTAGCCTTTAATTTGAGAAATTTTTTAAAAATTTTCTACCAACATTTAATTAATTAAAAAATTTCCAACAAATTATTAATAACATTTTTTTTCTTCATAAAATATTAAAACTACTAGATAAATTATTGTCTCGCGTAATACGCGGATGAACCTATATAACTATTTGCATGTTAAATTTTCCTAATATGCACGAACTCGGCGTGGGTAGGTCATCGTCTTCACTCGATGGGATTTGGAAATGGTAAGACGAGATGGTGTGGGGCCAAGTTGTTTTTTTGTGTGTATGGTTTATATCTTTTTTTATTTGGTGATGAGGAGAGAGAGTGTATATGTGTGTACGTGTTTTTATAATTTTTTAATTGAGGATGAAGTGAAGATGAGGGTATGATAGAGATGGGGTAGTTTTTGGGTGTGTCTTGGAGAGAGAAAGCTGATGGCAGTGAAGATGAGGGTAAGATGACGACATGATAGGGAGATACCTTATATGTATATCAAATAGAGATTTTTAAAATAATGAATAAAAGGGAAGGGTAATTTAGGTAGATCAATTGCTTTTTTGAGAAAAAAAAAGGGTTGATGTTTTCTATAACTACTTATAAAGCATTTTGGGGTTCTTATTTTTTGAATGTCTTAAAATTAAGATTTTAAAAGGTCCATATTACTTCTCATACATATTTACACCATATATCCCTTATCTCATAAAATATTTAATCTACCTCCATTTACATCAATTACCTACACTACTCGGCGTTGCTGCCACCACCAGTCGCCGCTACCACCACACCGCCGTCGTCGCTGCATTGTAGTGTAATAATGAATTAAAAGGGAAGGGTTATATAATAATATAGATTGGTATATCAATTAAAGATTTTTAAAAAATGAATAAAAGGAAAGGGTTTTATAGAAAAAATTGTGGAAGCAAAGAAGCCAAAATAAACGTGTAACATTAAGATTGTCATGAACTCATGTCAATGGTGCTTTAAACAGGAGCCATCACCATGCCTTCCTTTATTTCAGTGTAATCTGAACCTGGATTGCATTTTCATTTCTTATATTTTCTTGTCTTTTATGTCTGTAGTTGGATTGACATTGACATTTTATAATCAAACAAACTATTTATAATTACGATTACGATTAGCTTCTTTTTGTTCTCTTCCGTGACTAATGTGGCACTAGCACTCGGCCGCCTTGCAATTTTTGATGCTTTTTACTATGTTGACATATTAAAGGTGAAAGTTAATTTTTGATCGGCATGCGGCGTCGATCTCCACTCTTTACATATCGGTAAGTATCGGTATGCGACATCTACTCTCCCTATGTATCGGCAAGCATCGGCATCGGCATAAAAAATCGGCACCACTATGCCGAATTAAATAGACGTTGGGTTATATGTATGTGCATGTGAACTTTTTTTTTTATTTATTGAATTTTGTCCCTCTTTGTCCTAAATCGGTATCACTATGCGGCATTCTCACACCCTACAATTTGGCATGTTTTGACATAAATTGGCATGGTCCTATTTGGGCGATGTGACACGATTTCATTGGCTGCCATTTGGCATGGTGACTGTAACACCCTGTTTTATAAAAATGTGAATTTTCAAAAAAATTTAACTTTAATAATAAACTCCGTTAATAAATGCGGAAGTGACTTTTTAAAACACAATTGATTCCTAACGGAATCATTAAACAACTGTTAAATGGTGTTACTAGCAACACATCATCACAATAATTAAAGGAAATTTACAATTGTCACTAATAAAGTAACGGCATAATAATAACGTCTATATAAATGCTACTAATAATTAAGTTAACTAAATGCCATCTTCTAATCTTCTTTAAAAGCTACCCCATCTCTCACTTGTCTACTTGCTACATCAATGCCTAACCTGATGGCACAACATATTTGCACAAAACAAGTGTCAGCTTAAAAAGCTGAATATTAAGCTGAATAAGATAACAGGTTACTACAATAAAAGGATTGCCAATTTAAAACATTTCAACAAGTCATCTTATTCATACATATAGGCACAATCACAAACATCAACAAGTACGACTTAATAAGGATTACAATGAGCCTAGCAATCCATAATACCTGCTTTAACTTCTTTATCTACATCAAATGCTCAATCTGTTTTAGCTACTTTATCTGCTTAAGGTTATGCCAGTTATCAACAACAATAAAGGTTTTGTGTGTAGGAAGTCATAAGACCTCATAGGGAACCTCGCACCCGACTGATGGGTAGACTTTTCGGTGGTCCATCGACGTCATTATAAAAAGGCATAACCAATCCATGAGTAACCTATATTCTACTTAAGGTCAATCTCGCCAAACGGAGATACTCTACTACTTTGATTGGACCTCACCGGGAACGTATACGTTGCCCCTAAGTGAGCTACTTAGCACATTTAATCTAAATAGGCCAAATGTGGGTTAAGCTTAACGCTTACTACTTAGTGCTTGAGACTTTGCACACTTATAATTTTTACTCATTTCTACTAATCAACATTAGGGCCCTTAATGTGCACGTAACATGACATCATAAATAAGACCAGTGTACTACAAGTCAACAATCATCAACAACTCAACTAAAAGCTACATCAAGCAACAACACAACAATCAAGCTCATATCTACTTAATCATGCACACACAACTCCCATAATCAACCTCCCACATATATCGCATACCCAACATACGCATGAGATAGTTTTATCAACATAAAATGAGGTTATTTAATAAATGTACATTTTGTTATGTCTCTCGTGTGTCCAAAGTAAGTTATCTTACCTCTCAGAGCTTCTTAAACAACAAACAATGAGTTACCATGCTTAGAATGTGTTCCCGACAACCTAGACTGAACATATGATCAACATATAAGTAATAAAAATCACACAACTCTTATTATTCAATGATTATGATTAGCGTGGCGTCAAAACACCATGGACTCACTCAAACAACTCCATAACAAAGTCTTGACGAATTAAGCACTTCGAATATGTCAAAATCAACGTTTTTCACAAACCATTACTCAACCAATTGACAAACCCCTTTTCAGACTTAAAGCTAACCCTCTTATTTAACAATAGCCACTGGAATCACCTCAATTCGATTTGTCATTATTTTTATATGAATTTTTGAAGATTGACTTTCTGTACTCATTCAGAATCTGACCACTTTTGAAAATCAACATTTTTGACCCATTTTAAAGAAAAATCAAGAAAAACTTTGTTCTATATGAATTTAGTAGACACATAGTCCTTTTCAAATAATTAGACTTGACTATGTAGAGTTATAATGAATTAGTTATGATTTTTGCGAAAGAGCTGAATTTTCAAACCTACCAAACCTTTGTTTTCAAGCAATTCGACCACCAAATGTTTATACCACTTGAAACCATTTTATAGAACTCATATACACATTACATTGAGGCTAATTGATGACTTGATGTCACCACTTATCCCATAAATCATTTGCAAACAATATAAGGTTATTAAATTACCCGAAAACGTTAATTATGGACAACAAAATACAATTGATCTATTCCAATCCTTATCTCCATAAATAGGACCACAATAATCATCATCATTATCAACTAATGATGATAAATAACAATATATACCTGTAGGTGCAACAAACCACACGAAAACTTGATGAAATCTTCACGAAATGGCACAAAATTGGCTATGGATTGCAGTGAATTGGCTAGGGCTATTGGGAGGCTATTAAATATGGTCTAGAGCGAAAATAAGGCACTAAGGATGCCTAACCATCCTTAAACTTGCATATTATACTTTCAAAACATGCCACTTAGACCCCTCGAGTTTCTAACGACATCTTATAACATCTTATAACTTCCATTAACGACAATAAACTCTCGTTTAATGACATATCACTCTAATGGAACATATACACGGCTTTAGCTACATAAATGACACACATTAATCTACTTGATTGACACACTTTAATCTACATATAATCCACGCCATTCATATAATTATTAACATAATAGTTATCTACATTAAACACACATATAACGACTTAACGAAAAAGCTAAGGTTGACTAACGACAATGTCAACATAACGAGAAAAAGATTTAAGATGTTACAGTGACATAGACATCCTTCACCCTATATTTTGTTGTGAATAGTACTGCCCATCTTAAAATCGAGCTGCTTTTTATTCAAAGATTATCACAAGGTTATTTATTAGGGTAAATTACAGGAATGGTACCTGTCCTTATAGCAAAATCACACTGGCAGTACCCTGATATTGAAAATTACCCGAGACGTACCCATGGTGTGCAAAAACGCACGCTGGCAGT
>JAOXNX010000033.1:3944759-3960759 GCA_028566075.1 Solidago caesia
CAACGGTCAAGATCTTATCTTATTTGTTTTACTTTAATACTTGTTTTACAATAACCAACCTCTATATATATATATATGTCAAGTATGGAGGAGAGTGTGAGGGAGAAAGATGATGGGAGGCCATGTTGTCAAATCATGCAAACATTGGGGCCAAGCACATGAATAAAAAAAACTATTTGTTTTATGTAACGTTTGATTCGGGGACATGTATATATAATTTGGCCAAGGAGAGGTGATTAAAGTGGTCTGAGGTACAATGGGACAGAAGCAAGCTGGAGTGGAATCGATCAGTATTTGATTTGGTTGTTTCGGTGATGACAGCTTAGCGGTCGATGACATGATTGCGTATAAAGCAGAGGTTAAGAGTTCAAATACGCTTATATATGTATCATGTTGTCCCACATAGTTTACCTCGTATACATTGACCTAAAGACATTCTCATGCGAATAGTAAAGTGTGTCATGATCCGGCTTAGTTGATGTTATATGACGTGAAATCGAATAGCCAATGCGAATGAAAGCATGACCAAACGAAAGTTAGACAAACACAAAGTGGATTTTTAAATAGGCAAATAGACTTAACAGATCGACTGGGGGTTGTTCGCAATTCTTTAGGTATCCTTGATGTATTATGAATTGTATGGTTACAAGGCTATCTCCAATGGAGTCTTTGGAGATAGCCTTTAGAGGCTTTTAAATATCTTTACTATTGGAGCATATCCATGTTATGAAGCCTTTAGGTAAGGTGTCCTTACATAAAGGCATGGATTTGTTTCGGTTCATATGACGGGGTGGGCTAAAGTAAAAAATAAATAAATAAAATGTTTTATTTAAATATTGTTTGTAATGGGTAGGTGTTGAAGTGAAAATTGTAGAAGGTAAGTATATTTGTAAGGTTGGAGATGGAAATGTGGTTTTTAAAGATTTGTAAGGATATAATGTGACAGATGATATGACAGCTAAGGACACCTAACGACACGATTAGCGTTGGAAATAGTCTAAATATTAGCATTTGGATCAGATTTATAAAAACTGTGTTTTTAGATTAAATATCTTATCAAATCAGCCTGTTAAAGATAAAATAACGAAATTTTCTCGAAACATAATAAGATCAAAATATTACATCTTCAACAAAGGTATATAGTAAGTCGATCAAACTTACATCATACCAATTTTTCTCACCAACATATTGATTGATTATTTTATCAAATACTAATATATTCTGTTTCTAAGTTTAACTAATTTAATTTTGTCTTTCTTGGCCACAAATTTTTGAAGGAGAAACACCTACTACTTTGCTTGCACATGCAACCATATACCTTCATTTCATCATCATCATCATCTTTTTTTGTTTCTTCTTTCCCTTTCACATCCTCATCCTGTATATGAAAGGTACAAGTCACTAGTATTCACATGCTTTTCATTTTCACCAAATTATAAGCTTTAATTAAGATACAAAGTACAATATAACACAACCATCAATTTATGCAATATGAATATCATCTCCTTTAAATTAAAATATATGAGAGTAAACTTATATTACATTAGATATTAAGATAAAAAGTTACAATTTCATGATTATGGTTATATTCATGGGGAAATTCGATAAAATACTATCATTTTGTAGAGTTAATTCATAAGAGATACGCATACCTTAACTATTTGAGTTTCTAAGATTGAAAATTTTAAATTTTAAATCACAACTTCTGACCCTAACGATTCATGTCAGTTTTATTATTTCTCTCTCTCTCCTTATTTGAATCAACTTTATGTTATACTCAAATCCCAACACACCTCACGAACCAGATTAGCATACGAACTATATTCGAACATAGCTCTATCGCATAATAACTAGTATCCGTTCCGGATTCCCATCATTACTATTGCATTACTTCTTACGAGATACGACTGCTTAAATCCAATATATAAATAATGTTGGAGATTTCACCTCTCCCAAAATATATATTTGCACAGTAAGATATCATGATGTGTTCGACAAGTAACATTGTTTCTTAGGGAGATAATTTGTGGTATATAAAATGATAAGTTTTTCATTACTAATAACCTCAAAACCCACTCACAAAAGTCTTTTGTCAAAAACTCAAATATTTAAAATATACGTTATTTATTTTGAAAAGTTTTTCGTCGACTGTATCCCTTTTGGATTAATCCCAAATAATGAGATTACTTATTCAAATTTTTTGAAATAGGTTTTAACCAACCATTAATAGATGGCTTGGTATTTTGAGAAACTTGATACCTTGAGGTCTTGAGTTTAAATCTTGCAAAATGGGTTTCCTCTAAAAATTGAAGTTGGGTATATAAAGAGGCATGCCGTTGAACCCAAATTTGCCGTTAAAAAAAAAAAAAAAACTTATTCAAATTTACATATTATTAGATTATGATTTTAAGTGTTTGTACTTTAAAAGTTCAATATTCTAACTTCTTGATTGTGGGGGGACTTCTTGATTTTAAGACTATGGGGAGTAGGGCATTCCAAGAAAGCCCAAACTCTCCTCCATTTGCCATGTGACGTCAATTAAGCAATGGGGCTTTCCAAGGAATGCCCCTTTTGTTTTTTTTTTTTTTTTGTTTTTTTTAACACTTTCGATCCATAGGCGTCTCAAATAGAACCGGACAACAGATTTTAAGGCCTGCAACACCCCCAGGGCCACTGTTCCAGACGTCCTGGGGCGTTCCATACGCGTTCTCGATGAAAAGTGGGGAGGGGGGTGCCGTTCTCCCAAAAGCCTAAGTGTTTGTACTTTAAAAGTTCAAAATTCCATAAAAGAAAGCATTATATGACTCATCAACATCTGTAAATAGTGAAAACGAATAAATGTCTTTTACCGGAAATTGAAATGACTTTGAATTTGAATAAAACCTATTTCAAAAAAATTACCTTTTCTGGCCAAATGAGAATAAAATTAAAAAACTCTTTAGGGGCATATATTTAGTGTTTTTAAATTTCAAGATTTTTTGGCAATAAATAAATAAATTAATTAAAAATAAATGAAAAGAGTAACAGTGATGTAAACGGTAGAAAACAATGATTGAGGGAAGCCAGATGAGAGGAAAAGGTTAAAACAGAAGGAACTTCAATAAAGGTTTACTTTTTAGAAAGCTGCTTTCATTTAATCATCCGTACGTGGAATCTTATTCAATACGAGTACTCTTATTTTACGAGCTCAAATTAATGATATATTCTCAAAGTAATGGTATTTCAGTCAAGTTGTCTGTTTTTGATGTTGATTATATAAAAAGTTAACTAGGGTACCTTTTTACTTTAAAAAAAAAAAAATTACTATACATGACAAAAACAAAAGATATGATAACGAAAGAGAATTAATGGATTACATGTGTCATAAGATTGTAGCTTTAAGAGGATTATTATGTGAATATGTTATAAAGATTTATCATTTTTCCAAAATAAATAAACAGATAAACAAATTGGTCTAAAGATGGGGTTATACCGTTATACATGTTTGAGTTGTTAACGGTTTGAGATGATTATTACTTTAACTCGTTTCATATAGTGGTTGCTTTTCGGTTGACTTGACTTGTCCGTTAACCCGGTTAAAATTATAATTGAAAAACTAATTATTATTCTCGAAAGATGTAAATTCTCAAAAGACATTGAACTCATGACCTATTTATTCTCAAAAATCTCTCCCGTAGGTTCATTCGCTTTGTAAGTGCGGATATCACTTGAGCTATGCCTAATTGATAACGAAATTAATTAATTAATTATTATTATTATTATCATTAACTATTATTATCTATAATACTATATAAATCAAATGATTACCCCTTCTCATTTTTTCAAAAAAACAATTAAACACTTCCTATACTGTATACACCACTTATAGTTCTTGTACAGGCTTCTACAAAGCCTACCAGTAAACGTATAGATTTCTGATCCGTAATAAATGTTATCTAATCGTAATAATAACTAATAATTACTAACAAAATCTGTGTTGTATGTACCATGGGTGCAGCTGGTGTAATACTTGTCTTCATCTTGAGTTATGTAGGTTTATATTAATGAAAATTTCCATTTAAAAAAAAAGTGTACCATAAATATGACTGATTACATGTGATTGGAGCAGAATCTTACCATGCATGATTCCTTTGAGTAATAATTACTTTTCAACCAATGGTCCCACAAAATTTTTATTTTGTTTTCTCTGTTGCATTTCATTTTTGTTTTACTACTAGCTTCTCTTTTTTTGAAAGGTGTTTTACACTTTTACTACATATTATGATGGAAGTACAAAACCAGGTTATTGAGATGTACTTCAGTATATTTAACAAGTTCAATTTTAATTTTAATACTAAGAATTTCAAAGCGAGCAAATTTTTGTTAAAAGAAAATCTATAATTTTATGGTCCAATATATAAACTATATAACTATTCCTTAGTTTAATCCTTTATTGCACTAGCTATTTTTATTAGGAGTTTACTAATCATAATTATGGTTAATTCGTAGTAAGATATTATAAATACAGTTGAAAATTACTTATAAAACATGGTTATTTTTTTATATAACGCTTTACTGTGTATTAGCCAAAGTCCTAAAAACCATGATTAGCAAAAATGCTTTCTATATTTGTGTTCTTATAGCTCGAGAATATCTTAACATCACAATCAAGCACCTCCGTCAGTGCCGGCTTAAGCTTTCTATTTATTAGCATACAAATTAAAGTAAACAAAGGAAGAAAAAAAAAGTAGTTTGTAATCTTATGTACCTGGCTACATATTAATATACTTTCACTGTGAAAGGAAAGCAAAGAAACATATATATAAGCTTAATTTGATAGATAAGCATTTCATGTTCACAGAGATAGAAGGAAGTGGCAGTTTTGTTAGATAAAAAGGAACGGATGTTTTGTTCCTAGGTGCCTAACTATGAATTAATTATTAAGCTTTAGAAAAAAAAAATCTATATACTCCAACCCAATGTATTAAAATTTTGGAGGCCCTAATAGTTAGGGGGCCTTAGGCATGTGCCTAACCCAACACTACTATTGGGCCGGCCCTGACCTCCGTAAATAATGTAATATTTTCAACTGTGCCAGCACACTTCTTAATTTTATTTTATTTTTTGAACGTTTGATTTGAAAAGGAAAAAATCCTACAAACTTGTCACTCCTAGGGTAAAAACCAAAGAAGCCTCCTCATAATCTTCAGACATTTGTCAGTTTAATATACTTTTATTTTAGTTTTATAATCCTAAAAAATTCTTGTAAATAAGTAAATGAATGTTCTGCTATATATATATATGTCTAGCAAAATTTAAGTATAATAACGAATCTTTTCCTACCCAAAAAACAAACACTTACAAAATTTGAAATGACTCGTTATTACACGTTGCAATCAAGTCATATAAGTTCAAAAACCATGATGGTTCTAGTAAAACTTTCAAAATTTTGAATTCAAACCATATTATTCATATTTCCTTAACCATTTTGAACCTTATATTAAAAGTTAATATATAGACAGAGAAGATATAACTAAGTATATAGTAATTTACCTTGAATTCCAACTTTGTTTGCAACTCTGATTCTGACTTTGAGTCAGATTTAGAGCTTGAATTCGAAGAATTCAAACTCATATCGAACTTGATCGGTCTTTCTTGAATAGAAGGGGTAGAAGTCGGGCTAGGGCTATTTTCGCTTAGTGAACTTTGAATGCCAACGTCTCGTTTCAACATCGATATCAACCTTCCTTCGATATTATTTTCCTTGGCCTCGATTTCATCTGTTTACACGTTTAATACGTATTTGATCAAAAATAAAAGAGAGAACATAAATAAAACAAAGAAGAATGTGTGTTTTGAACCTTGAATTGGATGAATATTGGTGAGTTTTTGTGGTTGAATTCTTGAAGAATGATGGATCAAAGGGGCAGACATGGTCATTCTGTTGGTAATGTTTCGAAATGATCGACCATTCATTAATGTTTTTGAAGATAAACATTCCTTTGGGACTTCACCCGAGAGTGGATTGCATATATATCTTTCTGCGTCATTCCATTTCGAGTTTAGAGCAAACCCTTCTGGTGACAAATACTCCCATGTGTTGATTGACCTTAATTGCAATGCTGCATTTTTTAACAAAAACAAATTAGTCCAATTCAATCATGCAAATTCACATTCTCCAAATTAAATACGTAAGTTGAGGTAAATTGTATACCTTTGAGCGCGTTCGTGAATGAGTAAGTAGACGGGTCAATTTCCTCTGCATAGAGAAAATTTACTTATAAGATTTAAAACGAAATATGGTGTGTGGTTCAAAACGGCAAGCATGCAGTTCACCAGTTGCAATGTTTCATATTGCAACTGGTGCTGTCTATAGGTATACGGTTATTCTACCTTTGAGAGAGTAACCAGGAGAGGATGCAGTGCTAGAAATGGTGAAGTTGGACCGGAACGACTTGCAAGCATCCTCCCTAAAACTTGTAATGTGTGAAGACGAGAAACGTCTAGAGATTGTATTATCGCGACTAATCATTCGAGCTTTGACACCCCATTCTTTGAGATCTTGGTCATGATTCCTTCGAGAATCCAAAGAAGTTTGTGTTTCCATGGCCAAGGGAGAATAGAAGGCAGCAATAAATAATGGAAGGTTTTTATGTGACTTAAATGGAATGGGTTTCTTTTTATAACAGTGGACCAGGTGACTTCTATTTTGAATGTTGGTCGGATTGGGATGGAAGGATACATATGATGCCCAAGTTTAATTTAATGCTAGAAAAACATATTTGTTTTTAATTTTAATTTTTAATTTTCAATATTTCACATGAACAGTAAAGATTTATATATCACTAACGTAAGAGCATCAAACATCAAACATGGTCATCGGATGTCGAATGCCATATATCAGTGTCACAACAGCGTTCCTCATTTCATGAGTTTTATCTCTTTTATCGTCGTTGGACTAAGTCGGACAACAACATTTTCAATATAATTTTTGCTTTTAAAAGTACACAAGTTTTATTTATATAAAACTACATTACATTATTTCAATTTAATTTTTCGATTTTACATAAAAAAATTAAAGTTTAAGATTTATTGTAGATATTTTAAAAATTAAAGGTGTTTAGAAAAATAAGTTTTGTTTGGAAATAACATCTATATGATAGTTTAATTTACTAAAAAAGTTTTAGAAATTTTTTTGTTAACAATTTCAAAGCTAAAAGACAAAAAGAAAACACCATTTAATATTATACAATGTCAAAGTTAAAAGACAAAAAACAACACTATTTATTTTTTCGTAATTATATAAGATAACAATTTACTTTTTAATATTATACAATTTCAAAGAAAACACCATTTAATATTATACAATTTACACTTATTATTTTTAGGCCTTATCGGATAGTAACAAGTTTTTTTCACATATTAGAAATTTCATATTTTTGTTGAATTTGGTCGTCCCCAATGTTTGGAAATCTTGTCCCGTGCTATTATTTGTACATATTCAAAAAAGGTCTTGCTAAATACGATATAAAAACTTATCTTGCGGTTTGTTTTTCTTTGTATACTTGCATTTATCTTTTGCTAGGGTTAAAGTTAACCTGTTTTTTTTAATGTTTGTTTTTGATCATTTACATTAATTGTTAATTTGAGTCACTGTATTACTAATTAGTTTTATAATTTTAAATAAACTTTTTAAAATCATTTATGTAATTATTTATACTTTTTTATGAACTTTAAAATAGTGAAATATTTATTTGGAAACAAAATTTTAGATGAAAACCAAGGAATAAATTTTAGCCATTGAATCATTCCAATCAATGACTAAGATTGAAAATATTAAAACTTAAACACATTTTGGGCGGAAGGGTATTTTCGTAATTTTACATACAACAACAACAACAACAGCAGCAACAAGACCCAATTACTGCATAAGTGGGGTATAGGGGAGGTGAGATGTAGACAGTCTTGCCTCTACCCAAAGGTAAAGAGACTGTTTTCATAAGGACCTCCGGTCAAACGCGAAAAGAACAAGAGGATGTAAGAGGTAAGTAATCATACATGTCGGTCGATTATCACCTGGCTACATTCAGAGTATGGTAGAATAACATAACATACAACCTAGGACACCTTAGATCATATCCAACAAAACATAGCAAAAAGGAACTCAAATGAACATATTAAACAATAGAAAAGCATAATAAACATAACCACATGCATCAAACATTCAAACCAAACATGTGAGACGAGAGAAACTATTAAGAGTGACATGAGCAACTATTAAGGAACGTATTTTCGTAATTTTACTTAAATACCTAAATTATCTCTCCTTATTTACCATTCCATTCTCGATCTAGTTTTACTCTCATCCCTTCCCCCTCCAATCCCGTTCTCTCTCCATCTCCAGTCAAAAGGGCAACGGCTAAGAGTGGAGCCACCACCAGCTCCGATCACCATCAAGGGCGGAGCCCGCACGGTTAAGAGTGGAGCCCGTATCGTAGATCATCACCATCACTAATCACCCCCACCATCTCCCCTTTATGAGTACCCTTAAGACGAAACCCGTATCTAACCACGATTTGACAGCGATCCAAGTGATGAGATTTCTCCCTTGGTTTTCAATATTTTTCTAATTTTTATTTGATTACAACCCTTTTAAAATAAGAACAGAATGTTATTAAAAATCATGTAAGTTTATACATAATTATCATAGGTTTTTCAAAATTAAGAATACAAAATGGAAATCCTGGATCTTAATTATCTCGAAGAAGGTGACATGACGGTGGCTCTTTCTGAAGAGAGGAGGAGCGGCGGCTGGGGGTGGCATCTTCATTGTAGAAGGTAGTGGTGCGGTAGAAGAGAGCGGTTTGGGTGTTGATTAAACTTACGGGTGAATAGAATCGAAAGAGATTTCTATGGATGTTATGTAATCAACTTTTCTAGTAATAACTTGTATATATATTTCATTTTATGACTGGCAAATTAAACATCTGGTAGCGAAGTGACTCCAATAACTGGTTACAACAATACATTTATGTGATTTAAAAAAAAAAAAAAGTACGTTATCGCAAATGAACATTTAAAATAAAAATATTACATTAACCCTTATTTGTTTTTATCAACTACACACAATTTTATTTTATACCAAAATGATCGAAAACAGCAAGTATGTAATTTTGTTGAACTATATAGAATTGTGAAAGATGGGATGCCATAAACGGCATGTGCAAAGCATTGTTGAGTCTCATCACAAGGTGGGAACCAGCTCATCGGATAGTAGGGTTGGGACCTAGCAGGGTTGGGACCTAGCAGGGCCATTGTGAATATCAATTTTGTCTTGCTATTCGTATAATATAGTAGCTTTTTAAAAGCTTAAATAAAATATATTAAAATTTGGAGCGCCTATTTTCACTTCTTTTTTTTCTTCTAAGTATAAATCTCAATGTACAATAAACAGTGTACAATTGTTTATTGCTATCGCCGCTGCCGGCATAAAACAAATGCCCATACTCATCGTATAAAGATTTACGATACGCGATAAGGGCTTTCAATTTTTTTTTCGATAAACCATGGGGAACCGGCTTTTGAAGAAACTTGAACATGTCCATAATTTTCTTTTTTCTCGTCGCCGCTTCAAATATTGCCAACGCATCTGCTGCATCTTCACCATTTTGTGAAGTTTGTGTTGCGTTTCGTCACTTGAATATCGGTAGGAAGATGCATTTGATGAACTACCAGTCTTCCGGCTAACGTTATGACCCGGTGCTCTCCTAATGGGGTTGTCTCATAATAACTACTCCATAACCGGTGTCAAGCTCGGGGATTCCGCACCTCGACATAACTATTAACGTTCTCATTAACGATCCAGTACCGAGGACATACATTTATGCGCGACGTCATATACATGTTTCTCGTCGACACCGCTTTCTCGCCTTCGTTCACTAAATTTTTTATAAATTGCCCTGAACTCCTTCGTAGACTTTTTTTTAAATCTTGCTTCATATGCCTTGTAGTTGACTTTTTATACATTCGCTATCAACAGTTTCCTTGTTGAACAATTTAATTATGCTATCCCAAAAAGCCGCGTCCGTTTGAATGTTCCCGATGACGGGGTCTTTAGAAGCCGCAACCCAACAGCTCGACAACACCAAAGCTTCGTTGTCGGTCCAAATCCTTTTGTTGCAAATGTGCTTCCCTTTTTTTCTCTTTTCTTAAGTCAGCACTTCTTCTTCTTCTTTGTCATCGGCCACTGCGACACTAGTCCACTCGCAATCATTGTCGATGTTGATTGGTGGAATTTGTTGTTGTAGTTGTTGTAGCTATTGTTGTTGTTGAATCCAATCGTGTTGAAACTGTTGCCAATTTTATGGATAGTTGAAATGTGATGGAAAGGGTGGAAATCTGATTTGATTATTAAACAATTGTGAATATGGATTCACAGGGATTGTCGGTGGCGGCCCCATATTGATTGGTGGCGAATAGTTGCTCGGTTGACCTTGCGGATTGGATGAAGAGGATGTCGGTGACGGTATGTCGAGTAGGCTTTGAAACATATCGGCACCCGGAGATCGAGATGAGTTGTTTTGGTTGTTTCGGTTTGTCACTGTAGTGTTTGTTGCAGTAATGATAGTATGAAATAGTTTAAAATGGTTGAAAAGAAATTGTTTTGGACGCAACCAAGAACATCCCCACGACGTGTGGATGGGAGTGGCCTAATATCCTAGATGCAAAGTTTGTGCACCTTTAATGCAAATTTTTTATATGGACCATTAATATCAAAATGAAAAAAATCCTCATAATCTCTTATCAACTGGACATTCATGTGCCGCTATTAATCGAACGAATATAAACAAAGAAATTTCGTCTGTTAGTTAAGTTAACAAACATAAACATACCTCTCATTCGTTTATTTATGTGTGGGAAATGATCCCTCCACAACAAAAATTTACCATACACAACAATATATGTATTAGACAGTTGTACAGCACAACTGTCTGATGCATATATTGTTGTGTATGGCAAAAAACTATTGTGTAGGGATCACCTCCCTTTATGTGCGAGAATGCTCGATAATTTGTTCATGAATGTTTGTTTATGTCGTTAGTGTATCTTCGTCCATGATATTCATACTTTCTGTTTTGAACTACTTTATAGCTTGTTAAAGATTTAATGATTAGTCAATTTGCGTCCATTTTTGTTCGTTCATGACGAACGAATATGAACACATGTGAATAAGGTATCATTAATGTTTGAATTACAACCTATTTTTATGTGCTATTTGAATAAAAGACACTGATTTTGTTTGCTTATTATGGATCATAACACAAAGCGGTGATAGACAAATACAAGCTTATGGTGAAACCAAATATGTGTAAGTGAGTGTGAGTGTTTAAGTGACATGATACGTCCACATACATGGGATGTGTATGTAACTATGTATATTCAGACGGTGGTGAAACGTGAAGAGAGTGTATTAATAACTTTGATCAAACCAAGTCAAATCTGGAAGTAGTCTATCTACTCTCGGGTAAAAATATGTCTATCTACATTTCACCTCCCCATACCCCGTCTTTGACGACATTTGGTATTGTTGTTAACTTGTTATTGTTGTAAGTCGAATAACGTGTATGGTGGTGGTGGGTGCTTGGTTAAATGAAGGTAGGAGACATATTATGTGCAAGTGTGCAACTCAAAATATGGCTTTCTGAACATATAATCTTTAGCCCAATGGGCCAATATTCATTCAAAGTGAGCTCAACATAAATTCGAAAACTCGGTCCAAGAATTATTATTTTTTTTTTTTATTTCACCTCTTTTTTATTTTATTTTAGAAAGACTTTTTTTTAAAAGCGGAGAAGATTATTTAGAAAGACTTTTATTAATGGGGAAATACTTGGTTACCAAATTTTGCTCCAGCAACAGGTAAAAACATAGATGGTTTGTGGATATCAAAAAGCTAAAGGGTTAAAAGGTAAATTAATTTTAAAAGTTTATATGTAATTGCCGTATTAAATATGCACTGGCTGCATGTATGTCAAGCCCTTAATTAAAACCCATACGGCCATACATGATGGTTATCCATGCTTAATACCTTTTTTTTTTGCTATTAGTATCTATTTTAGATGTCGTCAATGGTTTTACCTCAATTAGCATGGAGGCCAATGATAGAAGATTCTGTCTCTTGGAGACTAAGGTTTAATCCTTAGGCAAATGAGTTTTATCAATAATTTGTTATCGTGTCTACAGGTGGACAGGTTATTGGGTTTTCTCCATATCTAGAGTAACTTGGGGCGTTCAAGGGCTCCGTGCGGCTGGATTGACCAGTTAAGGGGTGATCTAGGTGATTATATTAGTTGGACATTAAAAAAAGTATCTATTTTAGATATAAAGTTTTTTATGTTGAAAAATGATGGACGATTATTAAATATTAACCAAAGTTTTCCTTTTTGTATCTGAGGTTTAAATTATAAGATGGTTTTAATTAATAATGTAATTATTATTAAGTGCTTTTGATAAGTTATAACAAATACCACTAAGATGAAGATACATACGTATTTCAACATAAGTTTTGATATATCTGATTATTTGGTAAGCCTAAAAACATGCTTAAAAATTTGGTGTTGACATATGGATTCCATTCATTCTCTCTCTCTTAACCTTAGCATTTGATTTGTCGATACGTTCCTCAAAAAATCTGATTGGGCGGATTCTTCCCCCAACTAACGAAGAGTGTGTCAGCATCAGACTTTTAAGCATTTGTTTAGGCCTACCAAATTAGTCATATTTATCATTTTTCTTTCAACATTTATCATATTCCTTATATAATCAGTTATTGAACAGCTACCTCTGGATTGAAAATTGCTAGGACTAAGAGGAGTGGAGAAACTCCTTCATGGGGGGACTTTCGTCATGTGGCGTCTTGTCACATCCCAAGTTATTATCTCAAATTAGGGGAGTGGAACAACTTATATGGGTGGTGGAACTTCCGCCAAGTGGCAGTGTTCGTTGCTTGGATATATAAAAAAGTGAAAAAGTGAGGATGAGATAGAGAGTGTAAGAGGCATCCTCTGTAGGTTGTGGAGGAAAAAAGGGTGGGAGTCGCCCAAATGGACGCTACACTCCGTTAAGTCTAAACAACTTGAAATCTCCTCTAAATTGAACAATGGGTCCTACATTCAAATTTTTTTTCCCTTATAGTTTTTGTAATTTTCTATTTTACCCGTTAACGTTTGTTTTCATTTATAATTTTAGCCTTACATTAACTTTTTATTTTAATCCTTGAACTCTTTCTAATTTTCTGTTTAGACAACATTTTTTCTAAACATTTTTTATTTTGACATTTAAACTTATTTTCATTTTTATTTTTTGCCTTCAACTTTTTCCTTTTGTTTTATATTTATTGGTTATCTCGGTGCAAACACGACTAAAAATAAACCATGTAATGATCAGTTGCAAAGCTCAGTCGTGATATCTAAACCTTTTTTTTAGAGTTAACGACATAAATGGTCCCTGTGGTTTGTCAAAAAAATCACATTTCGTCCATGTGGTTCAAAAACCTCACTAGTAGTCCTTTATAGGAGGATAAGGTTCATGTTTGGTCTGATTGACTGACGGCCGTTATCTCCCATCCGTTAAAACCCTCACGTGCCTCCCCCGTGAGGGTATTTTGGTACTTTCCACCTGTAAAGGACCATTGGTGATAAAAAAAAATTTTTTTACCACTTTCTTCTTTCACTTTCTTTTTATCTATATCTATATCTATACACACATATACATATATCATCAAATTAATAAAGAAACATACATACTATATACACACAAACAAACATAACTTTCTCATCCATGCCATAAATCAAAACCAACAAATACAATAAGAAAAATCCATCAAACACTAAAACAAAACCTAGATATTCATATAAATCAAACCCTTTTTAAATCAAAATCAACCCACTTTGAAGACCCCATCACCCATATCTTTCCCACCATCACCACATTCAGATCTCCGACGAAGAATACGTGGACACCACCACCTCCACGAAGTTGTTATCAACACCATATGTTCTTCCCCGTCTTCCTTCCTTCTCTACAAACAACGGTGTAGGCGGCGACGGTTTTAAAAGTAATGCGACGGTGGTGCAGGTAGGGTAGTGATGCGGCAACTTTAAAAGTGGTGCGACGGTGGTGCAGGTAGGGTAATGATGCAACGACTGTTTTTAAAGTGGTGCAACAGTGGTGTGGGGTGGTGGCCGACCAGATCTTAGTGGTGTGGGGTTGTGGCTGACCGGATCTTGGTGGTGTGGGGTGGTGGCCGGATTTACTAACCCTTAGATCTAGAGGTTTTTTTTGTATATTTCATTTTGTTTTAAATTGTAAAAATTATTTTCTTTAGATCTAATTTATTGGTATTTCATATGTTTTGCTGTTGTTGTTGATAATGATTTATTAAAGATGTATGTATCGGTGTATCTCATATGTTTTGATGTTGGTATTTCATCAAAATGTTGGTTTGATTTGAGTTTGAGTTTGAATAAATATTATGTGTTTTTGTGTGTGTATATATGCATAGAGAGACAGAAAGAGGGTGGAAATCATGAGCTCAGATGTGTTAATAAGAAGAAAGTGAAAGAAGAGAGTGGTAAAAAAATATCACCAATGGTCCTTTAGGAGTAGAAAGTACCAAAATACCCTCACGTGGGAGGCACGTGAGGGTTTTAATGGATGGGAGATAACGGCTGTCGGTCAATCGGACAAAACATGAACCTTATTCTCTTATAAAGGACTACCAATGAGGTTTTTCAACCACATGGACGAAACGTGATTTTTTTTGACAAACCACATGGACCATTTATGTTGTTAACTTTTATTTATTTATTTAAGAGTTCTATACTAATTATCTTGTGATTTAATCCACAATGGCATATTTCCATTTTGAGCCTCGAAATTTTTATATTTTTCAAAATTTCACCCTCTAACTTTTAATATTTTTTTATTTTACACACAATACTAATTTCAATTTTCATAACCCATAAATTCTATTGAATTTTGCTTTTATCTTTGATTTTTCCCCCTTTTCTAAACACCCCAAAAAAGGTGTGCAACGAAGCACAGAGAAAATAACTTCGTTATTTTATTATTATTTTTTTACGACAAATTTGAGCTTAACGACATGCAACCTCGTTATTATTACATTTATGTTTATATCTTATATAAATAAACTTTATCTTAGTTATTTATATCTTTAAAAATGAGTTACTACTCAATGAATTAGAGTTTTATACAAATATATATAGAGATATACATATACAATAATCAATATAACTAACAAACTATAGATGTAGTATTTGGACGATACACGTTTTTTTATTATCTCTTTTAAATAACATAATTTATTACATTAATGAAGTCTCGACTTACAAGAAAAATATAATAAACAAAATTTTCAACCCAAACACATAAACTTTCTATATGACGTCTATCTTTAAGGTTTTAATATATGTTTCATTTTTGTCAAAACTTAAACTCAATTTGAAAAACTTATCTATCTTTTGACGATGAATCAATTGGAATAATCTTTGTTTAATATATTTTAATTTTGTTTAATCCCATTTTAGCGTATAAAAAAGTTATTGTCTACTATATACATGAATAGTTAATCTGTATATCAAACATGATTAAATACATGATTAAGACAAATCTATTTATAAATTTGTGTTACTTGGATGCATGTTATCGCTTACATGAATACCTTAACCCGGTTAAGGTATTCATGTAAGCGATTAGTTAACCCCCATGTTGTGTAATATAATAACTTGTGTATACTGCTACTAATTATTAATAATCTAATATATACTACTATAGATATAGGAGTAGCCATCTTTTAAAATTTATAGATTAAACATTTAACCATCCATTGTTCAACGCAAAGGTATTTACTCCTTTTGTTTTTATTTTTTTGTTCCACATTACCATTTTTATTTTGAGAAAATAACATCAATACCCAAATTTAAAAGAAAATATATCAATT
>JAOXNX010000033.1:3991481-4002597 GCA_028566075.1 Solidago caesia
GTATATGCCATGGGACAACATCAAATAATTAGAGGCAAATAAGGTGCAGCCATATTTAAATTGAAAGTCAAATGAGTATATATGGCCACCTGCTTTTTAATGTAAGTTGATTTTATGTGAACCCGAATGACAATGGTCTGCAGTGCAATCTCATTGAATATGGAGAAAAGCTTGAATCACAAACTATGAACCATTATTGCAGTTCTATTATGCTGATTAATACCACCAGGGAGTATAAACGTGGCTGGAAATGTATCTTTAGTGAATATAACCTCGTATATCATTATAGTACAGCCCAAGGACTTGACCCTCGTATAGTGTAAATAAAAAGCAGCCATGTAAACTCAGAGGACTGAACACTAAAAACTTATATGGTTTTGCAAATTTACAAAATAAATGGTTAGTCAAAACCTTGCCATTTTAAATTGAACCCATAATTTCCCATTTTGACAGCATTACCCAACCCAAGTTTCCCATTTTGCCACTAAGTAGAGTATGCAAAAAGTGTGGTGCAAGAAGTTTTCAACCAATAAGAGGTATATAATGTGTAGTGTTGTTTTGTATCAGCTTGGAAGGTGTAATTTATATATATGCATTCATAATAAGAGTTTGGTAATAGCTTGGATAGAAAGCTGTCATGGTATTCACAACAATCAAAATAGTTTAACAAACTGTCTTCTATTATAGTATGCTATCAATAACATGTCTTATCAATACTTTGTATGCAAGTATCCAAGGAACATATATGAGTTCTGATTGTTTCTTTGAAAACAAAGTAATCAAAGCTTCCATACTCAAAAAATGTTATTCTATTTGTTACGAATACTAAGGGCAATAAATTCGACCCATTTTTGGTTATGTTTTATTTCAAACAATCTAACAAAAAAAAACTGAAATAGGAGTCTGGCAAAACTCGAAAGGGTTGAAAGTTGTCCGGAGACCAGAGTCTATTTCTACAGCATAAGACCTTCTAAAACCATTTAATGCAATGAGTTAAAAATATTGCAAAGAAAAAGAAAACATTTTATAATCAGACTACAACTCATTGATACATAATATACAGAAAACCAATCAAATTTGGATCTCAACTTTACAAACACTGGTAAGTCCTAACTTAAACTAAACCACAATCCCAAAATGACGCAGCATTTCACTGTTGGAAACAAAATTCACAATAATAACAATTTCAAAACCTAGCTATTGTAATAAATACATATAAATAATAAGCATAAATAACATAAAATTTGTTATTATAAAAAAATTAAGAAATGTGAAACCAACCTGGTCGTTCGGCGTGGTAATAAGGTGCTTGACAGCATGAAGAGGAAGTTCCTGAACGGCGAAACCGAGAAGCCGCGTCTCATCATCATCAGGTGTTGCAATTTGGACCATCGGCGTGGAGCTGCCATTTGTGTTAAGCAAGTTAGCAATACAACATTAACAACTGAGAAATGGATGTGGTCGTGCCATTTTTTTAGCAGCCACATCTCGCCTGACTGAACCCCACTTAAGCGCAGCCCGAATCTTACACCACCTTGCCCGGGGCGATCCAGTCCTTGAGAAAAAGATTCCATAATCAGAAGTTACAATGTCTATAGTTTGATTGTTAGGATCAATGAACAATTCATTTTCATGCCATAAAGATGTCCCATTCAGAAAATGGATATTAGTAGCTAGATCTTGATCATAAGCTCCATTGCTAAATTCTTTAATTATGAAACTGTTCCTTAATGCAGGTGAAAAACATTTAACGGAATAAGGGTCTTGGTTAACACAAACTTCTGTTAGATTGCTGCTATCAACCATCCCATAATCTGTATCAAGTAACATGCCATCAGAACCAGTATACCAAATTCGTACTTCCTTAAGTCTTGAAAAAATAAGCAGCAATATGTTTCTTCTATATTTAAGATTGAAATCTGATGTTTATATTTGCCCCACGAATAGTACTGTACCTTGCTGCAGAAGAGGGATATTAAGACCCTGCTGGCCTAAACTTGCACTGTTAAGAAAGCCATGGTTTAGGATAGACATAGGCACCGAGTCCCCAAAATAGGATGAGGCATCAATTGGTACTATCCCATTCAGGTTTCTATAAACTTGTTGCTTCAAATCTTCCACCACAGGCTGCAAATCATTAAAAAAAAAAAAAAATGACGTCAATTTTAAATACCATAAGCTCCCGGTCAACGATGTTCTACTTAGAACTAAAAAAAGCTATGTGAAAATTCATGTGATAATGAGATATGAAATATATACCTTTTGATATATGGAGAGTTTATCTATTGGAAGATAATCCTGGCCATCAAAGATTGCACCCCTGACAGTCAAAACGGAATCAAACAAAAGCCCGATTCCATCTGCACCACATATGTACGTGTATAACTTGTCATCCAAAACACACTCTTTGGCATGCTTAATTATTGTCTCCCATGTCTTGTTAGATAATCTACCAAGTAGCTACAATATACACTGTGTGAATTGAAGTATATAAATTGAGAAGCATATAATGTAAGATAATTAACTTTCTATTATTGTGTTACCTTACGTAGTAAGGACTCGTTGGTAACATACATTTGCAGAAAGTCCTTCACGGTGCATATGCGATGTGATGCTAGTCGTTCATGAAAAACGCCATCTTTTGCAATCTTTTCCAAGCGCCAGATTTCGTCTTCCAAGGATGGAGGATGATGCTTCTTGTATGCTGAATGAAGAAAGAAACAGTTAGCCATGAGATTTGATTTGTAGCCCGCAATAAATCCATCAATTTGGGTTGCTTTTAATCTCAAACGGGTCACTTAAAAAAGTTTCTATTTTGGGACAACGTATCAAATTGGCAGAATGGAACAAAATTGACCCGTTTCTTTCCAAACCTATTTGGTTACGCGGCCTAACCAACATAGCCATCTTTCCGCCTATAGTATTTACGGATTCTTAGTTTGGGAATTAAATACGAAAATTAGTTCAGGAACATATGCAAAAGGAATAAAAAAAAGGGGAGTCTTACCCTCTCCCCTGTGATCTTTTACAATGAACGCCTGACTTTTTGCTTCTCGAATTCTCAGACCAGTAGACGTTTCCTTGACTCGTGCACCAATCATGAACTTTCTACTCCTTCTCCAACTTGAATTGTCTGTAAAACATAATTCACCTAAATCCGCAACTCCATTTTCTAATGTGAGTACCAAATCACCGGTTATCAATGGCCTCCTGCCATCTCTTGCACATATAACTTTGTCTTCAAAGTCTTTCTTAGCCCAATCTTCTTCATCGCCAACACAGAAATCCCCATCAAGCGGAACAATCTCTACTTTCATTGATGAAAATGGTCCACTTGATATAACTTTGTTGGAATCG
Source organism: Solidago caesia (assembly GCA_028566075.1). Taxonomy (NCBI): domain Eukaryota; kingdom Viridiplantae; phylum Streptophyta; class Magnoliopsida; order Asterales; family Asteraceae; genus Solidago; species Solidago caesia. The sequence goes on from JAOXNX010000033.1 coordinate 3,994,839, forward strand.
ACATCAAACAACACTATTTTCACACCAGTATTGTCAGCCGACTCGATTTGACTCCCAGTGAAGAATGTATTAGGCAGTCTTGCAAGAAAACGCAGCTGCAATGACGTCTTCTTATTTGTTTCAAGTGCATTGATAGATCTATAACACAAACAAAACAGATTTCATTATTTGATATATTCCTGGGAACAAAAATTATGACACAAATGTCAAGTTATGAGATCCAGCCTACATCGGTATTGGAGAAAAGAAGCTTTGACATGAACGTTGAACCTCGTCTCGCACCTATCAGACAAAAGAAACAACATTTAAAACATCATACGACATAGAAAGATCTTGCAGCCGGCAGGATTAAACATGTCATATGATTAATAACATCAAAGTCCAACAACATATTACCAATTTTCGAAGGAATGGTTCCAAAGTTATGGCTAATTCATGTGATGAAAGCCCAGGTATCACATTTTGAGCAAGACTGCAAAGATTATCATATATTCAGAAGACTTAAAAATATCTATAAACCCTTATAAAAAGTACATCACCACCAATTTTTAACCGTATACCACCAAACATGCATTAAGTTGTCGTACAGTAAACCATTTTAAAGCATGTTTAATGGTGTACGGCTATCCTTATAAAAATTACACCCATTTTGTTGAAAAGTTACAAAATTTAATATGTAAAAAGACCAATATACCCTCCAGTTTAAATCTTAATTAATATTTACTTTATATATTTAATCAAACTTTTCATTTCTACAATTAACTTATTTAATTTATTTCAAACTTATATGTTTTTAATTTTAATTATGAAAATCAAGTCTAAAAAAAATGAAAAAGTTATTTTTAACCACAAGCGAAAACCACCATAAAAAATCATCGGATGTCACCGGTAGAAAGTATTTACTCGACACTCTGCTAATATAATGTAAAGATTACAGTAATTGACATATAACAGTTGTTATATCTATAATTAGACACTCACATGGAAGATGGAGTAATCCTTCGTTTGGATTCTTTATTGAGGCCCTCCATTTCCTCATCACCAAAAGGTCTCTTATGTGCCATCAAACACCAACACTCGATTTCTAAATTAAAAAACTTGGAATAATATTGTACAAGAAATTATACTTACAAATATAATGCTTATAACTATCAACTGCCCAATCAACAAACTTATATATACTAGAGAGGAAACTTCTTTGAAGTTTCCATTTAAATGAATAAAATAAAAAAAGATTATACATACAATGTCAACTACTACTAGTACACAAGGAATTGAAGTACGCGTAGCTGAATGTTGTGTGTGTGTGGAATGGTGTGGGCTTGTAGTATCTTAACTTTGCTACTTTTTTTTTAAAAGGTTTTGGTTAAAATAAAACAAATATTAACGTAAAACAAATAAAATATCATATTCTCTTAACTGAAAGTCATTGTGCATCATGAAAATCTTCGTGCATCATTGTATATATTTGTATTCTATGAATCTTCCTGCATCAGTTTTATCATGTTCCAATGGTCAATATTTTATCTTATCTTATTTGTTTTACTTTAATACTTGTTTTACAATGACCAACCCCTATATATATACACATTAGTTTAGTCCCACCATTAATATAAAAAAAGATTTTCCTATGTTTTTTTTTAATTGGCAGAAAATTTGCTAGTTCCAACATATTCCTTGAATCATACAGAAATATCAAATTGAAAAATGGTAAATCTTCTTAAAAATTAGCCTAAAAATCTTCCTAAGACTACAAGATGATGACACTTGGATTCCACTAAATCTTTTTCTTAATCTTATCCGTTGATTTTTCCACACGTCCTTTTCTTTTAGGGTAAATTACATTTTTGGTCCCTCAACTTGTCAATATTTGCAGATATTACCCTAAAGTCAAAAAATTACAATTTTAGTCACCAAAGTAGGTCAATTTTTTCAATTTTGGTCCAAACCCCAACTCCGTCTAATTTTGGCCGTTAACTCCCCCACGTGACTAACACGTGAGGGACCAAAAGTGAAAAAATTAGCATACTTCAGGGACCAAAAGTGAAAAAAACCTTTATATCAGTGTTTATAATTAATCTACTTTATGGTTGAATTGAAAACTGGTTTCTCAGATCTACCTTGTGAAGGTGATGTGTGGTTTGAATATGCCTTGACTTGTGCATGTACAATTCTTTCTCATAGTCCCATACATATGAAAAGAAGGATACTTATGTTTGTTGCAAGGTATGTAATTCTATGCTTAATTGTTTCACCAGCTTATTTGTGTGTATATATATATATGTACTAGGTATTTTACCCGCACAGCTATTTAAAAATTTTGTTCTATAATTAGTTAATATCTTGTTTATTTTGTAGATACATATATAAAGATAAAACACTGATAAATACATAAATGAAAATCGTCAAATGTTATTAAAGTTAATAAATGATGATATTGAAGCTAATGTATAGATTTATTAGGACGACATTGGCGTTAAAATCCAAGAATTAAAAAGCTAGTGTTAAATTTAAATGTAAAACTTGACCTCATTGAGGGCCTTAGTGTCTTAAGGGACGCAGGTTCGATTCTTGCCAAAGGCAAGTCTGAGATTTGTAGCTAACTATCAATGCAAAAAACTCAGCATGAGGGTTTCTCGCAGGTACCAATGTGTTACATGGGATCAAGGGTTCCTATCGATCTACCCATTTTTTAATCTAAATGTAAAACTTATACAATAACACACACACACACACACACACACACACACACACACACATATATATATATATATATATATGAAAACAACACAACATATCGTTGTTAAATCTAAATCTAATGTATCCACTCAAGTTTCACTCGGATGATGAAAAACAGGAATGCTTCACATAGCAACCATGAAAGAGTGGCATGGATGATTGATCTTTACGAAAGAGTTTTTTTTATCTTACGAAGAGTACGATACTTCGATTTATTACTTGTCAACAAAATATCCACACACTTCTTTTATCAATCCACAATGATGGACATGCCCATCATTTACAAATACATTCAATAACACACTACAACCTACACTATACATCATCCGAAAATACAACACTCTATACCGTACACTAACATGTCTAATCTAGACATATCAATAACATAACAAAAACCACATACTAATACAACTAATCCATGTATGCATTACAATCATGTCTACAATCCATGACTATAACCTATTTGTAATCCATGCCTACAAACCATATCTGCACAAATCCACCCCGTGTAACTCTATAACCTGCACATGTATCCAAAATCAGTCATCTATTCATTTTGACTCCCTAATATCATAGCCATAATATCCAACCTGCACTAAACACTTCATACCCATAATCGCATGTAACATAGACTACGTGCCTCTTATTCTATAATCTTGTTTTATAATAGTATAACTTTATTTATAGGTGGCAATTACCACCACCTGGTTACTTAGGGTCAAATGGATATACCTTTTTCAGTCATATTTGACACACTACTATATACATATATATAAGTTTTGAATTTCTTTAAAACAAAAGTTAGTAGCTTAAGAATCGTTGGATGCAAGCATAGATGGCTTTTGAATGAACAGAAGTCATCATTCCAGCAAAAAAATGGCTTCTTAGATATGACAGCCCAGAGAGTTCTTGAGGAAAACAATGTGTTTATATGGCGGTTAGTGTAAAGCCCAAAGGTATTTTACCATGTCCCTCCAACCCATTTCAAAATTTTCACTTTTTCACTCATTATATCGTTCCCCCAAAACAGCATTAAACCAAAATGGGAACTTTCCAAAGATTAGCCAGGTCCACTCATTATATTGTTCCCCCAAAACATATCATTAAACCAAGAGAACTTTCCATAGTTTAGCCAGATGCATTAAGTATGTTTAGCAGAAGGCATTTCCATTGCTGTAGCTTCTCTTACACACGCAATTTGGTCCGTCAATATAGTTTGTTGAACCTTTCCGTTCATAAATCCCAGGAATGCCTTTCACATGATAAAATAGATTATATAAGAAACTTGGGAGGCAAACAGTTATATAAATAGAATATACAAATATCATTACTGTGTTTGGGTTGCAATCACCAGGTAAATGGGTCAAAGTAGAGAAATCTTTTATCAATAGATGGTCGAATGATACAACAAACACTCTAGCTAAATACGAAACAGGTCAAGGGTCGAACAGTCATTGCTATACTAGTGTTCTTGTAATAATAGTAGATTAATTATTTGTTTCAAAATAATGGACACAAAGTATTTAACCGTCGACCTAATCTAACTGTTTTAAGCCGTACTGAAAAGTAACATGTTTGAACCGCAAGCCTTTTTTGACCTTTTACCCAACCATTTTGCCACTCTATGTCTGAGAGATCATAAACCAACTACACAGAGGAGAAGGGGAGATGGGGAGTTGTGGTATATGGTCAAAAAGGGTAGGGCTGACGCAAAAGCATTTTGTCCAGAATTTATGAAGTTTCTTATGAATAATTAGGGTGTAAAATACGATCCAGAGATCTATGTATTGTTTTTTTTTTAAAAATCTAATTCATTTAATAAAAGTAGTTATAAGGTTTTATACATTAAAAAAAAAACTCCCCATTTGACCCATTTAACCAAGAAAACGTAGCCCGGACAACTCATCCATAAGTAAAACGGTTAAAAAAACTATACTTCCTGATTAAATATACGGTCAATAAAAATGAAGTTTCAAAATATACACATAAATTTGTATATGTATGGCCCATTTTCTTTAAGCCATATACGTACACATTTTATAATTTATCTGTGTAGCTGGTTAGATCCTTAAAAATAACTGGGTCAAATTGCACCTCTATAAATATATAACTGTTTTTACCTTAACCGGTATCTTCCATTCCAAAGACCCGAGTGAAGAAGCTAAGGCTTTCTTTAGACCAAATATTACTACCATTTGTCCCAACAGTTTTCCAGTTTCTTTATCAAACAAAGACTCTGCAAGAGCCTTTGCTGTTTTCTTTATGGGTCCCATTCCTTCACCACCTCCTGTCAAAAGAACCGCAGGTAGAACCATATCCAATTCTATCTCTACTCGTAAGTCATCATAATACAAAACCACCATAATACAAAGTTGATTAACTTTCTGCAATTTGACCATAAAAACTAAAGAAAAAAGGTGTTAATCTTGTTGAGAACAGCACGGGCAAAAGAAGGTCGAACAGGCAATCCGAAAACTCGTACTTGGTTTGGTTCTAGCTTGTCTAACAAAGCTCTCTTTGATACCTCTTCCGAAGGATAGTAGCATCTTTTGACCCCCGGGTCAAACCTGGTTACATAAAAGAAGTTTTAAAAGTTTTGTCGATTAAATATGACTTTACCATGTCCGGTGGCATGTATTTAAGATCGATAATAACGATCACAAAGATGACTTTCTTTTGCAATCCTTGTCAAAAATACAACACATAAAGAATGTGTTGCATTAGAGGATAAACACTTATGATAATTCTGGCGTACGAAAAGCTCTCGGCTTTTGCGCTTTGGGAATGGACCTTGTCGCTTTTGTGCGCCTATCGCTTTTTAAACCCAAGCTTGTAGATTGCTTAAAAAGTTACAGAACCAAATAATTATCTATAACCAAAAACTGCATGATTTTATATGCATAAGGATGTTAAAAACTACTAAAGCACCATTAAGTTAGAAAAAGGTGATGGAGTGAGGGCTATTTATTACTTGGCATGAAAGGCGGCAATAGCAGCGAGATAAACACCATGTATCTATCTTGGAGAAGTGCCATGGAACTAGGGATGAGCAAAAATCCTGAAAAACAATCATAAACTTGAAATTGAAAAAAACCCCAAATTGAAATCTAAAAATTCTTACCTGAAGTGGATGAATCCATCAAATTTTTTTGCTAAAAACAATACCTCCTGTCTGCACCCCTGCAGCAACTACCTGGGCTATGTGCTGAGTTTTCTTTTGTAATCATCCTCTTATAAAATTTTCATACAAAAGGAAAAAAAACTGGTGGTAATAAGATATGTATACCAGATTTGAGTTCTTACCTGAAGATTTTCAATAGTTGGATCGGAAACGCTTTGAATGGTTAGAGAAAATTAGGGCTATGAATTGCAGAACAAATAGGCTGATGTGAAGAGATTGTTTAAACGGGTAATTTAATTAAACGGGTGGGTTTGCTAAAGGTCCGCATGTTTTTAACTTTGTTGTTATTATTATGGATGGAGAGTATAAGGCTGTCATGTACCTATATTCTAGTTGACAAACTTCATTTCCCTGATTCCTAAATGGCCATAATCAGTGCCAAAAAAGTAGAAAGCCCGTTGATCTGGCCAATTCCTAACCTGATTCCTAACATCCCCATGATGCACTAAGCTGTTTCTGATGAACCTCAAAAGGTCAATAGGATGTTCAAAGTCATAGCTCACCGTCTTGCCTTTTTTATTCTTTCGGCTTGTCATACATTGAACAACCGACGGTGGAAGCGAAGCCTACCAATATTTACCGTCGAAAAAATAATTCTTCCATTTCAATATGTATGCATCAAGTTGACGGTAATACTTGAAGAAATGGTATACATCCTGAAGAAATCGACTACGGAACCACTTATCCCATAACCAACAATTTAACTCAATTTGCCGAAATGATATGCTCCTATTAGATAAATTAAAAGAAAGACTGAGAATCAACACGTTATATATATATATTATATAAACATAAATGTAGTATTATAAATACATATATATAATGTATATATAGAGTATAGTATTATAAATAAATATAAATGTTATCATACCTCGGTTCATCAGTCAACTTGATTGCTAATTCCCTGGCCTCCACCGCCCAAGAAAACATAGTTGAAACTTCAGCAGCGGTAACTCTCTGGTTTCTCTCGTAATCATTCAAGTTAGTGAAAGGTTTTGTGTTATAACAAAACACTATTAATCGTGCAAATCTAAACTTGACAATATCTTCTTATGACTCGTCCCATTCTTTACAGTCTTCGAACCCACATAGTTTGGGGACATTATGAGATGTTAGCATCACGTTCCAAGGGTGTATGCGAGTGTGACAAATATGAAGCCTATGTAGCTCGTTAATACAAGTAACTACTTGCCTGTCATTTGAAAAAAAAAAGCAAAAGGTTAATAGTCTTTATAACTTTCCTTTTATTAATTAAAAAGGCATAACAATCCCGAGATCATACCTCAAAATGCGAGCGCAAGGGTCTTGCGTGTTCCATGGAAGCCTCGTCATACGTTTATAAACATTCGACTGATCATAGAGACAAACATCATAGTAGTCTTGGGCCAATAAATATCCGCCATTCACGGCATTGGCCCCATGAAATGCAACAATGTTACTTGTATTATTATTCCAATTGATGCTCAAAAACTTTATATAGGTGGGAGAAAGAACATGATCATCCGGGTATACACACACCTCAACGTCAAACCCCATCATGGTCCCCCTATAAACCTTAAAATCTTGCAACCCCCCATGATGATGATCAAAGGTGATCTCTGGTGACAGAATACTATGTAACCAACAATCAGAAGCGATTTTTAAATTCCCATCCACTCCCAATGTCTTCATTCTTTCTTTAAAAGAATCATAGCTCAAACAATGGTAGACGGTAATACGAGTTTTATCCACAATCCTAACAGCATTGTATTTGCTAAACTTTAGGTGTGAAAACGTAGTGTCTACCTGAAAACTATCTACTGTAACCTCACAACGCTCATCTCCATCTCCAACATTCAA
>JAOXNX010000033.1:4012091-4024403 GCA_028566075.1 Solidago caesia
TGTTGGTTTGCAAAATTTCCAGTTTACTTTGTAATTAGGGTAAATATTTTTTTTTTCTTTTCACGTGCACGTTTATTGGATTTTTTTAAGCTTAATGACGTTGATGGTCTAGGTTTATCTCCAATGGCTTAAAAGTTATTGAAGTTACAAAGATTTTTTTTTGAAAGGTGAATTTTGTCTGATTTTCGTGTCGTGATTCGACAGCGGGAGGTCTAGCATACGTTGTCTTAACCGGTTCCGCGCTAGAGAGCTTCCTCGAAGCAGAAATGTCTATTTCAAATACCCGATGGGGAAAAACCCCCTACTAATCCGCCCAGAGGCACGACAATTAATAGGAGTAAACCCTGCCCTCTTAGACTTGAACCTGGGTCTCCTCAGATTCAAGCCCTCATGAAGGGACTTCTTTTATCTCAAAGTTGGCCTAGGTGGTGATCGAACTTGGGACCTCTCAGTCACCAAAAGGATGTCAAACCACTAGACCAACTCATCATTGATTTAAACAAACGGGTGAGTTACAAAGATTAATTTAAACAAATGGGTGAGTCACCATAATAAACAACGAAAAGGATATAATAAATAATAATATAATATAATTAAACAGTTAAAGCACGAACATTTTTAATATTGTATTTTATTTTTATTTTCATTTAAGGGTAAATTACATTTTTCGTTCCTTGAGTCGTTAGGTTTTTCACTTTTCTTAAAGTGAAAATATTACATAAAAACTTCATACTTGGTAAATCCTGCAATTTCGTCCCTGCGACTAATGACGTTAACTTTTTGCTCAAATGCGTTTTACGTGAGGGCAAGAAAGTCTTTTGACATTTTTCATAAATGGAAATTGTAGTTTTAATCCACATGGTTGGCACAGTTTATTTTTAATTTGTATGTTAACTTTTTTGACACTGATTTTCCAAATTTTCTACAGTACTCGTTTCATTTGGCTTTGTGCAAAAATGAAAGCAGATTATTCATTGTTTACCAAAAATGTTGTTTCTCAGTTCACCCATGTTTTAGTATACATTGATGATCTTCTCATTACTGGTAATATTGCTACATAAATAACGAAGTTAAAGGTCAACTGAGCAGTCATTTCCAAATAAAGGATTTAGCCGAGTTGAATTATTTCTTGGGACTTGAAGTGAGCACAAATGAACAAGGAATTTTTGTATCTTAGGCCGTTCACTATTCTCAAGTCGTGGCCCTCATCGTTACTCGTCATGCATGATACCCTAGGCAGCAGCCCATCGTGGGTCGATCGTCATCATCATCCGTCTTTTTTACGAAATGTCATGACAAGTATATTTATATGTATGTGAGTGTGTGTTTAATATTTTTTTTATTGGGGATGAGGTGAAGATAAGAGTATGATAGGGAGGGGGTAGTTCTTGGGTGTGTCTTGGAGAGAGAAAGCTGATGTGACAGTTAAAACGAGGTGATGACAGTGTCAGGATAGGAAGAGGCATTAGAGAAAATATACTACTACTATGTTCAAAGAATATGTGTTGTAAGGATAGAGATTCTCTCAAGTTAGGGAATCTTGATTTTTGGATTAAAATTAAAGGTCAAGATTCAATGATGATTTTTGAAACTTGACTTTTGATTTTAATCCAAGGGTCAAAATCTTTTCAACTTGACCTCTCAAGTTGGAAACAACTTGAAAGAATTTATATCAGTTCTCTAAATAACAAGCCATATAAACAACCTATAAATCAGCATTTGTAGTTGACTATTGATTCGAGTAGTCCATAGTGTAAGCCTAAAGCCTTATATTGTTCAGATTATGAGTCAGATTTTGAGTCAGATTATGTTACTTCCCAGAAAGATGGATTTTATGGATAAAAGGCATTCTTTGGTCCGCAAAAACGGTTGTGCTAATAAATGGCTGCCCTACCCCGCAATTTCACAGTGAAAGAGGATTGCCGCAAGGCGATTCCCTCTCTCCCTTCCTATTCATAATCACAATGGAGGCTTTCTCCAACAAAACTCAAAAAGCCGCAAACTTGGGCCTGTTATGTGGGATCCAATTATCGAACCATGGGCCAACTGTTACTTTTCGGTTATTTAATTTTCTGCCTAGATTAATTGTTCTTTTTATTTTCGTTATTATTAAAAAAACCAAAAAAAATATAAAATTTTAAAAATCCAAAAAAAAATTGAAAAATTTAAAAATACAAATATATTTTCTTTTATTTGCCTAGATTAAATTTAATTGTTGCTTTTCACGGGTATGGCTAGTGTCTGTTTTGCAGATTTAGTATCACCAATGATAGATATGATGGACTTGAAGTCACAATTTCTGCACTTTAAACAGAGGGGAAACGAGGGTTTTGATGACGCCTGGTTATGGATGAAAAACATGGTTCATAGGTTGGGTAGGAACGGCCCTACCATTAGCGAATGTATGAAGTTATATTACAAAGGGCTGAATGTCTCCACTAGAAAAGCCTTACAATCTGAAGGCGGGCACTATGAGAACCCAACCGAAGCTTGTGATTTCTTGGGAAAGATATCACGAGCCAAAGCCGATCAAAATGAAAAGAGTCAACAAACCGCAATTAAGGATTTGGTGAGGAAGATTGAAAGATTAGGGGAGCCAAATTCAAATCGACAAGCTGGTTAATTGACAAGCAATACTCAAGCTAACCCAAGGCAACCTCTCCAAAGCTGTCCAAGCTCAAGCCCTAAACCGAATCAAAAGTACCAACCGCCGCCGACGCGCATCGGGAAAGTGAATGCAATATTCACTCAAGGTAACGAATTATTTGAGCCTATTTATGATAAATTTGATGCTCCTAATAAAGTGCAGGTCATACGGAAGCCCGAGCAAGACGGAACAACAAAAAACGAAAAATTAGACTTTGTTTCGGAGAAACGAGCACCGCTCACCGCACAGGTGAGTGTCGCTCGTACCTACTGTTTGGCAAAAGCACCGCTCTCCAACATGGAAAGCGCCGCTCATGTACCCTGCATCCCCGATTCACGCAAAAACTCGTTCCTTGCTCAACCACTAAATGCAGATATAGCCCAAATCGTGTATAAATGCAAAATCAATCATATTGAGGCGATCGGGCAAAGAGCAGAGTGATCAAGTAAGTAAAAGGGAGCTACAGGAAACCAAGGAGTCTATTCAAACCACTAGCACCAAACATGAGAGCGGTGAGACCCACGTGGAAGACATCACTTCGAATTTTGATGAGGTAATTCCTATTCCTATTTGCACTACAAATATTATTAACTTGATTTTGCAGGATAAGAGGAACCAAACTTATGAAGTGATGGAGCACAAGAAAATGGGAACCGTTTCAAAAGTGAAGGACAAGTGGGAATAGACTATAGCGGCCCAGTCAGAATCCATTCAAAAACCTTCGATGCAATCTGATTTAAAAAGAGATGATCATGAAGCACCACATCCGGAACCAAACAAGAGCAATCTTGTAGACGTGGTAATTATTTCCTCATCTCTTGATAAGGTTTGTAATGATTCAACTAAGCTTAATATTGATAAATGTGATGCTTCCAATAAAGTGCAGGTCCAACGAAAGCAAGAGCAAGGCAAAACAAGGAAAAATGAAAACTTCAATCTGGTGCAGTGGATTTGAGCGTCGCTCATGTCGCCGCTCAGATTTACAAAGCACCACAAATAAGCTACAAAGTGCCAGTGAGCGCCGGTCTCACCTTTATGAGTGCTGCTCAGACCTCTTACAACTCCGATTCGTGCGAAAACTAATTCCTTGCTCGACCAATGGATGCCGACAAAGCCCAACTCACTCATGAATGCAAAATTACTTCAATTGGGGTTGAATCGAGCAAAGGTAAGTGCCTGACTCCTATTAAACTTGTTAAAAGAAAGTTTTTTTCTTTTTATGATTTTGTAGGAGATTCTGAAATGGACAAAACGGTTGGAATACTTCCTACCAACAACGAGGCACTTGGAGAGGAGAAGACGGCTGTTCAAGAAGCCGAGACCCAGGTGGAGCGTTGCTCACATTTTATGGAGTGCCGCTCAAGACCCCCTGTCAGGCATTTTTATGTTTAACCGCAGATCCATAATTACTAGAGTTGAACTATATTATTTGTTTTTCATATATAAATTGAGTAGTGGTTTGTTTGAGATATCCTGCGTAACCATCTTTAGAATTGCTAGTTCAATTTATGAAACATTAATAGGTCTTTAATTAATGTGGTTCAGGATAGTTGAGAGATAACCGGATTGAAATCAAATAATTTGACTCAAATGAATATGTGCTTTAACAAATTGTTTTAGTTAACTTGGTGAATCGAGAGCGAATCCTTAATTACTAGGATAATTATAATCGGGTGAATGTAGCTAGAATCCTGACTTACATAAAAGACTAAATCATAATTACAGGCTTGCGCTTAATCTTAATGGGTGAATGTAACTAGAATCCTTATTAACGAGTAGGGTGAATGTAGCTAGAATCCTCACCACTTTGGTCGGATAACTTAGTCGGAATCCCGTGTCGTAAAAAAGTCGTTCAACAATTGTAAGTTATTTGGTAAATGATCTATATGGCATGTGAATTATTCCAAGTAGGTGTATTCTTTTAAATATTATTGTTTTTTCTTAAATTCTAATAAATCGATCTTTCCACCGTCTGTGGACAACCATTGTCCCGGTAATACCGGATTCTTTCCAACCTCTCGCATACCAACGGTTGAGGCTTTTTAATTCTCTTTGTTTATTAAAACGTGACAAACCCCCAAACAATCTAGTATTACGTTGAACTTGCTTTATTCTTGAATTATAGTTCCTGCGAACGAACCTGGTCTTACCACTTCCTATACTACATACGAACAGGTCCACTTCCCGAGAGTGTGTGTTGTAGTGTAGGTATTTCCTTGACTTTATAAATTTAAAACTTGACCATTTTTCATTATACACAAACGACACATCAAAACTAGAAGTGTGCATGTGCAATGCACGGTAGCCGAATGTGTTTTAAATATTTTAGCAATAACACACGGTTAAAAAACTGAAGGTTGCGACGTTTGACGTCTGTGATACTTCTGTAACAGAGAGAGTTATATGGGTGTTATGTTACAAAGTTGATTTTTTATTTGTAATTTTTTGACATTACCATTTATTATTATGTTGACCTTTTAATTTATTATAACATATTAAAATTTTGTTTTAATTAATTTAATTTTGTTTTGACTAATTAATATTGTATGAAATTTGATTAGAATATTAAATGCAAGAGTAAAAGTGGAATTTACTTCAAAATTCTCTCAAATATTTAATGATAATACTGTATATATTTATATAATTTCTCTCCGCTCTATCTATGTATGAGTTTTTTTTTCTTTTTTTCTTCATCTACCATATACTTTTTGTTTATTATGTATATATGGCATTTATATGTACAAGAATTTGAACTCGGTACAATATTTTAATGCACTATATATATAACATCAAGGGTATATTCTTGTCTTTTAGCTTTAAAAATATTAAAAATTTTCATTTATCTATAATATTATCATAGTGATGTTAAAACACATTTTATTAATGTAAAATTTTATTTTTAATTTGATAAAAATTTGTTTATATAATTAAGTAAAGTATTTTTAAGTTTTTATGGGATAAAAAGTAATTTGAAAAATAATTTGTATAGTATTAAAAAATGAAAAAAAAAAAAGATGTTCTATGTTCTGCGTCATTTTATGTGATTAAATAGTGAAAGCTGACATGACATCTAGCTGTTCATACTCCATCCCGTGCCCAAACTTGATGCTCTAGAGTTTTTCATGAGAATTTGACATTTTTAATTGGCTGTGATAATGCGTTAGAAAGATTATGTTATACCTTAAAAGTGGTGATTATGACGAATTTCAAAGTCCCAAGCCACCTATAATATGCCTAAAATTAAGGCGCAATTTTAGGATTGTTGAAACCTACGTCCCTTAAAATATGTTTTTTTTATCTTCATTTTCATCACAAATGCAAATACCATACGCTTTTCTTACAACAAATACGACAATTTGTCCAAAACAAAGTCTAACATTTCTTTTAATAAGCTGTCAATTTAAACTTTATATTAACCAATCGGTTAGTTATTACGGGTAAAAGATAGTTGTAACAATATATATTCAGCACCTTTTTTTGTTCTAATCCTGTTGCAAACTTTTATTACTCGTACTAGACTGTGTGTGGGTTTGACCAACTCACATATGATAAAAATTAATCCAGGCAATTTATTTTTAATTCAGGGCCTTATTGACGGATCAAATCCAATGTTTTTAATTCAGGGCCGAGTTTTTTAATTAAACCGGCCGACGGTTGAATTAGTCGGATTTCTTGGTTTTTACAGGCTGAACCGCTTTATGATTTTAAAAAGAAAACATTTTGTTAATATTATTTTTATGATGATTTCTATATTTTAATGTTGTTTTTGGATTGTTTATGAAGTTTAAAACCTATATTTTTTGTTATAAACATTTGGTATTATTTTTAAGTGAATTTTTTAAGTGTACTTTTTGTTAAAATATAATAATTTTAGTAGCATTTTTGATGAAAATATAAACCTAGTTTAACTGATTGAATCGTTTTTCGGCACCCGATTGGTTCAACTAAAAAACCGGTTTTAAACCATTGATCAAATCTCAAGTTTTCTACAAGTCTCAAATGACCACACCATGTTTGACAATAGTAAAATATATTAGACCAACAAAGTTTATTACTTCATCCAATACCATTTACCAAAAACGAAAACCTACTTGTAAATATGAATATCATGTATGGATGCGACATTCAAGAAGGCGTTGACAAAAACATATGTAAAACTATTAATATAAAAAAGATAAGCTTTGTTCTATAGAAAAAAAGCTCAAACTTTATAATGATCTTTAAGAAACGAATTTAGTTACAGTACAAGAGTCATCAAAGTTTACCGTCTTTGTGTAAAACTTAAAGTTTATGAGGGTTGATGGGGATCATCTATTAGCCGATACCTTTTTACTTTGATCCCTGATGACAAAGCATAAACAAACAGGATGGAAGTGGCAGAGATGCGGATGTTAAGGAGGACATGTGACAAAACCATGTTGGATATGCTACCGATGTAGTTTTTAGAGTGGAGCTCGAAGATGAAAGTATCATTAACAAGCTATGGGGAGGTCGGCTGAGATGGTTTGTACATGTTAGGAGGAGATGAATTTCATAGCTAGTTAGGAAGGTGGAGAGTATCACTGTCGACAGCTTGAGGAGAAGAGGTAGACCAAAGCTTAGGTGGAAGGATAGAATTAAGATTGATCTTAAGAAGTTTTGCTTGTCTGAAGACATGACTTCTGATAAAGATACCAAGAGGACTAGAATTAGAATAGATGAACATTGAGGATAGGTAACATTTTACTTTTAAGGTTAGACATCTTTCGGCTTATAGGCGACTTAGATTATCTCAAAGCACACTTATTTGCCCCGCTAGGCATAGCGATGCAAACTTTTATTTACAATGATTATAATATATCCCCATCAATACTCATAGGCTAACCTGCTTAGACATTTTATGTTGTCCTCTTAAACCTATATATTTTTGCCATTATTCAAACATATTTTAAATACTTTTATGCTTATATACTTTTTATATGCTCATATACATGAATGTTTTCTTACTTTCTTCATTCTTGTTGGCATATACTATCTATATTCTTATATCTACGCATACTTGCGCACGTACACGCATGCACACGCACAATCACACACATATGCATACCACTTTGTTCTGCCACACACATTTGCCAGGAGTATTTCTAGAAGCAATCTTTCTACTATAAAATAGATGTCTGACTGACTACATCCCACTTCCTCCATACTCCGCCTTTAACAGGAATGGGTGTATTCTTGTTGTTTCTGATGACATACACCATAATTGTTATTTTATCTCTACCCTTCAAACAGATATGACACCTTAGACTTTTTAGTGTATTATATAACTATTATTAATCGTAAACGACTTGGTTAAAGAAAACAAATATCACTTAATTTTAACATTGTTCAAGAAATAATATTTATATTTAGGGGGAGAATGTTAAGGGACGAGGGAAACATGGAAGGAAACTGTGTGTGGAATATACGACACAAACAAATTTGACCTTAAATGGATAATGACGCTGATTAAAGTGACACATTTACACATAATAACAATACTTAATTAAACCATACATGTGTTATTCTAATTTTATTTCACAATAATAATCTAGCTAGCGTGTAGAATCCTAGCTTGCTAGGGCACCCTTTAATATTTATTTAGTGGTGTCGATTGGTATAGCAAGTATAATATTTCAATTTCTTATCTATTGGCAAAAAAGTACATTTGTAGCTTATTTATATATAGTATTTATTGGTAACCTAAAAAGCCATTAGCCATCCTTGAGTCATGCATCTACAGTCCGAGAAAATGTTCAACTAGTTGAAATATTATACGAGTATATATTTTCTCGCTAGATCGAAAAAGTTATAAAATATGAGTTATATTGCCTCATGAATTGTTTTTATTACAAGTTATGTTTTGATTTACACTTGATTCTATCGATTGGATCTTACAATTGATATACACTTTACAACTTACAATGTTTATGTATCCACGGACCACCTATTAACCGAATGCTTCGCGACTACCCGTATTTTGGAGCTCATAAAAGGATGGTGGAATCTTATTGACGTACCGAACGGACGACTTAGCTTGCATTGTATCGTGGCCTGATCACCACCAAAAGAGCGCATTTTGATACCGTCATTCAACCGACTCTTTAGACTATTTGGAAAAACCGGAACAAGGCATGCTTTCACAACACTGCTCAATACCGGTGACGACTCTTTTAATTGGATTTCCAGTAGAATTGAAGTAAAAAGTGTAAATTTAATTGGTTAGATTGACGTCTTAACCCCGTGGCATGTTAATTTGGGGTTTAAGTTTGGTTTAAAGTTGTCATTTTATTAGATATATGTTTAAGCGTATTTTTAATCACAACAATCATTTTTGTTTCTTTTTATGACAAGTTAATGCATCTTATTAAGTTTAGTAACACACAAAGCATTGGGTAGAATCTCAGAATAAGAGAGATTTGACAACTATACAAGTAAAAAGGCATGTTTAATTAGTTATAAAAGTACTAATCAATGCAATAATTTTGATTAGCCAGAAACTAATGGGTTTAGATCCAATCACCATTTAAATTACATATGTTTAAGAACAGAATCATTGAGTTGGAAAACTGGAAACAAGAGTGAGGTATGTCGGTATAAAGATGACAACCAATTTTATAATCATTAATCATAGTGTGGAGCACCTTAATTAACTTAAAACAACACCTTAATTAATCTCTTAAACAACTCAAAAGCATATGTACTATCGAATCCTTTCCACACCATGCGCATCTTTTCCAAAACAATCTTTTCTTTTTCGCGATTTTAATTTTTTAAAACATTTGCACACAAAACGCAGCGTGGATTGCTATAGTCCAAGCATCGTGATACAACTTTTAGTTGATTTTTTATTGCCTAAACACCAATTAAACCATTAACCAAGGTTCATAATCAAACTATAATCACAAGCCAGCCTATAAGAATCTCTCTCACACACACACTAGTCGATCCTCATCCTTATCCATAATTACCCACCTTTGTCGTTACCTTAATCAAAGTTAAAGCATTGTAAATTACTCTAGTAATTTAACTTAAGCAATCCCATATGGTCTTATCCTTCTTGCTTAAGATAGCATTAAATTAAATTAGCAACTTCCTCCACCTAGGGAGTGTAGAAAGTCTAGTTATTGCATATATATTGTCATGAACCTATAAGTCTATGGATTGGATATTAGTTTGTGGTGATTAATAAAACTTAAAAGTTGAAACCATAACTTACCCTTCACATGGTAAATGATCAATGAACGGGTCAAAAGCCATTTCTGACAAGAAGTTTGGTTTGTGTCATCCCATCCGTACAATCAGTGTGTCGACATACACTAAACTTTATAACAAACTTTAATTTCTCATATAAAGCGTATCATCCAATAATGTTGCAGCACGATGTTGCAGCAATACAACGCTGGTAGCTAGGTTTTGTTTTTCTTTCTATTAACTCACGTGGGGAAGTTCATTGTAACGATGCTGCAACTGCACGTATCATTTTTCTTTTTCCTTGTACATAAGTATGGTTCTGTTTTATGTGTTAGTGAAATGTCTAGTAACTAAAAAACACACGATACCAACTTTATGATCTGATTGGCTAAAGAGTTTGGAAATGGAACCTTGTAAAAACTGAAATGGACTTGTTTGCAATGAAGATATTTTTATTTTAATGGGAGCATGAAATGTTTGACTTAGACATGTCTATGGAATGAATATAGAGTGAGTGAGTGTGTGTGTGTTTGTCCCCCATAATAAACTAAAAACCTACACATCACTCAAGCTAGCTTTTAGCTACCTATATTATCAATAACTTTCTCATGAAAAGAAGGTAACAGCTTTAGTCAATGTCAAACATTTCTCACCACTATAAATCAAACTAACCGGTTTCATTGCGATAAGATTTGCTAATTTAAGAAGGAATAAATTGCACCATATATACTTTGTGAACATATTTTCATACTAAAATGTATATTGTTTCATGCATGCATTTGCTATTTTGCCACAAAAAATATGTATCAATTACTATACGCAACTATGGTAGGAACCCAAAAGAAGAAGAGTGGTCGAGATAAGCATATATATATATATATATATATGAGATAAGGTTTGTGAACATGGCAGCAGGATAATACGATTTCAAAGCCGCAAACGTGATCAACTATCCCATCCAAAAATGTACTACAAGTTACATACTTTAGTCTCTCTCAACTAAAAGTAACTCGCTTTTTTATAACATAGATGTAAAAAATAAAACACCTTTCATAGCTTTATCTTGTTCTAGGTGTTGAATTTATAGCTAAATATTATCAGATGCATAAGTTTTATTTACCTACGTGTTACGTAAGTTCTTGAAGTTAAATTTTGAAATTAGAACAAACTTATAAATATAATAAAATTATTAAATGTTTAAATATAACTAAACTAATATATAAAGGGGAAAAAAAAACTTCACATAATACAAGTTACTTAAAGGTGATATGTAGATTTCTTCAAAATAAATATCTTGAAATAATAAGAAATTAATATATCTTTAACATAATTTATATAATGATTAAATGTAATTAAAGAATGATGTAAATATCAAATTATACTTAATAAATTATGGAGATGTGTATATAGATTAAGTGAAAAGTTATTTTAGGAACCCTTAAAAGGTTAGGAATCTTTAAAAACCTTTTAAAATCAATCACAATCATTTAAATTTTTGATCAATGGATATAAATAATGGTGTGGCAAGTTGGTAATTAATCAAAATATTTTTTACTCTCTTTAAATGATGAAAGGGCAATAAAGGAATTTGATCTCTATAAAAACCGTTCTATTTTAATAAAATTTTTAATTTAATCAATCAATAATTCATTTATTTTCTATCTACAAAACTATTTCCTCTTCTTCTTTCTAATATATATTTGCCCTAAATTTTCTTAACGGCGGTGCATCACCAACACAAAATTCTTTATGCCACCCCCAACACAATAATTCATTTATTTATTTATGGGTTTGTGGATTACACAATAATTCTTTATACAACCAACACAATAAGTCATTTATTTATGGGTAGGTAGATTTTTGTTTGAATTACGGGTGGTGCATCAAACTTTATTACGCAGCTTTTCTGTTTTGAACAAATATATAGTGCTCCTTCCGTCACCCAAAAGAGATCGCGAAGATGTGCGGAATGTTTTGATTCTTTTAATTGTTTGTGGTGTGATTTCAAGTTTAAATTAATTGCTAATACATTAATTAAAAGTGTTTGCCGACTTCAATTGTTTGTGGGCATCGATTTATGTACTTAAGATCACCACATGTTTATGTTTAATAAGATTCTTGAAGACATGTCATGGCTGTAAATTTTTTTTTAAGATTCTTTGTAATTTTTCTTTAGCATATGTGTATGTTGTATATTTGTGTTATGTGTTTGTTTTTTATATTTGAGCATATGTGATTTCTGGCGAGTTTTGTAGATGAGCATATGTGATTTTCCGACGAGATTGGTGAATTTGTGATTTCCGGCGAGTTTATGAATTGTTAATAGATGAGCATATGTGATTTCCAGCGATATTTGTAAATTGTTTATAAGATGAACATATGTGATTTTCCGGCGATATTGTAAATTGTTATTAAGTTTGAAACTTTAAAAATTCTATTAATTCGTAGATGAG
>JAOXNX010000033.1:4028816-4039443 GCA_028566075.1 Solidago caesia
TTGCATACATATGCTCGACTTGCATACATATGCTCATATGCTCGAGCATATGTATGAAATTTAGTTAAAAAAAAAGGTTCCTAAAGTTCCTAACCTTCTAGGGGTTCCTAAAATAACTTTTCAATATATATATATATATATATATATTATGGAAGAAAAGTCGAATAACCAGCTCTAACTATAATAGAGATGACAAGTGAGGTAAGTGCATGTGTCACATATAACTCATAACCAATGGTATATTTTTAGGTGCAAAAGTATTCCATTCTCCTTGAGCCACGTACAATACAATTAGTGAGAGTAATAAGCCAAGTAAGGTAGAGACAGCCGAGAGCTAATTTAAAAGGCTTGCAGGTTTTACTTTAGAGACGTGGCTTGGCTAAGTCACCCACAGAAATGGGAATATATACCATCCAATTGGATACTTTATCCGAATCCAGAGGACCCCTAATCCAACCAAAACTAAAAATAAATATAACAAAAAATGTATTTAATTTTACTAACTTCAAGGTGGTCAGGTTTGGGATCCCAACCCCCGCCTGCCCACATCCCTTATCCCATCCTTTGTGATCAATATTTTTAAACCGGCCCGAGTTTTTAAGAAAACCAATTAGATAACTACATTTATTGGAACTGAACCGTATTGAACCAATATGTTCAAACTGAAACCAGACCGGATTTGGACCGGCTAAAGGTGGTCAAATGTCTTCTTTTTTTTTTCTTCTATTTTTATTAGTTTTGAAGTTTTTAACATACATCTTTATTTGTTTGTATTTAGTAAATGTTGTTTTAGTAGTTGTATTTAAGCTGTTGTTAGCTTATGGATTGGTATGATAAAATTTGGTTTTATTTTTGGATGATTGATGTTAATAATTAATATTATTGAACTTATATTATGTTTAAGTTAGAATTCTTTTGATATTACTATGTATATGTATATTTCTTTTGATATTACTATGTAAATGTATATTTCTTTTGGTATCCAGTCAAATCGGTAAAATATTATGACACCGGTTTAGTGTCCGGTCTGGTTTTCAAAACATTGTTTGTGATTTTTTCTCTTCACCCCTAGGCTCATGTTCATTTCCTCTCTTTGTTACCAAATTAGGAAAGCCAACCCCTTCTCAAATTCCCTTATAATGTCTTTCTTGCCTTGATAAAAAAGATGGAAAGCAAAAGCTTTGCTAACACACAAGTTGGTATTCACAGATATAATTAGATGCCAATCCAAAAAAAAAAACTAAGTTAAAGATACTAGCCATATGTTTTTGTTTGTGTCATAATATCCTAGGGATGATCAAAATACCGAAAAACCGAAACCATACTGAAACCGTACCGTACCGAGGATTCGGTATTGGTTTCGGTATTTGATATTTGGAAAAATCGGTTTCGGTACTGGTCGTTTCGGTACCAGTTCGATGCAGTTATTTGGCTATTTTCGGTTTCAATCTTTTGGAAAACCGGATTCGGTTTAGAGATTTCACGATTTTCGGTTTGGTATTTTCATTATCGGTACGGTTTCCGTACCTATCTCATCCCTATAACATTCTAATGTCTAGAGCCATAATGGTCATCACTTGTATTTTCTCAAACCTATAGACCCATGGACGGAACAGGCAAATCTTCCTTAATCACTTCAAAATGCAGCAATTAGAACCCCATACCTTACTTAGCATTGTTCATCCATAAAGGAACAAAAAAAAGGATATATGTATAGCTTTTATATAGGTCTAGTTTCTTTCAGACGTGACTTCCTCCAAAATTCCGGGATAAACATTGAATAGAAATTATGCCAATACAAATTAAATGAACATAAATGGGAAATAAAACATATGTGGACAGCTTTAAAGTTTATAACAAATGGTATTGAGTTTATCATTAAGAGACTGAAGTACCTATTATCCTTATGACACCAATCCTATTGGTCCCCATATAGATGATGACGTATAATATATATATATATATATATATATATATGTATATAAAGATTAAGTAGAATGTGAATGATTTTGACACAAACAACTCAAAAAAAATTAGGTGATTATATAGTCTAAATGTGAATCAAGTCCCGTCCCACCAAATTAGAAAGAAAAAAAAAAAGTTGATGATCCCAATGGTATTTTTCAATCTCATCACCCCTAAATAGACAGACCCATGTCACCATTTTGTTTGTTTTTTTTTGTTACTGGAGTGTAATGTAAATGTTCATTTTTAATTATATATTTTATATATAATTTTGAAAAATATATGATATTTGTGTACAAACTTGCATGAATCTTAATATAATTTGATTAATCCTTTAAAATTTGGGCATATAATCTGTACTGTGGGCAGTACCCAAGTTGGGTACTGTTGCTCTTACATACCGGGGGCTCAGCATGTATATTAATAAGTTTTAAGGGGCAAATGGAAATTTATTTCTTCATAAATCTGCATTATGGATCATTTCTCCATAAAATTTATAAGAGAGTACAAATATTCAAATAAATAAACGATTTTAAAAAGTATGAGTCACTATTTTTAAAACTAAAAAAGTACATGATTAAAAATTTGTAAAAGTATGTTATATTTTGATAACTTTAAAACTTTTTGCATATTGAAAACTCATTGAGGGTAATATGGACATTACATGTGTGTTTTTTATAAAATAAAGGCACAATCCAAAGTAACAGCAGACTCCTTAGTCTTCACTCCACCTTTATAAATAAAGTCTCCCTTGATATGTACCTACCCTAACACATCCACTTGTTTCACCAAAGAAACACACATCTGCCAAGTGTTTAGAGACACTCACAGAGACAAACAAACAAACATATGACGACCAATATGAAAACCCAAACTCAAACTCAGGTTGATGAGCAGATGGTTCTCCTCTCCCAGTATTATCCTGGGATATATGACCAACTTATACCAGAACAAGGTATATATATATATATATATATGCTTTTTATATATACACACACACTTATATATATATATATATATACAGGCACAGCTATATTATATGTATGTATGTATGTATGTATGTATGTATATACATTATTTGTAAAATATGGTGATTGATTGTAGTTTTTTTTATTATGTGTTTAGGGGAAGTTGTGAAACCAAGGAGGAGGCGAAGGAAGAACAAAGCAGATGGAAGTGGCAGCGGGATGAGAAAAAGGAAGCTTAATGATCAACAAGTGACCATGTTAGAAGAAAACTTTGGAAATGAACATAAGCTGGAGTCAGAAAGAAAGGACCGGCTTGCCTCTGAGCTCGGGTTAGACCCGCGCCAAGTGGCTGTTTGGTTCCAGAACCGCAGGGCTCGTTGGAAGACCAAGAAGCTTGAAGAGGAATACAACAAGCTGAAAACTGAACATGACACCACTGTTCTTGACAAATGCCGCCTTGAAACCGAGGTACCCTAGCTAGTTTTTATTATATTATGCAAGTATTTTCCACTGCAAGTTAAATTACAATATATAGAATATTGTTTTCAAAGTATTTATTTTTACATTTTTTGTTTATATATTGGATAGGTTTTAAAGTAATAATGAAACTTGGATTATGTTAAATGAGCAAGTCCCTTAACATGCCAGGTGTTGTGTTTAGTTAATTACTTGGGGATATAAGTTGATATCTTATCAATATTTACTGTTTTATGAAGTGGATTAACATGACAGTAATAACTTTGTTACTGTCTACTTGATGTCTACTAAAAGGGAGACTTTTTATCCACTTTAAGCTAAAAAAAATAAACACCCTAAATTGTAAATGCATGGACTCGAGGCTCGAGAAAAAGTAATGCCATCTTTTCAGGTTTCAAACTAAATGGTAGTAACAGGAAACAACTATGTAACTTTGACAATAATAAGGAAACTAATATCACAAGTGTCCATTCCTAGTTGTCGTTTTTTAACGTTGTTGAAAGAGGGTATCCTATTGTAGTGGAGTTGCACATGACAAATTGACAATATGTATGGCATGTCTCCCCACGTGGACCTTGTACTACCCTTCCATATTAAACCAATTTTTCAAAAGATTTTAAGTACTATTACAACTTTCAAATATCTAAGGCTGATCAACCATCTTGTACAGGTACTAAAGCTAAAAGAACAACTCTCTGAAGCTGAAAAGGAGATAAACCGACTAGTGGAGAGGTCAGAAGGAATATCGAGCACAAGCCCGAGTTCATCGTTCTCTATGGAAGCGATGGAGCCGCCGTTCCTCGGGGGATTTGGGATGGAAGGACTGGAGAATGTATTTTATTTGCCGGAAAACAACTATATACAAGGATTGGATTGGTTTTAACATCTAATTAGGGAAAATGTAATTAAATAATTTTAGTATTATAGTCGTGTAGATAGTATCGATCTAATGTAAATCTTCTGGGTATCCTTGCTTTATTATGGTATTATTAGTTCATGGTGTTTTCTAATGTCTTGACTAGCAAATGTTTGTATATTACTACTTGACTACTTAACTAAATAGAAAATGCTAGTAGATTTTATGTAGCATGAGCTCATTTTGATGGTCTGGAAATGCATGCAAGTCGGTCCATGCATATAACATATAGTCAAACTGAAACTGTACGTATAAGACCAAAAGAGTGGTTCTCGTATATGGTTCAGATTTGGGCCCCAAGTGAAAGTGTGTACCAAACTGCACTAAATTGTCCTAAAAATAAAAAGACAAATATACTTCCAACAGACAAATTTGCTGCATTGCAAATGTGTAGTACTTTTGGGTAAATTATTGGTTTACTAATTTAACAATTCTAGTCTGCTAGAAGAACTCCTACATTTATAAGAACAATATGGATAACCAAAAGAAGTTTACGAAGTATGGACTAGATCAGCTTCATGAAAGAATGTTTCTAGCATATCTTTTCGACTAGAAACGGTTCAAAGAAAAGACTAAGACATTCAAGATTAGATTCCGTGTATCGTCGTTATCAGGCTGATCCAAACTAATTAAGATTTCAGAGTGGTTGTTAATTGGGAATTATTACTCATAAAATGTCAAAACTACAAAACCCAACAGGGAAGTCAGTTTCCAAACTTGACTATCATGTTCAAGCTATCACAATTTGACACCTACATTTCAAGAAAACAAAAGTCCAGAGAGTAACATGGGACCCAAACTAGAGATAATGAACAGCTGAAATTCTTCTTTATGGATAATGCATGCACTTAAAAAGGCTTTTAAGATTCTATAAAGCAAAGATAATGACATAAAAATATGCATCATCCTTCATCACCATGCAATCTTGAAAACCGAAAGGATTGGTTATAATTTTAGAATAATTAGATTGAGCCCAACAGCATAACCCACATACTACGCCATATTAAGCTTGGAAATTCCACATGAATGGCGATACAAAGCAACTACTAATAATCGTGAACATGTCAATCTATCAACGGAAAAAAGCAATTAAATCACAAATTCACAACTACTAACCTGTATTATCATATAATGGACGTTTTGAAACCAATCAAGCAACCATTTGCCGCCTCTACAAAGACAGGAGCAACGGTTAACGACCTCAAAGAATACTACCAAGTGTTGGTGGTAGAGTTAGGCATGGCAAATCAAGCTTGAGAACTCCGAGCGACATAATGACTGCACAATTAACAAATGCAATAATTTTGGTAAAATGCTTACTGATAATGAATGCTACAAAGTTGAAGTGACATTGTTTAACATATTATCAAGGAGAGCAATAACTGAAAATTTACTGTACTTGAAAATGATCGACACCCACCAGTAACAGTGGTGTAGTCATACAAGATAGAGCCTTTACAGGTAACTTTTCAGACAACAAAAAGGTAGAAACAGATAACTGCAATTGCAATTATAGTGATCACTGATCAGTAAAAGCAGCTTAGGTACAATTGTGCGACCTTTTAAGGCCATTAACTATATGAAAATTACACGTCATTTCCCATACTTCATGAATGAACAAAAACATGAAAAGGGAACTAACAACCATCATAATTTATACATATAAAGTTATTTCATCAAATTACACAATTGTTTGGAAATTAAGATGAAGAAGAGCAGCAAATAAATATGAGAGGAATAACATGAAGTCCACTAACTATTTCATCCATTCAACTCTGTTATTTACAAACCTCACATCATCCCCCTTTGTGCTCTTATTTTTTTTATAAAAAAAATGATTGGAGAGTGCTCTAAATCGATATGACAAATGAGGTCAAAAGCCCATCTCGATGTCCTAGCAGCCCGTTCTTCCTAATGTGGTTGATGATATTCAATCACACATACCCACTGCAATATACCAACTTGATTGGGCCACACAACACAATACCTTATTCCTTCATATGCGCTCTTATTTTAGCCGCTGCTTGGTACTACGTACTAACTAAGGCAGAGACATCTCAGTCCCTCCAGTGATTACCTTCTCTGTCACTCCTGAAATCATGATGATCATCTTAAAAGAGTAATCATAATTACTGTTAGAGCAGACCTCATTGTAAAATTCCTAATTATTTACAATCATAACAACCGCACAAATCATTTAAATCTTCAGTTACGAAACCACTGAAGCTAATTATAAAATGGGAAATAAGAATGTTGAAGAATAGACATCTCATAACACTAGACCATATAAAGTACAGATCAATTAAGACGGAACAAAAGAACAATTAAGTTTTATACAGATGGTCAAAACTTTAAAAGAGGAATGGCGAGAAGTGGCTTTTCGCCAACAGATATGACATTTTATCATTTCTCTAGCTCCATTCAGCTTATTTCTTAACGAACTGTTTTATTTATTTTTCGGGAAAAAACGTCATGGCAATAATAAAGAACAGTAATGCAAGAAGTTATAGCCATTCTACGTATACAAAATAAATAGTCTTATTTGGCATTTATCCTTAAGTGGCAGCAAGCCAGTCACAGGGCTCATGTTTTGGCTGGTTGCATTCAATCAGGTATATATGTATTTTATTTTGCGAGACATACTTGTGTTCATTAACATTATAAATTATGTTGAAGATCGCCACACTGGATTAGTAGTTACTGTTTATTATTTCCAAAGGTTAACATTGATCATTAAGATATTACGGGAATTTATGTTGATTTCTTTTAAGTATATTAATTACCTCCTTTTCCAGATAGATATGATATGGAAGACCAGCCAAAAGTTTATCAATACCATGAGGTTGAATAACCGCATAGCAACTAGTATCCCCAACTCCACTTCGCCCCATAAAAACAGTCGGTCAATTTGTATTTGGTCAGAACTATAGTGTGTCTCTTTACACGAATTTTGATCTCTACAACAAGATCAATACTTAACTAGTAAGTGTAGCATCAGAACATAAAATTAAACAGTTACTGTATCAACCTGATGTTAAAAGTTCAAGTTCTCATTTCCAGCACTCATGATTGTGAGTTTTTATCACCATTGATCTTGATATCTACAAGGTCAAGTTCTTTAACTCCGTGCTGCATAGTATAATACGTATGCTAAGAAAATCAACCCAACTTACATGCTAGTATGCTACCACCACATAAGCCACTACGTTTAATGTCATTAAGTTAGGTATTATTCCAAGTTTGAACCACTTGGCATAGCCAGGAATTTATGTCTAAGGGGGCCGAACAGGAATTTATGTTTTGTGGGTGGGCCAATTAACTTTGGACTAAACTAATACATAAAAATAGTACTAGAAATAGAGTTGTATAGACATTGTGAGGGGGTCGTGGTCAACCTTCACCTCCATGTGGCTGCGTCACCGCTCCCCTAATGTTGAGGTAAAAGCTAAACAAACCAAAATACGTCTAAATGATTAAGTTGACCCACAAAAGTGTTTCACAATTTCACATGGAATGCTAATTAACATTTCAATTAACCTAATTAAACAACAACCTTTTAATTTCTTCATTTAACAATTCACTTTTCCCTCTACTCAAGTAATTTTCGTAGAAAACATTGCTCCAAAAACAAGAATCATCTCGCCTACTCTAAAATGACCGTTTATCATCAATCACAATAGTAAATTATAAGAAGGTATCTTTATGAGTTACTCTGTAACACATAAACCCAGACTCTTAGGGGGCGTTTAGTTGGGGAAAACACCCTTTGTTTTCCATTTTTGTTTTCTAAGAAATAAGAAAATATGGAAAACAGAAAACGCGATCAAATCATTGTTTTCCAAAAAAAATTCTAAGAAAACAAAAAACATTGTTTTCCACTTTTCAATGGGAAATTAGAAAACACTATTTTATTGTTTTCCACTTTTCATTTTCCATTTTCCAAATTTTAAAAACCTCAAATTATATAGATTAGAACATGTTTTATAATATGGAAAATGAAAATAGCATTTTCTAGTTTTGAACACGTTTTTAAAATTTTTATTTGTTTTTTTAGAGATGGAAAACTATTTACATTTTCTAAAAAAATTAGAAATGGAAAACTAGAAAACATTTTCACAACTAAACGCGCATTTAAAAATGATTTCAAATTAGAAAATGCTATTTTCATTCAACATTTTAGAAAAGTAGAATACATGTTGGAGATGTGAGGGTGGAGGAAGGGCGGGGGGGATGGAAAATGGAAAACAATAAAAAGATATTTTTAAGTTTCCACTGAAAAGTAGAAAACATTGTTTTTTGTTTTCTTGGAAAATTCCTTTGGAAAACTATGATTTGAACGCGTTTTTTGGTTTTCATGTTTTCTTGTAAAACAAAAATGAAAAACAAAAGATATTTTATCCAACTAAACGTGCCTTGAAAACATCTTTTTATTGTTTTCATTTTCTATTTACCAATAAATAATACATATCTTAAATTGTCAACAAATCATTGTTATTGTTATCAAGAA
Organism: Solidago caesia; assembly: GCA_028566075.1. Classification (NCBI taxonomy): domain Eukaryota; kingdom Viridiplantae; phylum Streptophyta; class Magnoliopsida; order Asterales; family Asteraceae; genus Solidago; species Solidago caesia. The sequence continues at coordinate 4,037,650 of JAOXNX010000033.1, forward strand.
TTTTTTGGAAAACCAGTGTTTTTCAAGGTGGTTTGTAGAGCAAGGGTGGTTACACATGTATTTGTAACTTGTAAGTACCCATCTACTTGTTTTTGTTTTCTTTCAACCTAACAATTCCTTTAATTAGTTTACACATCGATCAGCCCGCCGATATATTGTTATTTATTTATGAAAATAATAAATATAAAGATGAATAATGTCGATTGATAATCACTAGATGGATGCTCGCGTGATGTGGCGACGATAGTAGTAGCGTAGCGGGGGTATGGTGATAGCGGCGACTGGTGGTGGTGGCGGCGGCGAGTAGTATAGACGACTGATTATAAGGTTATTGATGTAAAATGGGTAGTGTAGTTATTTTAGGAGTTAAAGGGTAGATGTTGTAAATTAATTTCATTAAGGGTATTATAAGTATAAGTGAAGATTTTAAAATAATGAATAAAAGAAAGAGACAAAATAGGTGGTTTAAATCATGATCTGAGAAAAAGAGAAGGTAGGTGGCATTTTCTTTATAATATAGTATAAACTAGAAATTGTACTCGCACAATGTGCGACGGTAGATGGCTTCTTAAATTTGAAAATATTTATAAGTTTAAGTTAGCACACCCCATTAGAGATGACAGCAAAAGGTATTTTCGACAGCTGACTCTGATTTTGAATTATCTAAAACACACGTATATATATATATATATATATATATATGACGTTTGTTATTTATTGTTAAAATATTTAAATATAAAAATATTTTTTGTAGATTAAATATGAAAGTGTTTTAACTTTTAAAGTGGTGTTCCTTATAATTTCTGTATAAGATAGTTTAGATATGTAACAATTATTACGTGCCATGCACGTGGCAAGAAACCATACTATTCTTTCTCCACACGTATCACTCCACCTTGTTGTCCATTTTATACCCCTCGCCGCGTTGAATCCCCTCTCATTTTTGAAATCATTTTATTTTTTATATCAAAAAAGTCAATAAGCCATTTAAGGTTTTTCCCAACAGGGCATTTTTTGAGAGTTTTCTTGGCTTGAAAGTTTTTTGATATGTTTTCCGGGAAAAATCTTTGACAATGTCTTGGTGAGAAAATGGAAAAAGAAAAAGGCTGGGTGAGCCAATCTCAAGTTTTCAGCCAATAACAAACAAAAAAAACAGGGTTTTTTTAATAAAAAAGAAATATAATAAATTATTCCAGAAAAAAATGAAAAAGAGATATGATTGGTAATTATATTTTCCAAAATATAGAATGAGAAAGAAGTGAAGGTTGGACAAGCCTAACAATCATCATTTGTTTATACTATTGTTTATACTATATATCCGTTCGTTAAATAATTCAAAACTTGTTTCTAATATATTTAGAGTAATTCTAGGCTTATGAAAATCTTACTAACAAATTTTTATAAACATAACTTCCATCAATTAAATTATGTCTATGTATTTTTTTCTCTTTTTTTTTTTTCTTTATTGATTGGACCACCTCACATACCACATGTGTTTGTAAAAATTTATTTGTAAAATATTTGTCAACCTAATAATGCTCAAAATATAACAAAATCTTTATTTAATCAACCTAATAATGCTCAAAATATAACAAAATCTTTATTTAATCAAAATATAACAAAATCTTTATATTATGCAGGTTATGTCATAAATCTTTATTTAATCATAAATTTTTTTAATACGTATAAAAATTAGTTATGAATTTTCTTAATAAATACTTCTACCTTACACACGCACACAAATAACACACACGGCTGCAATTTGCTCAACGCAAGACTCCTTCTATATTATAC
>JAOXNX010000033.1:4072628-4082988 GCA_028566075.1 Solidago caesia
CTAGTACACGAGCTAATCGAGCTCGAGCTCCTAAACATGGAAACGAAACTCGAAAATACGTTAATCCTACAAGATTTGAAATAACTATACGAGTATCGAGCCGGGCTCGAACAATAACGAGTCGAGTCGAGCTCGAGTTCGAACACATTTTTGAATATTTATATGAGCTCGAGCTCGATCCGAGTAATAAATAAATAAACGAGCCTAAAATTCCTAAAACTCGACTCGGCTCGACTCGATCTCACCCCTATTTATGGCTACTACTCATTTCTATACTTAGCAACATTATCTACTTTAAAGTTCTCCATTAAGGTTGCTACTCATTTCTATTTATCAACGTTAGGGCCCTTAACGTGCACGTGACATGACAACTTAAATCATGTCTAGTGTACTATATGTACAAGTACTCAACAAGCATAAAAAGACTTTAAGCCCAGTAAATATATTTCAATACAAATCATGTAGTAAATACTAGACTGTATTCATCATGATCGTGACACTGACACCATGAACATTTTAGTTCATACTAGACATTTGGGATATTTTCGGAAGTCTTAGGTTTCGTTTTAGACATTCAGATACTTTAAGAGTAGGAATAAGATACTTTTCCGTTAAAAAAAAAGTTGATTTGGAAAAGAAGATAAGACTTTAGGAGAAGAAAAAGAGAAAGGAAAAGACATCGGCATGCATAAGATGATTTTGTTCCCTCATTGGATGCTTTGTTATATCCTTCGCAAAATCCACTTTTCCCTTGAGAGGGTGAACTTCTATTGACCTAATTACAAAGCCAAATACTCATTTCCTTATTTACTTTAATTTTAATACAAAAAAAATATTCCCTAATAATTATGTAAAAGCATAAAGGGCATAATTTTTTTGAAAGCCAACTTATTGAGGTATAATATATTAATTTACATACAAATCAATACCTGTAAATATAAAGGTGACAGCATTTAGCAAACCTTATAATTGGACTTATAGTAACATTTACACTTTGTTATTGTGATCATTTTTTATATTTAAATGAAATCATGCATGAGACATTTGTACTCGATATGGTTAATTGATAAAGCTTTATATATAGCGGTGAGAAAACAGGCCAGTAAAATAATACGTGAATTCGGTTTCGAACTAGAAGGATAATTACATAAGTATTCAAGATGTGTATTGACATCGTCAACTATAAGAAGAGAAATAATTATATAATATATAGTCAGTCAACCGTATATCGTAGATGTATTAAAACTTGTATAAAAATTAATAGATAACCAATTATTTTGAGGCGGAACAATGATACTTGATTGCACTTCATTATAAAAATAAAAAACTATGCACTTATATTATGGAGTTAACTTAACGATATTATTTTATTAATAATATAAACAGTAAATTACAAATTATTATTATTATTTACTTATAAAAAGTTGATATTCAACCTATCTTCTCTCTCTTTTTTTTAACGGGAATTATATATGAAAATTGAAATTTGAACAAAATAAGAGAACGAATTATAAAAATTTTAGTATGTTAAACGAAAATGTTACAACTTGATATGTATGTTTCCTAACAACTTGTATGAATTTCATCAAATAAACTAAATTTCATATTTTACATTCATTACATACGTTAAATTAATCAATAAATATTTTATTACCTTTTGAGTTCTATAACTACATCAACAAAAACAACAATGATGATGATAATAATCATAGTATTAATAAATAATATAACAAATAATAATAATAATAATAATAAATTTTTACATGAGTGGTTCATTTATTTTTCATAGAATGTGTTTTTGTATTACGGAGTAAAAAAGAAGTGGAAGCACATCTTGTATCTAGGCTCCTATCCAACTTTATATAAAAATATTTTATATTGAATGAAAATTTATAATAATAATAATAATAATAATAATAAACCAAGTTCAATGGAGATTAGAATGGTGAGAAAAAGAACGCCGACACATGCCTTTGTTAAGGTGTCCTATCCAAAAATACAATTCGATTACTAGATAAAAAAATAAAAATAAAAAATAATAATTCTAATTGTAGCTATATACTGTAATATTTCATTAATATTATAATTATCTATAACTATTAATTAAAAAAGACGAAGACACTAAAAAAACTCTCAATTATTATCTTTTTTATTAATTCAATCGGTTGTGAACAGTGTTCACACGTTTAAAGGTTTTTTTTTAAATCTAATTTGTGAAAGTTTAAACGATGTCTTTGTTAGATCAGTTGGTTTTCCACTTGCCCTTTTTCTTATTTCCCTGGGTTCAAATCATGCGTCTTACATTCTCTTCTCTTTTAGATTTATTTTTTAGTTTTTTTTAAATGTTGACCTGACATCTAATTTGTTGATTAGTGGCCTTTTTTTTTTTTCGCTACGTGGAACGTATATGGAGAAGGGGGCTTTCCTGATGGTGGATGCCTTATTTTCTTTTGTTCCAATTTTTCTTAATGGTTTCCGAGTGATTCTCTTTTGACCTTGCCAGGTTTTTTCCTTATAGAATTCGTCCTCTTCTGAATATGGATTTGCTTTTTTCTGTTTATTTTTAATTATATTCATAGATGTTAATTCAACACATCCCAAAGTACAGTTGTTTAGTTTTAAGTTGGCTAGATATAATTGTTTAAGTTTCAAATATTACACATAAAATAGAAAATAGTATTATAAAACATAAGAAAAACATAATATATTGTAAATCGCAAAACTGTTATTTCTTCATTCGTTAATGAAATATCATTTTAGTAAAAAATCGTATTATTTTTTTTTTTTTATTCATCGTTGAGTTAGGACCTCAACATTTGACGGTGAAAGGGTTTGTTTGTATTCAAAAATAACCTGTAAAAAAAAAATCGCATTAAATAACATTTTTATAATGTGCCTTTATTTTACGGAAAAATCAATTATCTCTAAGCATTTTGTGCCGGAAGGTTGGGAAATAAAATAAGGTATGAAAATGAAGGTTATTGCAAGAAGACAATATAGTGAGCAATGAGATGTAGTTTGCCATGCACTTTGAGCCAAACAAACCCTGTATTTTGACTTGTTAGAATCTAATATCTCAAACATCAAGATAAATTATTTAACTTAATTTATATAAAAAGAAAAAAGCACAGGAAAAACAAATACTCATGTAACATATGTCGTCCTCTTGTGTTTGGAACCTTTGGCATTGCACTGTATGCATTTTCTAGCTAGTTGTACATCATGTACTATATATATATATCTATAACTTGTAGGAAGCGTGTACGTTTACCACTCTAAAAAACATGTTTATTTACAAGTTAAAATGACATATTATATATATACACGCTTAACAACTGTTTATTACTCTTCTGAGATGTTATTGAATATAGAGAAAATTACTTAGTACCCAATATATGATTTTATCTAATTTTTTCCGAGTTTTTAAAAAATACTCATCAATGAAAGGTTTCTCCGTGCGATTATGCATATCCGCAAGCTCCCATTTACAATTTTGCAGATTCGCAAGGAGGAGCTTGTGATTGATGAGTATTTGTTTAAAACTTAAAAAAAGTTAGGTAAAATCGTATATTGTGACTTTTTTTTGGCTACTAAAGAAAACTTCTCCTAAATGTAATTTAAGTTTTAAAAATATTGAAACAAATGAGGAGTTTTGTTTATAAATATATTTTAATTATACATGCTAGATGATAGGTTTTATTTTAGTTTTGTTACCAAAGGGTTTTAGTTTAGCGGTATTTATGTTGATTTTTCAATTAAAAGCTAATGAGTTTAAGTTATATGGATTATTATATGATGTTTTAGATTTGCTTTAAAGAAAAAAAGTTGAGATATACAACTTTTTACTGATTTTGTAAATACAAATTACAATCTAAAGTTGATAAGCCAAAAGTAATGAAGTATCACTGTCTATAACATCTTTCCAATCGTACGTATTAATTCCACAAAATATCACAAGTTAGAAAATCCATATTATCGTTACAAGCCATAAACTTAAAGTCGATAGATTTTTATAAAATCATTTGATTGTTTTTAAGAATTTGATTATGATTAATTTGACTCAGATACATAGAAAATGTATACCTGACACAATTTTGCAAAGGCTGGTTATATTTAAAGTTTTTTTCCCCCTAATGACAACCCTATAGGTTGTTTATAACGTACATAAAAAAGTTGTATTTTTGTTGTAATAAAATTCACGGATAAACTTTTATAAGGTACCATTTTTTATACATGTTATAACGAATTATTGACAATTTTAATAACTGTTATTAGCAAAATCTTATTTATAATGTATCAATAATGTAACTTGATGTCTATTTAAATAAACTAAACAAGTAAACATGGTCTTTTAAGGCCTTCTCTAACAAAATCTATATATTTTCTTAAATGGTTTTGTTAATGATAGCCTTTAAGGCTGTCAGTATAAATTATTTAGGTGTATTAATATTTGTATCTTGTTATGTGAAATTTCAGGGGGATAATTTTTTATGTATAAAATACTAGTTATTATGCATGTAATAAGTTATTAATGACAAATCAGGCTATCATTATATATATATATATATATATATATAAATATATATAATAAAACATAATAAATAGAACAACCAAGTTACATCTGGTCTTCACCTGTTGACCCAGTACCTACAATGACCCTTTGCTCTTTACTGTATAACAAAAGCCAGTTGCCCATCCTCTTATAAAATCTTTCCCTTTCTCATTTCTTCATTTCCAGTTTTCACACCCACAAAAAAAACAAAAACAAAAAAACACAAAAACACTCTTTCTTTATTTCTCTCTGTCTGTCAACAAAAAACATGCCAAAATTCAAGCTTAAAATCTTCAAATCCTGCCGCTCAAAAGACCCTTCTACTCTCCCTAACCACCACCCCATTCCAATCACACCATCCAAAAACCACCAACACCAACCACACCGTTCTTCTTTCAAAAGCCATGTCTCGTCCGCTTTCGGGTGTGGTTCCAAATCTATCGACAATTCCGACTCAGACAACTACTTCCAATGGCAAGAAGACGACCAATGGCATGTAGTTGCTAAAATCTACGACGTCGAATCCCCACGTAAGAAAATCTACAACTCTTCTGTCTCCGGTGATAACGACTCGGGTGATGATGTTTTCCCACTTCCATTACTTCCTCTACCACGCCTAGTCCTCAATAAAAGAAGATGTCGGCGTGGTAGTAAAAAGATAATGAACATTGGGAAGTCAAAAAACATTATTGGTTCTTTCGCGAATAACACCGAAAGAACCAATAATGTTGGAACAGAAACCGAAACCGAAAGTTTGATTTCTTCTTCTAGAAGCTTCTCAACTGACTCATCAACTGATTTTAACCCGCAACTAGAAACCATCCGTGAAAACGCGGTTACAACAAACCGTCACAAACCTAAAAAGAAGCGGCCAACTTCATTTTCAAAACGTACCAAGCGTGACTATAAAAATGGTTCCGGTTCTGGTACTGGTACTGGAACCGGAACCTCTGAGTCGCCAGAGTGGGGATCTCCGGCGAGGCTTTCGTTTTTTAAGAAAATGATACCGTGTAATGTGGAGGGAAAGATTAAGGAAAGCTTTGCAATAGTGAAGCGATCAGAAGATCCGTACGATGATTTTAAGAAATCGATGTTGGAGATGATAATGGAGAAACAAATGTATGAAGAGAGTGATTTGGAACAGCTTTTACAATGTTTCTTGTCTTTGAATTCAAGGTTTCACCATGGGGTCATTGTGGAAGCTTTTTCGGAGATTTGGGACACCATGTTTGGTGCTAATCATGATGATTTAACATCTTCATAATTAAGTGTATGTATGTATGTATATCAGTATATGTATGTAGATTTATAATTATTACCAACACTCTAAAGTCAACAAATTAATCCCATGTTTCATGTCATCATCATTATATTTAAGAATCAAACTTATTATTATATGTAAAATATATATATAAGATAAATATAAAATATATAAGTATAAAACAAATATGCGTTTATATATAAATGTTAGTATATTTTTGTTTGTATCAAGTTATTAAGTTAACCATTTATTTGATTATGTTAGCCCATTAGTTATAAATGTTCAATTAACATTGATAAGACCACCAAAGATAAGTAGTTTCGTATACTTCTTGTTTTTGGGTTTTGAACCGCGTTGTAGACAATATATCTTATTTATTCATTTGATGGTTTAAAGATGCTTGTGCAAATCACATTGACATGACGATACGACGAATGTCAAATCTGGAACACACCACATGCACATAGATATTGTGTATATGAATAAACGAAAGGTTACTTCTATATCATATGGCTTAGCTTCCCTTGTCAAAAACACACAACAATGTGATGTGTGAAGTATTTTGTTTGTGTACAAACCTAAAATTATTGATGATCAATGATAATTAATACAAAAAGATGTTCCAACAACAATTCGAGAGTATCCAGGCATCCAGCATGATGTTCGGCGTTGTTTGTGGTCTGCGTCGCGGGTCACCATAAGACCATCCTTAAAGGCTAGGTGGTGAAACTAGGTCTGCATCCCGGGTCACTATAAGACCATCCTTAAAGGCTAGGTGGTGAAACCGTTACGATGGGTCGGTCATGGTCATCACCGGCTTCGGTGATGAGATTTTTTTATTTTTTATTTTTATTTTGATTGAGTATTTGGGAATATTGTAAGGTATATATAACAGGGTATTAAAAAGTGTAAGTTAACTAAAGGTGGGTCCAATTTGAAAGTGATGAGTTATAGGATAAAAGAGAACGTGATGATGGTAAGAAATTATGATGACGTGGCGGTACTTTTGGTAGGTGATAAAATGAACGGTTAAGAATGATCTAACAACTTGTTCGGTAAAGATTTGTAAGATTTGTTGAGAAACCTTTTAGTATGAAGAAATGTCGGACCAATTTTGTTTCTTTTATCTTCTACGCATATATAATTAAATGTTGGGCCTGGGCTATATGGGTGGTGAACTGGTGATACATAATAACATCGATAGAAATAGTATGTCTATTGTGGAATAAACAAATGAAACTTGGTTAGAGCAGTAAATGAACTAAATATTTAATAAATAGTTCGGCATGAATATATGAACATAAAAATCCATTTGTTTAATTAAATAAATAAACATGAATACAACTCTTATTTGTTTTTGTTTTCTTATGTATGTAAACGTTTAATAATATGCTTATGAACGTTCGCTCATTTATATTCATTTTTGCACATTTATATAAATTACTTAGCTTTTATTTTTAATTGAAATCTATATTTATGGCTTTTCATATCACCCACCTTCTTTGCTTCGGCATGCATTTTGGAGGAAATTTTATGGATAATAACTTATCGACTTTTTTTTAAGACTATTTGAATAATTGAACCTTTAATAATAAAATTACAATTAAGCATAAAGACAGATGTCTTGTAAAGTGGAATTTTAATCCTAATGCTTCTAATATATATTATTTGACATCTTTTGGAATGATGTTATCAATTTCATTTTTCCGATGTAATCCGGAATTTTAATCCCAATGCTTCTAAAATATATTATTTGCTTCTAAGATGGATGTCTTGCAATGTGGAATTATCCTAATGCCAAGAATCAATTTGACATTTTTCCAAATGACGATGTTATCAATTTTATCCCTACTAGCGATGAAATAATCTATTTTTTCTTATCCCCCCACCCCACCCACCCACCCCCCACACATTTCTTACATTCTACTTGATTCATAAGCACGTTAGCCAGTGGCGGATCCAGAAATAAAAATAACGTGTGTCCAATTATAATTAATTCAACTTCAAATGCTTCAAAATGTTTACTTTGTAATTAACCTAGATCCAAATTTTTGGATAACATGTGTTCTAAAAATAATTTTCCATATGTTTGTTAAAAGTATTCCAATATAACCTAGGTTCATGGACCTATGTTACAACCATGTGCCTCTGACATCAGCTAACTCTTGAATCTTGTTTTATCATACATAGTGTTTGGTTCATCTAGGCTGCTCCTTATGGGAGCTTCGTGACCTCGTCTTGGATGCTCGTCGTTGAAGACTCCATAGGCACCACATCGTCGTGAGGTGGTGTCGTCGAATCCCGTCTAAATTTTGAAGAGGTAAGAAGTGGGTGTGTGGGGTCGGGAGGAGTGTCTGTGTGTGTGGGTTTATAATTTTATAATTGATGATGAGGTGAGAAAGAGGTCATGATAGGGATGGGGTGTTCTTGTGGGTGTCTTGGAGAGAGTAAAGTTGATGTGACAGTGAAGAAGAAGTAAAGATGATGTCGTGATAGGGAGAGACGTTAGAGGACTTGATAAGTCTAGGATTTACTATGAATCGAATCTACTCTCTAAAGTTTAAACTAACACATGATATACACATCTAATGGCAACCCAATTATTATCTTAGGTATGTATCATCATTGCATAGCCTATTTCATATGAATTATTGCCGTATTGTTCACATACATAGATATTCATACCTATACCACATGGATCATATAGCGGTATAGACATAGATTAATCATTTTCCATATTCTTATGAAACTGCTACAAGTGATAAAGCAACATGGTTTTCTTTTCGTACCTATTGTACCTAAGAATGAAAATTATTAAATAAAAAGATGTTCTTCTTTTGTGGGAGGAGGGGATGGGGTCTATTGTGATGATGTTTTCGTTTGTTTGTGTTATAATGTTTTCAAAATAATTGTTTATTTCAATAAAAAGACATTTAACTACTCATTATATGCTTAATTAATTGATATCAATCCAGCTTTCCTGGTCAATTAAGCTTAAATACAAAGGTAAATTTGGTGTAATCTCATTAGTGTATGTATTGACGATTGTTTTTATAATGAAATTTGCTATTAAAAAAATAAAAATACAAAGGTAAATATCACATTTATTTGGTTAAATTACACATATTGGGACGGAAGGAATATTATATACATATGAATAAACTAATATTTTATGTGTTTTTAGGGTAAAATATGTATAAGAATGCAAGTTTACTTTACAAAAACGTGAAATGATACTTCACAAACTAATTTGAGATTAAGTGAAAGTGTATATGTTTATGTATGTATGCATGTTCATGAGAACCAGATTTGAAATTAGGTCACTAGATGAAAGAGGATGTGTTTAGATTTGTGTAAATGTGTTTAGATTTGTGTAATGGTTTATGTGATCCAAAATCAGATATAGATATGTGAAATGATAAATACGTGTTAATTATTTTTATTATTAATATATATATAAGGGTTGGTTATTGTAAAACAAGTATTAAAGTAAAACAAATAGGATGCGATCTTGACCATTGGATCATGATAAAACTGATGCACGATGATTCATAGAGCACAAGTATATACACTGATGCACAAAACTTTTTATGATGCACAATGATTTTTAGCTAAGAAAAAAGGATTGCTTTATTTGTTATACTTTAGTACTTGTTTTATTTTAACTAGAATATATATATATATAACATAGAAGAAAATCAGAGATATGGATGTGAATGACGAAAAAAACCCCATCACTTGTCGTGCACATGCCACTTTTTAACAGTCCGTTAAAGGGAGGTAAGGTCCGAGTGGAGATTCGAAAAAGTTAGGTATGGTGTAATAAAATTTTTGTAGGCATGATATGTGCAATTTCAAACAAACCACAGGTATCGTTCGTGTAATTTACCCTAATCTATATATATATATAACAGCACTCGAAATTAAAAAATGAGAAAGCAAGATGTAACATCCCGAACTCTTTTATTCATTTTGTTGACTTTAACCATTAGTCAATGTTGGACTTCCGTTAAGTAGCTTTATAATTAATGTAGATAATTATGGTGATAATAATTATGTGTTTTATATGGTCATTTTAGTAGGATGTTACACCTGATCAATTAGGGATTAGGGTCTCTAAGTGTTCATATCTGGTTTCTAATCTCTCCCTAATAGCCACCAAAGAGCCATAGCATTTTCCTTGCATTCTTGAGTGATTTCGAAGAGGTTTTGATTGTAATTCGTTCCATAATCTTTCCCTACAGGTATATATTGTATTCCCCCTCTCTATTGTGTTCATTTTCATAACCAACTCACTTAGGTGGGTTGGCCACCATGACGCCATTGAGGGCTTGTTGTCTTGAGGGACACAAGTTCGATTCTTGCCAAAGGCAAAACTGAAAATGGTAGCTAACAATCGATGCAAAAAAAACACAACATGGGGTTTCGCAGGTACCAATGCGGTACATGGGATCAAGGGGTTCCCATCGATCTTGTAACATCCCGAACATTTTAGAATTTCCGTTTCTATGCCGTTAGATTTATCGTTAGTGTTCGATAGGTCTAAA
>JAOXNX010000033.1:4093793-4109839 GCA_028566075.1 Solidago caesia
TTTGGATTTGATGGGCGGCGATCCAAGAGATGGTGGTGGTTGGATACGGTACGGGCGTTGCCCTTAGCAAAAAAAAAAACGAAAATTAAAAAGTCGTCGAAAGTATATCAGATGACCTCTCTAATGAAAGACGACGGAATTTTAAGAACACCCATATAATTTTTCTAATTTATCGATTTACGGTTTTTGAGATAAAAGATTTTGAATGAATTAAATGAAACTAATGATTTATGGAGGAGAGAGAAAAATGGGGAAAAATATGTGGCTGAGATTTGTCCCTTGGTTTTCACCATAATTATGGTTTGTAAATGAACATTTACCTAATAATATAATATATCCATGTTTAACTTATTATTTAATTATTTATCTATCTACTAAACCTAACTAAATGTGTCTGGAAATTTTAAAATGACACAAACCATATTTCACAATCATAATTTTAGATTAAAAAATACCGTTACCAATATTAAAAGTAATATTAGATCTCGACACAAACCATATTTCACAATCATAATTTTAGTTTGGTTAGGTGTCTTTGATGGATCGATACTTTATTAAATCGAAACAATTCAATCCACTCCACTCCAATCCAATCCAATGTAATTTGATAACCAAGCAATAATAAACTATTTAGTATTTACTAGTGGGCCGGGCTTATATGTATGCATATGTTTAATAGTTTAATACAGTAAAACCACATCTTCCTGGTCGTTTCATATAGCCTAACCTGACCGTTATTATCGAAGAACGTATAATTCTCCCATATTTTTTTCTAAACATTTAAATTGTCAACAAAAAAAAAACTGATTCAATCTTTCAAAATTTACCGCGGTATTTCAAATCTACCGCACCGATCGTTCAACATCCGCGGTAATTTAATCGATATTAAATGTTAATTTACGGTTCTTATTTGAGGGGATTGAGCATTGTATTGTATTTTATAATCTGTTAGAAGATAATTCATTAGGTAGGGAGAATAACCAGAAAAGAGATTATAAATCACATTTTTCTTCTGGTTTCCATGCTAATAACAACAATATTTTTGAATGTATATATTTATAGTTTTCATGCAATTGAAAGTCTGCATGTCAAATGATGCACAAGTATATGTATTAAAAAAAAATAAAAATTCTCCATGTAAGGTGTAAAATTTTGCCAATGGGCCAAGGAGATATTGTTTACTTGATATATAAATATTTTGTAACTTAGAGCATGACAATAGTGGTAAAATGTCAACGTATTTTTTGATTTGTACACAGATGCATCTTGTACTTTTCTATTGATCAACATATACATTGAAGTTTAAGTTTTACAGGTATGGTTAATTTGAAACTTGAACGGGTAAATAGATCGATATAAAAGTACATGGCATATTTTGGTACAAATCATAAAGTACGTTCGCATTTCATGGCTTAAACCCTATATACATTGTCTAATATGGAGTATAGTATCTGATTTATTACTTAACCGTGTAGAATAAATTTCAGTACGTAAAAGAGCTAGATGAGGGGAGACCCTCACGTCCGGTTTGGAGTGTGGGGATATCAAAACATATACAATCTTCACCGTGTGTGTGTATGTTTCTAGCAGCTGGTGTCAACTATGGATTCTATGAACGGCGTCAGGGTATGTTGATCGAGTAATGATGGAAAATGAGCCTGGAGGCTGTTATGGGCAGCAAATGGTGGCATTTGCATCTGAAGAAATGAGAGAATCGTTGTTGAGTGATAATGGACAAGATGAAAACGTTTCTTCTGTTTCTGGATCATCGGTAGCTGCAACCAATTCACAAGCACAACTTGTTCATGATGAAATAAAAACTAAACCTGAAGATAATCGTCCTCAAGATAATAATTCTGCACTGGATCAGAGCAGGATTCCGATTTTTCAAGGGTAATGTTAAACCTATGCTATATAGGATCATTAGTTGTTCTAGATTATTATATACGTCTGCACAAAAATTATGCATTGATACTTGATAATTATGTAAAATTATATTTCATGCAGGCTTATTGAGAAGGTTAGAAGGACAGTTCGTGGGTCATCTGATGACATCGGATGGCTACAATGTGCTCCAGAGACGCGCGCTCTTGAAGATGGGACTGAACGGTTTACTAATATTCTTGAAATTATCAGGTGGTACATGAGTAGTTAAGTTATTGGTCTACTAGCTTTGCCTATACATTATTAATAGTGTTTTTCTTTTTACATTAGGAACGGTGTGCACATGTTGCCAAACACAATGGTTTATCTCTTGGTTCCAGGTAACCGAAATAAATGTTCTTGATTACGCTATCATCGTTAGTAAGTAGACTCTTATAGTGAAGGAGTACTTGTTGCGTAATATGAATCAAAACATGGTTCTATTGAGTCTGATTTGCTTATCATGATGTTATTATTTGCAATTGTTGACATGGAGGTCTTTTTAGCAACCATGGACCGCTTTATTTTACTAACACGAAGGCAACGTTTTCAAAAATGGGATTGACATGTCACATTGCAAAGATTCATAGCGAGGTATTATCATTGTTCTTGTTGTTATCATTTTGGTTATTAGAGGTGGCTGGTTGGGTAAGGCTCAGAAGGGACTCGGGTTAATATGGCCGTACAGGTCCCTTCTTGTAAGGGTTGAAGCAAACCCTAATGGGTTGGGTTGATTTCCAACACTTATTTGTCCATTTAAAAATAAAAAATTATACATAAACTAATGCGTGAATTACGATTAGAAAGGCTAATGATTCAAATCCTTGAACAAAGCCGATATAAGAGGTCGTGTGCTTTACAACCAGACATAGGGTGACTTTTAACTCTTTCTCATTTAGCTAAAGTATTTGATTTTGACCCGTTAAAGAAAAACACAACCCAAATCAACTCATGTACAGGTAAACGGATTGAAATTGCCACCTTCAATGATTATCATTGTCCCTATTATTTTGCAACTTTCTGGTTTTGAAGCTATGTGATTAAACATCAAACATTTTAGGCATCAGTGGAAAAGAATGCTAGAGAAATAAAAGATTACATTGAAGAGTTCCATTGGGGTTCCAAAAAGCGTGTTTTTCTTCTCGGTCATAGTAAAGGGGGGATAGATGCAGCTGCTGCTTTATCAATGTATTGGCCAGATTTGAGAGATAAAGTTGCAGGGCTGGCTTTAGCACAAAGCCCGTATGGTGGTAGTCCTATAGCTTCCGATATTTTGAGAGAAGGGCAGATAGGGGACTATTTCAACGTTCGAAAACTTATGGAAATCTTAATCTGTAAAGTGATAAAGGTACACGACGTTCTATTTCACTTTCATATGTGGTTTTCCTGTGCTGGTATTGTCCTTAGTTACATGATTATGTTTTTGGTTATCTCCATGCTTGTTCTTTTTCTAATTTGTCTATACACAACATATTTGTGCATATTATTCATTGTTCATCATTGCCATTTGTTCTTCTTTTAGCTTATAATAAGGGTGGTAATTTCAATCCATTTATTGTAAATGATTTGATTCGTTTTGTGTTTTATTGTAATCGGTTGACGGGTTAAATTTAGAACATTAACTTCATAGAAAACGCTCCAAGTGGGTCAAGTTTTTTAAATGGGTTTAAGATACCCCTAAGTGTATTTTAGTTGCACTGAACTTTTCAGTTCGTTATATTGGACTTTCTAGAAATGAAATAAAAATTCTAACAATCTCAACCCAAACCACCTGCCTGCTTGACTGTCATCTATGTCTTCCCTTGGTTCAACCCGAAACGATTTGTTCCTTTTATCAAACCAGTTTTGCTATTTCTAGTTCTAAGACATGTCAGTGTTGTTTTGAAGGGTGACTTGCAAGCACTCGAAGATTTGACCTACGAGAAGCGAAAGGAATTTTTAAAGAAACACCCCTTACCTAAAGAACTCCCAGTCGTTTCATTTCATACTGAAGCCAACATCTCTCCATCTGTTTTAGCAACACTTTCTCGTGTAGCACATGCAGAGCTTCCAGCATTTGCTACTTTATCTGCCCCGATACTTCCTATTGTAATGCCTCTTGGAGCCACATTGGCTGCCTGTGCTCAGCTGCTACAAACAAGATATGGTGAGAAGAGTGATGGGCTTGTTACACGTCGAGATGCAGAGGTCCCGGGCTCGGTGGTGGTGCAACCAAAGAGGAAATTGGACCATGCATGGATGGTTTACTCTTCAACTAATGATGACCCTTTAGAGGCAGATGCTTCTCAAGTATGTGAGGCCCTGCTAACTTTGGTCATGGAAGTTGGGCTCAGAAAAAATCATCTCACTAGCATCAAAGACGAATGAGCCCAAACTGACAAAATGGTTGGGTTGGGTAACAGGTCAGATGATTGATATCTTGGAAGTTGGACTCCCTCACTTCTTCCTTACCATTTAGTTAGCAGATCACGAGATGATTGATATGATTTTGTAACAATACGTGATTGAAATTACAACCGACAATCTTTAAGAACAAATTGAATACAGGGTTTTGAAATCAACCATATCCAAATAACCGGACCCAAACCAAATGGATCTAGGTTATATGGGTCACTTTATTCGGAGTTTGAGTGAGTTATTTGGCTAACGCGAACCCAAATCTTTTACATGGCTCGGGTTATGGGTTGACTATATTAGAAAATGGATGACCCGGATAATCCGAATTGTTAATTTTTTTCCAATAATCTTTAAAATACTTAGATTGTCTTTTTCTTAACCCGACTTGTATTATTAGCAGATAGACAATGAGATGTGATTAAAGAATAACTTTTTGCTTCCCCACTATTAATTTGGTTTGATGTAATCCCTCCAACTTGATAAGGATATCTTTGACCAATGCCACCAAGTGGTTCATATGAATATAAAACAAAATAGACATGAAGTAATATCTAGTATTTAAGTCCACATTTTGGCTGAACCTTTTTTCCCATTTTAAGGACAGTTCACATGTCACTTCATAAAATATCAAAAAAGATAAGAACAGTATTGCATTTATTTATTTATTATTTTTTTTTTTTATTTTTTTTTTAGGATAACTGGTAAAAAGCAAACAAAAAGTTTAATATGAAAAAAAAAAAAAACCTAAATAAGTTTAAGGTCAAATTGAGAAAGCTAAGGAAAAGTACAGGAGAAAAAAATGAAAAAACAACCAAAGATTAAGTTCAAAATGGAAATATATTTAAGGATGCCGGGATAAAAAATAATAAATGTAACCAATTTAGTAAACCTAAAATCTGACGCTGGCATTATTGGAATTATATGAATATCTCAACATAATTATACGACCATTTGTATATGAATTTTTAGGTCGCAAACAAAGAGCAGTGGGCACTAGTTGAACTCGACTTATATTGAATACACCGATAACACTGAATACTAAACGAGCTAGAAAGGCAAAAGGGTATAATTAGATTTGGCACCAAAACACCATGGGTCAAACCATTTAACCATGGGCCAAACAGTTGGCCCATAGAGGCCTTTGGTTCTTCATTTAGACTTGCCCCTTGTTAGTCGTGCACAAAAAAAGCGAAACCGAAACCGAAAAAAACACCAAAACCGAACCCGGTCAAACCCGGGTTTAACCAAAACCGGTTCGGGTTTGACCAAACCGACCGGTTTGAAACCGGTTTGGGTTTCGGAACACGAGAACCGGGTTGGGTCGGGTTCGGGTTCGGTTTTGGGGGGTCAAACCCGGAAAAAAACCGGTCAAAACCCGGTCAAACCGATGGTCAAAACCGGTTTCAACCCGGAACCGGTTTGGTCAAAACCGGTTTCTAAGCCCGTTGACCAAAACCGGTTCAGGTCGGGTCGGGTAAAACCGGTCTTTTGCCCATGACTACTACCATGTGTGATGTGTTTGCATATTGCCAACAAAATCGCAAGACTTCTTTTGCAATTTTAATATTTTGTTGAGGTTTTCAATTTTGCCTTTTAGAAAATATTTGACAACAGATATATAAGTTTTGTTGAAAAAAAAATTTGAACAAAAACAATTTGCTAGAGTGGCTTGAGACAAAAAAGATGGAGACGTAGACCTCAGTTTGAGTCGCTTACTTAAAAATCTATACAATTTATTAAGTTTAATCTAAGCTCAATTTATCTAAAGTTGACTTTCACATCTAAAAAAATTCAGGAGCTGATTTATCTACTACATTTTTACTTCACATACTACAAACATTAATAAAATGATTTTTCTACCCTTAAATTTTTTTAAAATTTCACACAAATTTTACCATGCCTTCTTTATATTTTTTGAATTGCACCCTTCTTTATTAAACCCCTATGAAACTTAGGGCTGTCAATAAACCCGTCAACCCGACCCGAAAAAAACCGGGTTCGGTTTGGGTATTTTCGACCCGCCAACCTGAGTTTTTTCAGATCGGGTTCGGGTTGGGTTGTCAGGTCGACCCGTCAACCCGAATTTATTTATTTTTTATATAATATTCCTATGTTTTGCCCAGATCAAATAAAGAAGCGTAAAAAATTTTGGGCTTTAGGCTTTTGATCGGGCTTCTCCTGTTATCTAGCAAACAAAGAACTGTAACATATCATCAAATTTTTAGTCACTAGCAACTGGAAATGCGTGTATATATTTCATATGTATTAATCAGGTATATATTTCATATGTTATCTATCAAACAAAGAACAGGTATATATTTTATATGTATTAATCGGGTCGACCCGCCAACCCGCCAACCCAACCCGGGTCGGGTCAGGGTTGAGATTTCTGACCTGAAACTTTTAATGGGTCGGGTCAGGGTCAGAGTTTTTCAACCAGCCAACCCGCCAACGCGACGCGGGTCGACCCGATTGACAGCCCTACCCCTTCCCTTGTTTTTGTATTTTTTCGCCCTAAAATTGAAAATTTACAATTTTTCCATTTTTCTTTGGTTTCTCCTTTTTTTTTCAAATTTCACATATATAACCCCCAGGTTTTATGTTTTACCCCCTCTTCCTGTTTTTGTTTTTTTTTTTTCCAGATTTTAAAATATATATTTTTTCCCACTTCTTTTGTTTCGAATTTGATTTCTAAAATTAAATATATAACCCTCATGATTTATATTTTATATAATTGATATATATAATTTTCATTGTTAACATCTAATATTTTAAATTAAACATGTTTTACATATAATTAATTTTAATGTTTTTATATATACAGTTCATTTGTGTTAATATTATTGTTATTGTTTAATTCCATTTCATATTGTTAAAATTTTGTTTTTCAGTGCAATAGTTTTATCTTTACTTTTAATTCATGTATTTCTTTTTTAAATATGCATACGAATGAATAGTTGTATTTTTAAAATTTCAAGATTAATGTATATACTTGATATGAAAACGTTTGATCATAGTTGTGCTATTGTCCTTAAATAAATATATATTTGTTTTTATTTGATTTTTGGGGTTTCATTTAACATTTTGTTTCATTGTCACTTTTGGAAGTAAACATATCTACGATGATGTATTTGTGGCATTGTCCTAAAAAAAAACAAATACCCGCTGCAACGTATAGTGTGTGTTTATATGGATTGTTGGATAAGATTTTCAACGGCATAAATTTATAAACTTCAAGCAATTTGTCTATACTAAATGGATGCCCGCGCGATGAGGCAGTCACACAACGTGCGAGGTGGCTTGACGACGTTAATTTCAAACCAAACACTTGTGTAAGTAAACGATAGTATAGTACCCGCGCAAAGTATGGAAGATAATGTTCCGATGAATTAAAAAAATTCATTATTATTGTTCATTATTATAAATTATAAAATAAAAGTTATAATAAATTAAAAAGATAATGACATGTGGATGTAATGAAATATGCAATTTTGTTTATGCAATGTAATGATTTAGTCGGGCGTCTATACAATGTAATGAACTTCTAATTCGGTCCAAAAAATGTAACAGATGACCGGCTGAATAGATAGTCAGTTACCATTTTATTTATTTCCCTGATGTGGCCTGTTGACTCATCTAATTTTCTTATGTGACAGTTGTATAATAACTTGATTTTGTATAATAACTAGATTTAAAGGAATTAGAAATGTCTTCGGTAACTTTCGAATTTGAGAAGTCTGTTTCAAGGGACGCACCATATACAACTCAACTATGAGTTCATTTGTATTTCTATATTAAAAAACAAATACTAATAAAGTGTTGTACAAGTGATGGTACAATTAATGTTATGGTTAGGCCAAAATTTAGGCCTTTTTATTCAGACATTTTTATTATTTCTCTAAAAATACATCGTTGAATTATTATGTAGTATATTGTTACCATGATGTGTAAATAATATAAATTAGTTGAATAAAGTTTAGAAAGTCGGAAAGGAATCTAATACACTGGCTATATTTTTTGAACTATATGATTGTTAATTACGAAAGTTTCTCACAAAATCAATGAAATATGTACAAGTAACAATTTAATAATATTTTACACATAAAAACGATTCACAACTTGAAGCAAATTAATAAGACTAGAAGAATACCCGTGCAATGCAGCGCTGGCGGTGGCAACAACATTGATGGCGGCGGTGGTGTGGAGCATTTTGGGAGTTGATGTAAAAGGGTGTAGTTATTTTAGGAGTTAAGGGATCTATGTTGTAAATTATTTCATTAAGGGTATTATAAATATTTTAAATGAAGATGTTTAAATTAGTGAATAAAAGGAGATAGACATTTTAGGTTTATCAACTTTTTAATTAAAAAATAAATAAAAATAAATATTTTATAATATAGTATAGATATAGATATACCTATAACCTATAAGCATTTTCTGGAATGCATCTTCGAAGCCGGCTAATCCATGTACCAAATAGTATAATATTCTGTTTACTTTGTGCTGTGTGAATGGCATATGTTTCACGATCTAACAAACTCTAAAAATCATGGCATGTGTTTCACGACCTAACAAACTCTAAAAATCACTTTTTACGAGTATTCGTCGAATCACGTATAGTGTGACAGCTTATTATCTACTAGAAGAATATTCGCGCAATGCGACGGATTTTAATCTTGCAGACGTTTTTATATTGGTGTTGGTCAACCTTATTATAAACCGAATATTTTGGAATAAATCTTGATGAATAGTCAAAAGAAAAAGAATTTTTTTTTCTTTCCATAATCCAAATTGCAATGGATGGTTGTATATTTAAATGTTTTAAAAAAAAGTCACACTCAATTTAAAAACAATTGTTAAATCAACATTTACTTCTTGTCATATTAAAAAAGCTTTTAAAAAATTTGAATAGTAAGACACTAACCATATTATAAGATAGTATAGATGATATAGTAAACGACTTTCAATCTAAATTTATGTGTACTCATCGTCTCATCCAATTGTATAGGTTGAATATTAAAAACAATATTTTATTTGTATATCCAACAACATTTCATAAACGATACATTTTGGATTTTTTTTTCTTTATCTGTAAATACAATGATACTATTGTTTTGATTCTTAGAATATAACCCGATCTTCTAAGTTCTGCTTATATGGTCATGTTACAAACCAAATAACAAATGTTGTTTATAAATAACCGAGTCATGCATCATAGGGGTTCTAACATAGTATAACATATGGAAAATGATAAATCCTCCTAAAAGAATAGCCTAAAAATCCTCCTAATTACAAGATGATGACATGTGAAAAAATTGGGGGATAAGATTATGAAAGCGATTTAGTGGAATGTCATCATTTTATGATTTTAGAAAGATTTTTAGGTTAATCTTTAGAAGGATATATCATTTCTCATAATATATATGTATGTATATATGAAACGACTTGACCAAAATTTAAAAAAAAAAAAAAACATTCAGAAGTTGCGGCGCAACTTTTAAACAGGAGAAAAGTCTCACAAAAGTTGCGGCACAACTTGCCCAGCACCTGCACAAAAATTCATTTTGACCTTAACTCAATTTACAACCAATTCAATCCATTTCAACAACTCAATTCCTCAAATTAAACTCCAACTTGATAAATCACATTATATACCATATGAAAGCTTTAATTATATTCAACTTTTCAAAAATGATATTTACATAATCAAAGAGGTCGATTACCCGCCATTACCCAAAGTGACATATTGTTGGTATTTTAGGAGATGAGAGTATTGTATGTATTTTAGATAATGTTATTGAAATGATAATGTGAATATTTTAAGGGATTAAGTGATAGAATAGTAATAAATGAAAAAGGTAAAATAAGTACATCAAAATCTTTTTGAAAAAAAAAGATGATTAAATGCTTTATAATATGGGGATAACTTATATGATGTTAACAGTATATAGTTAGGTGATGTTTGTGAATGTTTGTGAGGGGAAACATTAAAATCAGGAGGGGGCTTTTTTTCATTAAAATATTTATGTGTGTGCAGCATATATAATGTTAACAGCATATAACATTTTCCCTTATAATATATAGATTATAGATGAGAAATACTAACACCCATATATACTTAAGGATTTTCCTAATGACAGCCCTTAGGGCTGTCATTAACGTATATTTGGGGGTGAGCTTTTGATATGAAAGATACAAATTTTTTATACAGGTTATTGACAGCTCTAAGGACTGTAATTAGAAAAATCTCTTACTTAATTAGGTAAAGATTATTTATGGTATTTATGAGTGGACACGTGAATCATGAATTGAATATATTATTAGATCCTTTAATAAATAAAGTGAATTTAAATTATTTAATAGGTGCAATCATTTGATATGCCTTTTTCATTTTTATTTACTTCATATGTGAAAACATAAAGGATAAATCGATACCCATAACACATAATAGAACTTAAGTCCGGTAAGTCACCATCCTCATACATGGATTACAAGATAAAGTTTTTTCACTCGCTTTTGGCAAGTTTCGAACCTACGACCTGCATCATTTTTTTGTGGGCTCATATGGTTGCATGATGACAGTACCACTTCATCTATTGATTGATTGGTTTCATATGTGAAAACATACGTTGTTAGAAAAACTGTCAATGCCACTTAATTAATGTTTAAAACAAAATGTCAAAAAACCAACGTTTTCTTTTAGGCATCTTTCTATCATGACGCCGTCTTCACTCGTCTTGACTGCCACATCAGCTTTCTCTATCTAAAATACACCCAAGAACACCCCTTCTTATCATAACCTTATTTTCACATCATCATCAATTAAAAAGAATAAATCCATACACACATTCACATGTCCCGGCCCCACATTTACTCGTCCAAGCCTTTCGAAATTATAACGAGCCAAGACGACGACCATCATAGACGAGGCACTGCCAAGTTGGCATCTCACGAGGAGCAAAGACGACCTCACAACATGCATGATAAGGACCGACCTTATCAACGAAGAAGATGTTGACAATTCCTTGGTATTCATTTTTTCTTTTATGGAAGAAAAAGTGTCGATGCTACCTAATTAATGTTTAAAACAAAATGTCATAAAATCAACGTTTTCTTTTATCAATGATGTATTTGTGGTTTTCATTTTTCTTTTTTTAAACATAAAACTTTGATATGGTTATAGTATCTATGACATAAACATATATTAAAACAAAAATGCTTGAGCAAATAATTGAACCTGAAACCTCATCAACCATAAACGAACACCTTACCACTAGACGAATGAACAATCTGTGTTATTATTTTGCATAATTAATACATATATCTTTTCAATTCTGTTTTTATGTTTAATTGTTTAAAAAAGAGTCCGGTTTTTTTTTCCCGGTCTGGTCCAACCATCTGCGCCATCACCACCACCACCACCATCCTCCATATGGGCCACCACCATATTAATTAGGGGTTATTCCACGAGATATTCAAAGCTACCACATCGCGCGAGTACCCCTCTAATGTCAACATATACGAAAATGAAAATTCAAATTTCGTACAAACTTTCAATAATAAAAAACACATATAAACTACAAAAAATATACCTTATTTCAAGTTCAATCACCACGCACCAAATCTGCTTGCCCCAATCAATTAACTTCGCATACAAACTCTCAAGGCCTCTCCCTAAGCTACGTCTTGGCCTCTTATTGAGCTCGTCTTGGATGGATGCCATAGGCACCACCTCGTCTTGGGTGGTCATCGTCATGGCTCATCCAAAAATAGAAGAGGAAGGATGCGGGTGTATGGGGACACGATGTGTGTATATGTGTGTGGGTTTATATATAAGTAATTGAGGATGAGGCGAGGAAGAGGTCATGATAGAGAGGGGGTGTTCTTGAAGGTGTCTTGGAAAGAGAAAAGTTGATGTGACAGTAAAAATGAGGTGAATATGGTATTATGATAGGGAATAGCCTAACCAGATCAAATGATACCTGGCAAAAAGGAAGAAAATAAAATACACTTTAATAGAAATGTATTGCTGCAAACGATGAGGGTGATGAAAGCACTAACATCCTCCAAAAATCACTCATAAAGTTACCTATTCCAAATGAGGGTTTTATCAACCCTTAAGCTTACAAAATCAAAACACAAAAACCCTTAAAATCAATACAAAATCAAAACACAAAAGCTCTTAAAAGCAGTACAAGATGCATAATCATGAGGTTACCAACTTTACTATGGAATTCAAACCTTATTCTGCGTATATGTTCATATAAAGAATTTGATTGAAAGGCTTATGAATATAAAAAAAAAAAACCCTTATCTAATAAATAAAACAGAAAATGTGAAGATTTTTTTTTATAAACCCTTATAGAGATGTAAGTCATACCATGTATCGTTATTTTTGTAGACATTTCATCGAGCACCTTACATATATCACCAACATCTTATACATCTTGACAGCATCTACAACAAAGAAAAACTGTAAAAATACATAAACTTTGAAATTAATAATTATCAAAATATTTATTAATCAATAATAAATAATTAAATAAAGAAGTAAAACCAAAAACTTTCATGCAATCATGATTTTTGTTTGATACTATTTTTCTACATCCTTTATTCTTTTCTGTTCAATCAACTTTTAAAGTATCTTTCATTTGTTTATCTTTTCGTGTATATATGTGGCTGTTAGATACCTAAGTTTGGGTATAGAACCCCTCACACCTAAATATTTTAATATTTTTTTGGATAATGAATAAATGATGGGCCCTCTGAATTTTATGGATTAAAAAACTAGAATGTGAGGGAATCTATACCTAAGCTTAGGTATCTAACAATTACATACTCCCTATCCTCATATATGATATATGATGATGATGATATATGATTGGAAATACAGCTAATTATACTGATTGCTTAAAAGCTTTCTCTCACAAGAAAGATACAACCACCCCCCCAAGATTTCCTTCCAAAGAACACACACACAGTTATGGATTACAATTCAACAAAAAACTATGTCGATCTTGTGAATAATCTTTCAAGTTATCCTGTTCCAGACGATATGGAATCTAAGTTTAATAGTTTCACCTATACTGTATTCCGAGCGGATCAACAAGAGGTGTACAGCAAACCGACGTCAGGGATTGGCATCTATATCGCGGGAGCATCTCTTTTATGTGTCTTTGCAATGGTGGCTGACTTATTACATGGTTTACGAAACAGAAAGCTATGGTTTCCATGTAATTACTTCACTATCAATGCATTTTCTCTTTCTGTTATAGCTGTTGCAATGAAGTTACCCATGGATATGAGTAACTCCATGCCAGGTGATGTGGACCAAATGACAAAACTTGGAAGCATGGCCTTTTTGTGCACCATGATGGCTAATTTATTACCTTCTTTAGCCACCATGAATAGTAAAGAACTCAGCACAAACATTAAAGGTCTGGGTGTTATGGTAATCACCTTGCTTCTGAATGTATGCGTTCAGATAGTCACAGGTGTTGTAACCTATAGGGAAGATGCCCGAGTTGCTGAAACTATCCTACCAAACGGAATTGAACTTAACGAATTGGGCATATATAATAAAGACCGTAATACCAATATAGCAATCCTTTATATGGCTTTTTTATTGGTGTTGTTGATAATACATATATGTTCATCTTTAGCAATTTTAAATTTCAAAAAGATTATAGACGTGAAATACCAAGTATGTCATGATACCGCATCAAAAGAGCAACATCAGTTAGAAAGATTACCAGTTAAGAAACTAACCCAACATGTAACCAAGTATTGGATCATGGCAGGAACCGGAAGCCTCCAATTCATATCAGTTTGCTCTGTTACAACCTCTGCAGCTGGGGTAATATGTGTTTTAAGCATGATCATACATGTTAAAACTTCGATTTCGACTATTGGTGCTGTGAAGAAAGGGGACTATAACTCGGATTATAAGTGGTCAGTAGTATACATTTTTGCAATACAATCTATCGGGGTCATACTTGGTACAATAGCACCATTATGTAGATGTTTTGCACCTTTATGCTTTAAGGTATCCACCAAAAGCATTAGAAACCATATTAAGGTGTTTAAAGTAGAGCGCTATTGGATTCAAAAGCTATATGATTGGAGGAAGAGGAGTATTCCATTCCCATCTCGTCGTGGCCACAATTTCAAGGTGATCATCGAAATTTTGAAAATCATATTTCTCAACTTTTGCATACAATTTCAAGAGGCAGTTGTGGCAGCATGCAAGATCATATCGTTGGTCCCATTCTTCTTTATGATCTGTGCCTTCTATTGTTTGAAGTGCTTAAAGGACACAGGTATGGCTGTTGTATCAAGCAAAAGGAATGAGGAATCACCAGGGCAAATGGATGAGCATTTGGAAGATTTTCGACAGTATGTATTGCAACTTCAAGATACAACAACAATACCCAATCCTGTCAAAGGCGGGGTGTTGCAACTTCAAGATGAGATGGAAATTTCAGCGACGATATTGAAATGGCTTTCAAGATCTGCAAAACTCTCGATTAAAAAGGGTGAAAGGAGACAACCCAAGGATCTCCTTGAGCTTATAAAGCAATCTAGAAATTTTGAAGAAGTTGAAAATTTTGACAACGATCATATTACATCTTTACTGTCAAAAAACTATCAAGATTGCTGGAGCTTATCAGTGGTAACCCTAACAACCATTGCCGTTTCTCTTCCTGGCATCGAGAAGAGCAAAGTTGATGAGTTGTTGAGAAGTGTCAAAGAAGGTCTAGTGTATGTTACCCACGTAGAAGAAAGCCTGAATACATGCAATGACTATGTAAGCATTCAAAAGGCGGCTGAAACCTTGTGGCTAGAACTTGTAGTCCACCGACAATGGCTTGGAAAGAATTTGCAAGAGCTTGCTTCTCAGAAGAGGACAGAAGAGATTATTGAATTGTTCAAGAACTTAGGTAAAGACATGGTCAACGAGGTAGAAAGTTCGGATATTGGAAGCCAAGATGATAACTGCCATTCTATTTGTGCCAACTCAATGTATCGCATCACCAAAACAATCAAGCCTTCCAACTTCACCAACAATGACAATCTTAGCGATGAAGAACTATTATTTAAGGAACTATCCAAAAAGATATCTGGTATATTGGCTGCTTGTCTCATCAATTTACCCCAGGTAATAGTTGTGAAATGCCACAATAGTGCGATAGAGAAAAGGGAAGCCAGCGTCCAAGCTGCAGCCAAACTTCTAGGTGAGACTACTGAGATAATCAACACCCTTCAGAAGCGCGACCTCCCCCGCTTGGATCCAAGTGACTTGCCATTTATTGACAAGTGGTGTTCTGCCTTCCCTTAAAAGTATTATCTGCACTTTCAAGGGACTTTGCTTACAAGCATATCATGGGCAATACCTCACTGAGAATAAGTTCATTTCCAGGTACGTCGGCATTTAGAAAGGATGCTGCATGAATTTATGCTTAACTTGTATCATATATTTTGCTCGTTGGTTTAGGTGTGGTTTGAGAATGTTTTGTGTTAAATTAATGAAATTGTATTGATTATGAAAACATGTTGCAATTCTATATATGTAATATATTAAATTTTAATTTTATCGATCTTTTGATTTCAATATTTCAGTATATAATTCTTACAAGTGTATGTGTTATCCAAACTGTTAGAAATAAAATTATGGTGATAAATTGTAATTATCTAGGTGTGGAGGGGGTATTAGTGTTAATAGGTAT
>JAOXNX010000033.1:4135072-4157627 GCA_028566075.1 Solidago caesia
GGCTGCCGCCCGTACCGAATCACAGTTTCCGGCGATGGTGGTGGTGGTGGGGTGGTGGGGAAGAAGGCTGGTGGTGGCGGTGGTGAGTTGCTGTAATAAAAAAAATATATATATAAAAAAAACGCAAAGCCTTCGCACACTTCGCACTTTAAGAGCATTCGCACAGTAACCTTACCCTATATATATATATTTGTATTTGTATATATAACAACCTGTATATGTACAAGTTTTTTTAATAAATATATAGATATAGATGTGTATATTATTGAGTTAGCCCAAATTACTTAAGCATGTACGTAGAAGATAAACATGTGTTCGAAGATATCACGAAAATACATATCCTGTAAATACATATCAAAAGATGTATTCCTATATATAGTAACCCCATTTTACAATTTGCATGCTAGCTTTGTATAATTAGGCAAGTGGGAGTGAAAAACATAACTAAAAATTAAATAACACGCGAAACCTAACATAACTAAAACTTCGAACTTCTCTTTAGCAACTCCCACTCCGCCATGTGATGAAAAGGCCGACCACACGTTTCTGTATACTCGACCAAAACATTTTGGATTATTGCCTCGTTTCCACCGCTAGGATGGTTGTTCATACGGATGAAGATTTGGTTGAAATAGTGAATTGATGCACGCATGTGGCACCATTTAGCAGCTAAATTGTCTTTGTCCCAATAATTGACCGTTTGGTTTTCGAAATTAAGGAACACATTGGTTATTTTCGTCCAATACGTTTTTTCTCTTTGGTAATTCACTACAAACAAGACAAGAAAAAATGTTTGTTAATTGAATAAACAAAAAAAACCACTAAAAGTACGAATAGTCTTTGTAGAACGATGAATCCTACTCAAAATATCAATCGTGTTTTGGGTTGATATTTTGAATACAATTCATCGTTCTACAAAGACTATCCATACTTTTGGTGGTA
The DNA here is from genome assembly GCA_028566075.1 of Solidago caesia. Lineage (NCBI taxonomy): Eukaryota > Viridiplantae > Streptophyta > Magnoliopsida > Asterales > Asteraceae > Solidago > Solidago caesia. The sequence continues at coordinate 4,136,015 of JAOXNX010000033.1, forward strand.
TTATTGTTTATTCAATTAACAAACATTTTTCTTAATAAAAACTTACCGCACATCGGGTCTTCCGCCACCTCGAGCCAAACTTTGGCTAAACTCATTTCTTCCGACTTTCTCCAAGCCATCGCTTTATTTTTTGTTGTATAAAAATGTGTTTTGGTTGGGATTATTTGAGATTGTGTGTGAAAGAATGGAAAAATGTTGTATATATAAGGAAAAAAAAGATTATTTTTTTTGTGATACAGCCGTTCAACGGCACAAAAAATTTTAAAAAGAAAAAAGAGGGCGCCTAAATGGTGTCGGGGTGGGTTTTTTTTTTGCTCAGAACGCCCCCCAGGGAATGTTCGAGGGCGTTTTTGGGCGTTCAGGGGGCGCTGGGCGGGGAACCGCTTCACTCGGGCTAGTATTAAGGCTGAAGTGTATTTTAATACCCCAAACTTGGTTAACCAGATTTTTTAGTACCCTGAATTATTAAGGATACAAGATACTACCTTGGACTTAAAAAGTTGGTATACATTGGGCCTTGACTCAGTCACGTGATATCACATGCCTATTTTCCATTAGTTTTTTAACGGTGTAAGTTATGGCTTCTTTTTTATCTCATTCTTCTCTACTCCACCTACACTCAAATAACCTTTAAAATTTTGCTGTAGAATAAAATAAAACCCTATGTGCAAATCCAAGAAGGTATGTTCTATTCATCTAAAAACTTAATTTAATTCTTATAAACTCTTATAAAATACTAAAAATAGCGAAAAATTCTTAAAAATTGTAACAATCTAGTTGTTAACGTTACTTTGCACGGATATGAGGCTAGTGTAAAAAGGTTTATGCTACGGGTCGCTCGCAATCATGTTTCCGCTACTGACACCCTTAATAAATCGGGGTATTAAAAAAACTTGGTTAATCAAATTTGGGGTATTAAAATACACTTTGGCCCTAATTAAATTACTATTATTAAGCCAAAACATGAATGAATTCTAGCAAATTAATGAAATACATGCAACGTACAACTCATGAATAAGGCAAAGCACATTAATTAAGATTACCAATTATTATTACTTATGTGTATATATATACTCCACCTAGCTTCTACGTACACCAACTAAAATGCTTAAAGCAAAAACATAAAGCTAGATAGCTTTCTTTCTTTGTTTCTCTGATTTTCACCATATTCATGGAATGGAAGTAGAAGATGGAGAATCAGAAGTTGAGACCAACCCAAGATCACCTTTTTGGCTACAAAGCACCACCCGAATTCAACGCTATCGTCGCAGTCTCTCGTCCCTTTTCTTCAACTCATTTGTACTAATAATATGCTTGCTGGTATTCGCCATCGCGTCTATGGCCTACATTATCCCGTCTATTATTATTGATCACTTATCAGCTCACATGATTTTTAAGCCATATTTCTTTAAAACAAGTTGGGATTCCATCAACTTGCTTTTGGTTTTCATTGCTTTGCTGTTCGGGTTTCTTGCTCGAAACATTAACAATCATGAAAACATAATTAATCTTGATAATGGGTATGATCGGAGTGAGCCGGAATTTTCTGCCGGAGCTCCGATCATTTCGCCTAAAAGATTAGTTCCACGTCAATGGTATGATCTCAATGATCAGGATTTGAAATCAAATAATGGGTTAAGAAGGCAAAGGACTAGCAACTCTTATCCTGACCTCCGGGAACTATCGCCGCCGTGGAACCACAGTGACGCCGCCGTGGATCCTTGGCGGTTTCCAGATGATACCCATTTGAACTATTACCAGGTTTTGGAGCCTAACAGGAATTATCTCCGGCACTGGAGCCGGCGATACCAGTCGTCGGAAGTTCAAGAAAATTTATATACTCCGTCCTTGGCACGGCTGCCGGAACCGCCACTGCCGCCAGCTCATGCGGTGAAGAAAAAGAGTAAAAGGGTGCATCATAATCTTGGTATAGAAGATGGAGAAAAAAGCAGCTGTGGCTCCGGTACCGGAAAAATGATGTCGCCGGAAATGGAGTCGTCGGAGAAAAAAGGTGGGAGAGGTGAGAGGAAAAGAGGTACAGGAGAAAAGAGAAGGGCTAGAAGCTCTGAACCTAGACGAGTATTGTCGCTGGTTATTGATCCATTGCCGGAGCCGTCGTCACCGCCGGTTTCACCGTTGATTGAACGGAAAAGAAATAGTGGCAATGCAACTAAGGATTTCTTTTCATCTTTTTATCATAAGAAAAAAAACAAGTTGCAAAGGGGGAGGAGTGTGGACAATTTAGGTGCTCTTTTACCCCATTCTCAACCGTTATTTGTAAAATTTAAGCCATTGGCAACCCATTCTCAACCGTTGCCCGTAAAATTTAAGCCATTGGCATCCTCTCCATCGCTACCATCGCCGTCGCTTATCAGCAACTTGATTCAATCTAAAAAAGAAAGTAAAAAGAAATTTTTATCAGTCACATTTACTCCTTCGGCACCGCCAACGCCACCACCTCCGCCACCTATCGTAAATCGTGCACCACGACCCAGCGTGACACGAGTGGCACCATTTGTTACTGACAGACCTAAAGTACCATTGATGTTGACAGGTTTAAATGGCATTGATGATAGCTCGAGCGGTGGAGAATCGCCAATGATGAATATTCCACCACCGCCACCACTACCTCCATTTAAGATGTCGGATTGGAAATTTGCGGTAGAAGGTGACTTTGTTAGGTTGCAAAGTACATTAAGCTCCCGGAGCGTGTCTCCTGATGGCGAGGAAGCCCAGTCTCCATCATCAGATATGGATGCGGCAACAACCGCTTTAACGCCACCCATTTTTTGGCCTAGCCCAGACGTGGACACTAAAGCTGATAGCTTCATTGCCCGGTTCAGGGCCGGACTAAAGCTTGAAAGAATGTCCAAACTTGGCCCAGGACCGGACTTAGACCCAAATGCAAGTTAATGGACCTATATATATTTTTATCTTTTTAAAATGGTTTAATGTTATACATGTCATTGGTGCATTTTACACATCTAATCTATCTATCTAATATCTAATATAAGTATATAAATCTGGCTTTATTTTACATAACTCCATTCTTTTCATTGTATGATAATCCTCTTTCCTTGATAGATTTATGGATTCTCTATTATGTTTTTTTTTTGTAGTTGTGACGTGGGTATGTGAGATATATCAATAATGAAGTCATGCTACATAAAATACTACAAAGCATGTGAGGTCGTGACTTTTTGGGTAGTCTCCTCTAGCTGTGTTGAGAATGAAATGTTGATAAAAATAATTGTTTTGCTGATAAAATTACCTTGTAGACTAACTAGTATAGATACATACATATACATGATGTATATGTATCTATGCATTTATAGACAACACAATATATTAGTCTTAAACTTATCAATCTTTTTATTACTAGACACAAAGAGTCACATTCTTTGTGCAAAATACATTGACTTGCATGTATATGTAACTAAATATGCATTGCCCCCATTGTAATGTACTTCTTGTGTCTCTGTATGAGACTAACTCAAAACAACATGCGGCAACTGAGTATACGCTAACTGATTCAACTCATTAGACTCACTGACCACAGCATACCCTTACGGTAAATGAACCGATATATGGATTATCCTGTAGCCAAGATGAGGTGCAGGAATTGGACCCAATGGTTTGGGTATTGTTGCTATGTGCTCATTGGATTTCTGGTCAATCCTCTTGCTAATTTAGGTATAAGGGGTTGCTCTTGCTTAACTTTTTCAATCCATTTGGCTTTTATTCGGATTTGTTCAATGCTTTGCTTCAAGTTCCTGGCAAATGAAGGAGTCACACGGCTGCTGAAAAAGTCTTCCACCTCTTCTGCCATCTCATGGCTGCTAAACTGAAATGTGTTTCAATAGTTCATCAGACACATAGTTCATTTTATGCAATTAACACTGTTCAAATCTAGAGGTGGCAAAATGGGTGGAGCAGGTAACCGGTAGTCTTTGCAATTTGCAGTTTTGCACAGGTTGAAATGGTCCAAGTCCGGTTAGGTTGGCCAAAATACTTTTAGTCCAATAACGTTAACTTGTTATATATAACTGCTGAGTCAGATATAATAACAAAATTATATTACTTTATGAAAAAAAATGACTTGGGAGGTTTTCTAGATCACAAAATACCCTATGGGAAACTTTCAACATGTTCAACCCATTGGACCCGTTTCTTTCAAGCTATTTTCTTTTTTATTTTACATGTTTGTCCCAAAAGAGAGAACTCGTCGCCTTTTGACCCACCCATTTATAAGTAAATGGGTCAAAACTGCAGCCTCTAACTAAAAGGAAGCCAAATGAGTTTTCCCCATAGAGATAGTTGTATTAGATTTCAAAGTAGTAGGACTACTTACCGGTGTCACGATATGTCTAATGAAATGAGGGAACATCATCCCTTGACCCCACCGTTTTATTATCACATCCCAATTCTCCTGAAAAAAGACGCATGCAATGGACATCATGTCTATATGTAGTAATGGTATCCGAAAATGTACAAGGAAAGGAGGGAAATAATAAAATATGAATATATAATTTTATACTAAAACTTATAAACACATGTATATGAAAATTTGTACAATACTCCATGAGTCAGAGTTATTTGAAATTACTCTATGATTTTACCTTTAACCATATCCATGCTGCTTCTCGGGCTTCCAAGCTTATTCGAGCAGTTACATATCCCCTGTCTTGTTCCCGAATCTGAGAGGGTAAAAATAAGTAAGACAACGGAATGATATAGCTGACTCAAGCTTTGCATTTATATAACTGCGTTCAATACCTCATCTGAAAACATGAGGTTCAGAACCTCTATGACTAAATCTGGGTCAGGAGAAGAAGCTATACAACCTGAGTAAAGGTCAAACATTGGTCAGCAGAAAAACTCAGGGTGAAAACCAAATACTACCTGAAAATGGAAATATTTAATTTGAAGTGAACTATAATTCTAGATGTGGCAATTTCGACCTGTACTTATGAATGAAAAGATTCAGTTTATTTATAATCTCTAATGGACAAACGGGTAAATTCAATAAAACTAGCTAGAAAGAAGAAAAAGTCGAAAGGGTCAAACAGATCAAAATTTGCCTAATGTGTATTTAGTGCATAAAACCTCCTAAATCATTTTATTTAAAAAAACAGTTTCTTATTAAAGTAATATAATCTTTGTAAACACGTTTAACACTTTAACACACTAACTATGTATAAACAAATGTACAGTTCAGGAAAAAGTGTTATGGGTCAACCCGGCCCACTTCTACCCATACAAAATAATAATTTGTTTTGAACCATTACCCGACTCTCCCACCCCACCCATCAGTACTTACTCAGAATTCTTGTTTTTTCTTGAACTGCATCGACTTCTCTATATAGCTTAAGTAGGGAATCAACCTCGTGTCTGTCAAGAGTGCTTGAAGTTCTCATAATAGAAATGTAAGCAGCCTGAAGTTGATATAAAGCTTTTTCAAATTGACTTGAATTGCTAAATAAGGAGGACTTTGACAAAACACGGGTAGTTATTAGTTATCATATAACATTTACCTTCCTGATATCAACTGGAAACGCTGATGTGTTTTTATCATTTACATATGTCTGAAATCGCTTCTTTAATTCTTTATGGATCTCTTTATGGCCAAAAGTAGCCAAGGCCATATAAACTTCTTCTCTCAACATCGTATTTAAATGGCTTTCCCCAGATACAGGTTCCAGGCCTAATTTTCTGAACATCATATAAGACGAGTCTATTTACAAACTGCTATGATGGATCAATGTGAAAAAGTAATTTTGTTAATGTATATCACATGCATGTCAAATTACACACTATCTTAGGCTGGGAATTGCAGCATTTTAGGTATATTTTGAACTTTGAATATTATTGCTACACATGCTAAAAATAGCAATTTGTGTGTGTTCATCTAAAATGCAGCACGCATGCTTACTCTGCGGGTGATAAGATGAGATCAATAAAGAACTGGTTCATATGATTCCATGGATCATAAATAGCATCTTTTAATATCTTTGCAGTATTATAACAAGCCTGCCACATAAACAGTGAAATGAATATGTCCGACGGCCGGCAACCGGTGATGGGTTGGGTTCTTAAAGATGGGAAGGTAATCACCGGCGGTAAACGGAAATCTCTCGACGGTTAAACAGCAGCAGCGACGGACTTGGTGTTAAACATCGGCGGCGGCACGACTGAATCTCTCCGGATAGATGTAGATATATAGATATATCTAAATTTTTTCCATCTATTTCATGTTAATATTTGAAGATCCTATTTCCATATTTATGTATATATATTATTGTTTTTAAGATAATCTGGATTTTTTTTTTTGAGATGATGATGGTGATATATAAATTTTGGATTGGATTAGATTTGTTATTGTTGATTTGGCTAATTTGTTGTTGATGTTGTTGACTTTGAATTTAAGGTTTTTTTTTAATATTGTTCTTTGAATAATCTGGAAAAAAAAAAGATGGAGATGATGATGATGATGATACATGAAAAATTTACATTTATTATTATTACTTTTAATATTTTGAGAAAAGTAGGGGCATATATGGGGTAAAAGAGTCATTTACCCTAGCATGTGAGCTGCACATGACCTTATTAAACGATACGTTATACTCCGTTAGCGGGAGGTACTGCCAGCGTGCGTTTTTGCATTCCATGGGTACGACTCGGGTAATTTTCAAACGCGGGGTAGTGCAAGTGTGATTTCGCGATAAGGACAGGTACCATTCTTGTAATTTACCCTTATTTTTATAAGACATTTTTTTTTTTTTTTTTTGTTATTTTAATAATTGAAATTGAAAAACATAATCAAAACAAAATAAGATGGCAATTAAATAATTTAATTATAATATGGAGAAGTTTGACTACATGTACAAGGAGACTATTGGATATTGATTAAATTTAAAGCGTAAGGATAGATAAGTATAATAAATTCAAGAAGCAGGATTGAACTCATACTTTTATGTTTATTTTGAAGTAATACAAATGTTGAACTAATGTGTATTTGAAGCATTCTTCAATTTTAGAAAAATTGTATTTTTGGTCCCTGTGATATCATACGTTTTGCAAGATTGGTCCAACTTATGCCAAAGTGACGATTTTGGTCCGGTTTTCATGTTTTGGTAGCAATTTTGGTCCAAGTTAACGATTCTGTTAACTATCATCAGTTAAAGCACCCATGTGTCCCTCACATGAGGGGTAATATCATCTTTTTACACATACAAGGACCATTCTTGCAATTTATATATATATATATATATATAACTTTACCTACAATTTCAAAATCAATAAAAACACATCAAACAACAAGTTGTAGTATGTAATTAAGTTATATATATATATATATATATATATATATATATAAACAATTAATGTAATATGTAATTAAGAGCAAGTTGTAGTAACTGAAATAAAAAAGAATTAAAAAAAAACCATGCATTTTTATTCAACATTTTTAATCAATTGAAGAAATTAAATCCTTGAATACCCTACCAAATAATAAAGCACCGACAACATTTGAATAAAATTAATTTAATCAGCATTATTATTATAAATAAATAAGAAGGATTAAAGAAAAAAAATTATATACATACACTGAAGCTTTCTTCACTTAGTGTTGGAAAAAAGATTGATCCGTTGTGAATTAAAGAAAGATATACAAATACATTGTATTGTGATTGTGTATATATAACCACAGAACAGAAACGTTAAACGTATAGATATTTTAAAAAAAGAGTTGAATATATATATATATAAAAGAGCTAATAATAAGTAATGTTTTGAAAACCAGACCGGACACTGAACCGCTCACTCAATATTTTACCGGTCGGACCGGAGTTGAACCGAAATTAAAAAGAAATCTACATTTAACATAATAATGTTAATAATTCCAACTTTCCTACAACATAAGCTTGATAATAAGTTATATCATCAATTCCAAATTAAACACAGTTAAATATTATATATTTATTTTATTTTATATATTACATAGATTATTTTCTAAAAAACTTTTTATTTAATAATATTAAAAAACTACATTTTTATAATACAAAAAAGTTTATGGCTCAAGGTTATATGATCTACCACGTGGATATCACCATCATCATATATATGAAAAGAAAATATATGTAATCAACTCTTTAGTGTTACTAGACTACTAGTAAAGAGGTTTGAAAAACAAAAGAGGGGTCCTTCCTTACCTACATATACATGTATAGATACATATATAAAAAGATTGATGATTTCAAAATCGGGTTGATGACCCTAATTGTGCTGGAATTCGGGTCGGATCTTGATATCAGCAGATTCATCAATGATTTCTTGCATAGTATAGATCTATATATATATATATATATATATATATATATTTAAAGACATAAATATATAGATCGATATATACATACATATATATATATATATATAATATATATATATATATAGATTAGATTTTTGAGAGAGAAAAGAAGGCTGAGTTTTAGAAAGAGAAAAAAAAGGTGAGGGGTTTGTGTTAAAGTTAATCGAATGGATCCAGAAATGTATATATATATATATATATATATATATATGAAAACTGATGGTGATGGCTAAATGATGATGATAATTGTAGATGATGAATGATGATGACAATTAATGACTGACTTTGTTTTTGGGTTGGTTTATTGGGTTTATATAAATTGCAAGAATGGTCCTTGTATGTGTAAAAAGACGATATTATCCCTCATGTGAGGGGCACATGGATGCTTTAACAAATGATAATTAACAGAATCGTTAACTTGGACCAAAATTGCTACCAAAACATGAAAACCGGACCAAAATCGCCACTTTGGCATAAGTTGGACCAATCTTGCAAAACGTATGATATCACAGGGACCAAAAATGAAAATTTTAAACCACAGGGATGAAACGTGATTTTTTTGGTAAACCACAGGGACGATTTATGTCGTTAACTCTAACCTTAAATCATGTGGATCCAACATACTATCCAATAATCCGACCCGACTAAAACCCAACTCAATAAACTTCGTCTCTATCTCTTTCCACTCTGATACGATCGCCGTTAATTTTCATGGAGTTCAACAATGGCTACTAAACCCAAAAACCATTTAATTTCATCTGTATATAACTTCAAAAACAATGGCGGAATCAACCACCGGACCACCACCGCCGTACCCACCATCGTTCACCGACAACAAATCCGGCCGACAACCCATCGAGGATCCATTCAACGGAAAATGGTCTTGTTTAACGGTATCTCTATGCCCATGTTTAGTATGTTTCATGTTTTTAATGATTATAGTCTCAATCATATTAACAATCAAATTCCATTTGTTGTGTCACACTCCCATTGGTTCTCTTCTTTACAAGAAAAAATGTTAGCTTCAAACCCCAGGGGTATTTTTGTAAATTTACATTCAAAGATGAAATCTTTACAAAGAGGGTTTTGTGGGGTTTCAAGTTTTGATAATGATAATGATGGAAAGGAAGTCGAAAGGGTGTGTAATGTGATCGAAGAATTGTTTGCTTTGGATCGGAATATGGAAGCGGTTTTAGATGACTGTGGGGTGAAGTTAAGTCATGATTTAGTTGTTAATGTATTGGAAAGGTTTAAACATGCTAGACGACCGGCTTTTAGGTTTTTTTGTTGGGCCGGGGGAAAAGAAGGGTTTAGGCATGATTCGAGAACGTATAATGTGATGATGGGCATACTTGGGAAGAGTAAGCAGTTCGAGACAATGATAGCAATGGTTGGTGAAATGGGGGAGAAAGGGTTGTTGACACTTGAGACGTTTCAGATTTGTATTAAAGCGTTTGCTGCTGCTCAGCAAAGGAGGAAGGCGGTTGGGGTTTTTGAGTTGATGAAGAAGTATGACTTTAAAGTTGGGGTTGATAGTATTAATGTTTTGCTTGATAATCTTGGAAGGGCGAAGCTTGGGAAAGAAGCGCAGATTTTGTTTGAGAAGTTGAAAGGTAGGTTTAGTCCTAATATACAAACTTATACAGTGTTGTTGAATGGTTGGTGTAACGTTGGGAATTTGTTGGAGGCTGGGAAGGTGTGGAATGAGATGATTGATGCAGGAATGAATCCTGACATTGTGGCTCATAACATAATGCTTGAAGGGTTATTGAAGGTGCATAAGAGATCTGATGCGGTTAAGCTGTTTGAGGTCATGAAAGCTAAAGGTCCGTCGTCTAATGAAAGAAGCTATACTATTATGATTAGGGATTTATGTAAGAAAAAACGAATGAAGGATGCAGTCGAGTATTATGACAACATGTTAGATTATGGATGCAAGCCAGACGCTGCGCTTTACACATGTTTAATTACGGGGTTTGGAAACCAAAAACAGATGGATAAAGTTTATGGATTGTTGAAGGAAATGAAAGAAAAAGGATGCCCACCTGACGGGAGGATGTATAATGCTCTAATTAAATTGATGACAAATCGACAAATGCCAGATGATGCGGTGAGGTTATACAAAAAGATGATTCAAAATGGCATTGAACCAACTATTCACACCTATAACATGATGATGAAATCGTTCTTCAGGATAGAAAATTATGACATGGGTCTTGCAGTTTGGGAAGAGATGAGCCAAAAAGGTGTGTGTCCCGATGATAACTCCTATATCGTGTTTATAGGTGGACTTGTCAGGCAGGGAAGATCAATGGAGGCCTGTAAGTATCTTGAAGAGATGATAGAGAAAGGCATGAAGCCACCTCAACTTGATTACAACAAGTTTGCTGCTGATTTTTGTAGGGCTGGTAAACCTGACATACTCGAAGAATTGGCTCAAAAGATGAGATTGGAAGGTAAGGTCGAGGCTTCTGATGTATTTTCCAGGTATGCTGAGACAATGAAGAAAACGGGTACGCGTAAAGGCTCCGACTTTGTTAGAAACCAAGTTATTTGAGTAGCAACTATTGTGTATTATTGTTTTAGTATGTGTTCCTCTAGCAGTTTAGTATGCTATCCAGCTGATTGGTACTTCAGTTATCTGTATGTGCATATCACATTGTTGGTAATCAACTTGCAATTTTTACGTCAATGAGTAAAGTATTCCAGAGTTTTAACCTCAAATTGTAATGTTTAGCATTTAGTATGCTTTTTGTATGGTTTTACAGTCTGACATTTGCGAGCGATTGCTTCTTTCTTTTAGCAATTTCTGATCATTTATGATGTTCTATGAAGCCAGTTTATATTAAACCAATAGTTTCACTTTATCACTCAAAAGTTCCCTTGGATATATAAATTAATCAAGGCATGTTAACAAGAATTTCATGCCAATCACCTTGTAGGTAGCTGAATTTCAGATTTTGATCTTATGTTAGTGCTTTTTTTGTTATCACATAATTTCTAATCAAAGAGATATTTAACTTTTTTTTTATATATAGAGACACACACACATATATATATATATAGTCGATCAGTCGAAGATATGTGGCGGTACGTGTCGCGCGGCCTTAGCATTCAGTTCCGAACGTTAATCTCACCCAGATTATTGTCATCATCATCAGCAGCAGCATATACAATAGTAGATCATACATATGATGCAGTGGTGGTAGGGGCAGGTGGTGCTGGACTTAGAGCTGCTATTGGTCTATCTGAGCATGGTTTTAATACTGCTTGTATTACAAAGTTATTTATTATTATTCACTTGTGAATTTTAAACGATATCCACCATCAGCTTAAGAAGACAATTAATGAAAATGTTAAGACATTGAGTATGTTCTTAGTCAATGATGTTGTGTACGTTGCTTGCTACCGAAGGGCCTTTGGCCTAGCGGTATTGGGGTGACTCATCATATCAACTAAAAAGTTGTGGTTTTAAGTCTCACTTGAGACAGTTGGTGTAAATATTAGGTGGTTGTATGTGTGCGAGTCTTTTCCTTACAAAAAACAAAAATGATGTTGCGTTGGTTAAGACTTAAGAGGTTAGTTATTGAAAAATAAGTGTGAGAGTAAAACAAATAAGATAAGATCGTGACCATTGGATCATGATCAAGATGAATAAAACTGATGCACGAAGATTCATAGAGCACGAGTGTATAAACAAGTATATAAAACTGATTAGAGATAAAACCAATTAATCATGATGGCTTCCATGATTTATCGATACTGAATATGATGCACAACGATTTTCAGTTAAGAGATCGAGAATGATTGTTTTATTTGTTTTACTTTAATAGTTGTTTTATTTGAGCCCAATCCTGGTTAACTATTGGTTGGATTCTAAGTTGGAGGTCCGAACTAGCTCTAGAGAAACACATTGTAACTCAAAAAAACTTTGTGTTGAATGGGAACAATATGGAGAACACGAACGGAATCATAACTTTACTGTACGTGTTGGTAGGAAAGCGGAACAAGTAGTGAACTGAGAGTTATATTTTCATAATTTTATGCCAACTGTACATGAAAATAGAGAATTATGAACAGAAGAGAAGAATGATTAAAATGCAAAAAATTTCGAGGAGTCTTGTGCTACTGACAGTATACCATTGAGGTTGAAAGGTAGTTAGTTCCAAACGAAGACAGTAAGATCGATCGATCTGCCAGTCATTATAAATGTTGGGCCAACAAAAATTTGTACATGATCTGCCAGTCATTATCAGTGTAAAAATGTATAGATTGGATGTGGCCATTCATTGGTCTTAAACAGAAGTGAGAAGTGCAATGTCCCATCCTGGCTGCAACCTTGGAAATTTTATAGAAGTAATTTTTGATTTTAGTTGTAAGTTTATTAAATCGAAATTAGTTCATTACACTAGCCCTAGAAGTATTCGTTTATAACTATCATTAAATTATAAGGTTTAAGGCCATATTGATAAAGATTTCGAAATAGTTTTGAACTACCATTCTTTTAAGTGGTTCGGTATGCAACGATCATTTGCCAACATTTTTTCTTAGTAGTGTTCTACTGTAAGCTTAGTGTCCAAATTACTGTTGAAATCATTTAATACAAATCTTGCACTACTTTACCAAATTAGTTGTGCTTGAGTTACTTTACCAAAGTAGTCATTAATTTTGAGATGGATATATAGATATCTTTATATTCTCGTGCTTGTGATAAAGGCTCGCTTGATATATGCAGGGGGGTATAAATGCTGCTTTAGGCAATATGAGCGAGGATGACTGGAGGTGGCATATGTATGACACTGTGAAGGGAAGCGATTGGTTAGGTATTTCCTTCTCCCACAAGCTTAGACTTTACGTTATGGCAGTTAATTATACTATATGTATATATATATATTTATTTATTTATTGCAGTTTGCTTTTATCTCTATAGGTGACCAGGATGCTATTCAATATATGTGTAGAGAAGCACCAAAAGCAGTCATTGAGCTTGAGAATTATGGACTACTGTTTTCTCGAACTGAAGAAGGAAAAATATATCAACGTGCATTTGGTGGTCAGAGTCTCGACTTTGGAAAAGGTGTGACGTGATGATGTATATTTAGATATAATCAAGTACTATTTGGGGAATCTGGCTGTTAATTTATAACTTGTAATATAATTGTAGGTGGACAGGCTTATTTTGTTTTCAGGTTTTTCATTTGATGTTTGGTAATTGGTAGAATCAACATTATGGATCATTCCTTATTTCAGGATCTTGAGTTTGTACAATTCCATCCAACTGGTATATATGGGGCTGGCTGCCTCATTACTGAAGGTTGATTCCCTATACATTTTAGTCTTAATTGGTATTGAGATGAAAATTGACATCTTTTATGATACACATTGTATAGGATCTCGTGGTGAAGGTGGTACTTTGCAAAATAGTGAAGGGGAACGTTTTATGGAACGTTATGCCCCCACGGTCAAGGATCTTGCATCAAGAGATGTTGTGTCAAGGTCCATGACCATGGAAATTCGAGAAGGTCGTGGTGTAGGTATGTTTTATGACCACCCTGAAGTTATTTTTAACTTTTAGCTTTGTACATGGTAAACAAGTTAGATCGTTGTTGATTTGCTTCGTGTCATTCTTTAAATCAAGCTAATTTTTATATTCTTTTTGGACAATTTCTTTTAACAGGGCCCATGAAGGATCATATCTTTCTTCACTTGAACCACTTACCACCAGAGGTTCTCAAGGAGAGGCTTCCTGGTATTTCTGAAACTGCGGCCATCTTTGCTGGTGTTGATGTTACAAAGGAACCAATTCCAGTTTTACCAACTGTGCATTATAACATGGGTGGTATTCCAACAAATTACCATGGAGAGGTAGAGTCTCATTTCTCTAGCTATTAGTAAATGTGGCAATTTCATTCTATTTGTATGGAAGCTTGTCCATTTTGGTTCTATTATATTGGAAATGGGTCTAACGGGTAAACTACCAAATATTAGCTTAAGATGGAACCGGTCAAATTGACTGAATGCCTAAAGATTCGCCTAACGTGCATTTCAAGGCCATTTTAAGGAATGAGAATTTATGTTATCATTGTAATAATATGGCTTTGGTAATCACATTTAACACATTAGTTATTTATGACTTTGAAAATAAGATGTGAAAGTGTTGGTAAGTTGGATAAACCCAACCTGATCCGTCTCCCAACATATTATACCTGTTTTCAACCTTAACCTGTTGGACTTATTATCTTACTGAACCATTCTGCTACTTCTAGTTGTTACGATTAAACATCTCTTTTTGGTGATAGATATGAATGATAGCCTTCTCTCATGTTATTGTAGGTTGTTACCATTAAAGGTGGTGATCCTGATGCCATTGTTCCTGGACTCATGGCTGCAGGAGAGGCAGCATGTGCCTCTGTTCATGGTGCCAATAGGCTTGGTGCAAATTCCCTCCTTGACATAGTTGTTTTTGGTCGAGCTTGTGCAAATAGAGTTGCAGAGATCCATAGGCCAGGTAAAGTTTTTTTTTAATTTTTAGTTGCCGTTGTGAGTTCCGCATGTATAATTATTCTTGAATTCATGCCTCAATTTACTTATCTACAGGGCAGAAACAAAAACCATTAGAAAAGGATGCCGGAGAGAAGACTCTTGCATGGTTGGATAAGATCCGAAATTCAAACGGTTCAGTTCCTACTGCAAAGATCAGATTGAACATGCAACGGATAGTGCAAAATAATGCTGCAGTGTTTCGGACTCGGGAGACATTAGAAGAAGGTACACTACACATGCAAATTCACTGCATAATTTAAAATGTTGGCGAAGTGGATTGGTTTGGATTGAGTCGAGAAATTCTTTGATACTGTGGGTTAGGCTGGACTTGAAATACTTGCGGTCCAAAAGTTTAGATCTTTAATTCATTCTTAGTGTCTCGAATCTTAGATCATTTCAATATTCATCTAGTTCTAGAATGAAGTGATCTAGGAGGTTTTTCGTATTAAAAATTACTCTTCGGTTGACTTTGGATCTGTTTGGCCCATTTTACAATTTCCTTTTAAACTAACATTAATTTCACCCTTTTAGAGATAAAACATAACCCGAATCGACCAATTTATAAGTAAATGCTCAAATTTGACACACCTTTTTTTTTTCTTTCTTTCTAGAATACATAGTACTCCAGTTATTGGTCAAGGACACACAACCGTTGTCTGGTCAATGACATCTCATTTCCATATAATGGGTGGTAGCATTCCATGATGCAGCTATGCAAAGGATATATGAAATATGACCCATAAGACAAAGGTTGAGAAATAAAACTAAATGGCCTGTACCTGTTTTGTTCTTCTTCTTTCTTGTTTTACTAGTCGTGGGAAACAATACCAATTGGTGTGAAATTTTTGTCCCTTGCCCATCGGTGCGCCCTACATTCATTATGCATTACACAAATATGTATTGTGAATTCATGATCTGTAGGCTATTCCGAACAAGCCTAACCCGGGGATGAATATTTCTTTGTTTTTATTTTAATTTTCATTCGCAAACCCATTATATGATTAAGGAAAATAGTATTGACGTAGCTTCAAGTTTGTTTCAAGTTCTTGTTCAATATGACTCAATATCACTATTTTGCAGGCTGTAACCTGATTGACAAAGCATGGGAGAGCTATCATGATGTTAAGTTGAAGGACCGAAGCTTGATATGGTAAACATGAACAGTTACTAACATGTGTCAGTTTCGATAAAAACTCGTAGAAATACTTAAATTGATCGCAATTTTCAGGAATTCAGACTTGATAGAAACCATAGAGTTGGAAAACCTATTTGATTAATGCATGTATCACCATGCATTCGGCCGAAGCTAGGAAAGAGTAGAGGAGCTCATGCCCGTGAAGACTTTTTGGTTAGTTTAGATTCATCAATCCTTTTAAAGTAGGTGTTCTGTCTTTTCCTTTACCCTTATAAACCGTTAGAAATTCTCTGGTTCGCAGAAAAGAGATGATGAAAACTGGATGAAACACACACTCGGGTAACCATCTCTTCCCTCCATTTACATTCGATGTTTATTAAAATTAAAATTAAAAAGTTACATTATTTGTTATCATTTGGGTACTATTCACTAGTGTTCAAGAATAGAGGGTGTGACGATTCATCCCATTTCTTATAAATGGGTCGATTTTGGTTATGTTTGATCTCTCTAATATGAAACACGAAATTTTATTGAAAAAGCCTAAAAGCAAATGGGTCAAACTAGGTGAAAGTTATATTACATAAAAGTATAAAACCTCCTAAATTATTTTATACAAAATTTAGACAATATTGGATACAATTGTTAATTTGTTATTATATATATTAAAAAATCTTGGCAATAAGTGTATGGTGTCATACACTTATACCAAACCCGTGCGAGTGTTCCTTGTTTGGGCCCAAACCCAATTTGACCCCTTAACAACCTGCTTGTCTCTCCCAATTTGCCACTTCTAGCCATTAATCACTAATAAAATATTATTTTCTCCGTCCCAATTTAATTGTCTACCTTACTATTCTCTTCGTCTCAAAATTATTGTCCACTTTAACCAAAATACATTAACTATTCATCTGTTTACTTAATGGGCATAACATATATGCTGCTAGCTATGCTTCCCTCCTCACAAGATTTAATTTTTTTTTTATAAATTCAATCACGTGATGAAAGGATGTGAGGGAGAGGAGCAGCATGTATGTTTTCCCCTTACTTAATATACTCTTAATTAATTACCATTAACTTTTTTATGATGATGGACAAACAAATTGGGACACGAGGAGCGATTACAAGAAAATGAAACTAAATACAATGATATGGAAATTTGCCAAGTTGTATGGACATTGTATGATTTTTCTATAATTAAGGAGTAATGTAGGTCAGTTACATTAACCAAGCCTAAACTGATTTCCTAGATACTGGGAGAACGAGAAAGTGCGACTGGACTACAGGCCGGTGCACATGAACACTCTAGACGAGGAGGTCGAGACTTTCCCTCCGAAGGCTCGTGTATATTAACAGTTGCTGGTGAATAAATCATATGAACTGCACAACCTTGTTAATAAATTGTCGGGTTTATCAAATTATTAAAAGAATATCGTTGCAACCCCAAAGAAAGCCTGCATATAAAGCCTTCGGAAAACTAGTCTTTGTTGTATCTTATATTAGGGGGTTGGCAGTGGAATACCACACTGCAACCCATACCACTCTCTCCAGCCAATCTTTTTATGCCACCTCATTTCTTTACTTTTTCATACCACACTCCCTTATTTCATTGGCAATGGCATACCACACTGCAATCCATACCACACTACAATAAAAAATTAATATTACTTTGGTGAAATAGTGGATTGAAATGGGTTAATCATATCATGAGTGGGCACGTGGTGTTTCCTTGTCTATGTAGTGTGCGGTATCTCATACCACAATTTCCATACCCTTCCCCATACCACATGGTTGGCGGCGGTGTTACCGCGTGGTATGGGGTCATACCGTGCCTCATACCCCTTCCACTGCCAACCCCCTAAAGAGCTGATGGACATGTACTTGATGGTGTATAAGTTGTACATTGAGATTAAAGTTTAGGTGCATTCGAAGGGTAGTGGCTAAGGGTTGGAACTGAAAGTTGGGCCTTTTTTTTTTCAACCCTCTTTACCAAGCTTTTTAAGTCTCTCTCTATTGATGAGTCACAATGAAATGTGAATACCACTAGGCGTAAAACCCTTTGGTGGATAAGTGGATTGGACTACAATGTTTCTAATGAAGTCCCAACTGAACCTACCAGACCAGTAATCACTATGATCCGGTACTTCAGTAGTCCGGTCAGATTGTACACCAAAATTATCATTAATCGATCAACCGACCATGTATAATAAACATGTTACACTCAGGTAGCAGGTACCACTGGTTTAACAATATAACTCACAAAACTTTAAAAGGAAACTGATAAAACTTCAACTTAAATAGCTCCTTGGATATTAGATAGGATACTTCAAATGATTCTCCACATTCATTTCACTTGCAAAAATTTGCAATCTCCATTAGATCAAAACCCATCCGCCTCATAAGCTTGCCATTTTACAATCGCGAGTGTATGACGCCCCCCACAAGCCACATATTTAGCACACCATCGTCCTGCTTCACTTCCACCGCTATCTTTTGGAGACACAAGTTCAATAGGTACTTCCGATGGATGGCCCGTCGTCACCTTTTTACCATATCCTAATCTTCCATGATCACCGCGCCCAAACTAACAATTCAAAAGATTAAAGTTTGGATACAGCATTTACTGGTCGTAGAGCTAAGAATAAAGTGAAAAGAAGTCGCTTTTTAAAGGGCTTGTGAACACTTACAGAAAACATACGACCATCTCGTGTCAACGCAACAGAATGAGTCCCACCACATGACACCTGCACTATATCCTCCCCAGCTAGAAGCTGAACTTGTTGAGGCAACATTTTACTGCTCTTATCGTCTCCAAATCCAAGTCTTCCATGTTCCCCTCTACCCCACCCATACACCTGTTGAACACCACAGTTAAATCTGAACATCTTTTGAGCTTAGCACGTAGGCAGAAACAAAGTAAAAGAAAACAAAAGCTTTAGGAGAATATGGGGAAGTATTTGGAGAGATGTATAGATTTAGATTTAATTTTGAACAAATGGATAATGGGGTACCTCCCCTTCATCTGTTAGAGCGGTGGAATGCCAACCACCAGCAGCAACATCAACCTGAAATTAAGTGGATATAGAAAATTATTTTCCTGAATCGACAATATGGAATACTTTATTGTGGGAAAATTGCAGGTTACAGACTTCTGGCTGATTTATGTTGCAACACCCTTATTTTTACTAGCAAAAAGGTTCAAACTTTAAAAACTTCGATTCTATGTAATCTGACCGTTTTACCGGCAAACCAATGATGTGCCGATAACTTTTACCACATTGAATTTTTTTAATCTTTTCTAATGTGGCACATCTGAGACCTGTTAAATCAGTAGATCAATCTAAGTGAAAGCTTCCTTTTTTTATTGGTAATTGTGGTGTCGAAACTTTGGCCAACTAACCCATAAGGTGCGAGTCCACTGCCACACAAACTAGGGCCGGGTAAGGCTCTCCCAAAAGGAAACCGGGCTATGGGTTATCATTTTTTTACTCATTATGCACATGGTTTGAACCTTGGACCTAAAATTCCTGTGTGAAACTAAGTGACAGTTTCGGCCTTTTGTAGGTGCAAATAAATTGTTCCAGCCAAAACAGAAAGCAGACCAGAGTTTGTAAACTTTTTATGCAATTCCCCTTTAAAACTTAAGTGGCATTCAACAGTATATTAGAGGTCGTATAATTAACAACGAACCAACTTGAGGCCAGATA
This sequence comes from Solidago caesia, assembly GCA_028566075.1. Classification (NCBI taxonomy): domain Eukaryota; kingdom Viridiplantae; phylum Streptophyta; class Magnoliopsida; order Asterales; family Asteraceae; genus Solidago; species Solidago caesia. Next base: position 4,155,762 of record JAOXNX010000033.1, read on the forward strand.
ATCCTTGAACAGGAACTGGTTGTGATCTTGGTTGAGTATCCCCTGTTCCTAGCTGTCCATATTCATTATTGCCCCAAACCCATAGATTTCCATCCTCAAGAAGAGCCAAATTGTGGAAAGCCCCGACTGCAATCAACTTAACCTTCTCGAGACCTTGTACTCGCACGGGTGTCGAAATTTGTTTTCTACATATGAAGTATAACATCAGTTACCCATTATGCAAAAAAATCAAATAAAAATAATCGGCAAGACTCAAGAGTATAAAGACCAAAATCGAATGAACAATGTACATGTCTCCAGGTGGCCATGGCTGACCCCATGTCCATACATGTCCGTCACGGGTCAGCACCACTGAATGTGTACCGCCAGCAGCTACCTGCATACATTAAGTTGACTTGTGTTAAATAAAAACAACTACCAAGACAACTTTTCGTTTAGAAGGAAAATTGAAAAGTAGACCTGGCGAACTGAAAGCTTTGATGCACATCTTTGAGGAATTACAATATCTCTTCTCAAAGTTCGACCAGAATCATCCTTTTTCTCAAGCTCTTCTCCACACTGCCCGTACTCATTTCCACCTACCAATTAGTAATTACATCTTTTATTAGTAACATTTACTATGGCCCATTAGGGGACCTTTGAGACCTTTGATTTCACATCAAGGGGCATTTTGATCATGCAATCATAGTAAAAATGAAAAAGCGAACAGGTGAAACATAAGAATTATAGGAGCAAATATACCCCAAGCATAAGCACGGCCTTGATCATCAACAGCCAAACAATGCCAACCACCAATTGCTGCCTGTATTAACAAACAACAAATTTTATTCGAAGCTAGAACACCACTTGTTTATTCTTGTTCATAGCCATTAGGTGAAATGTTAACGTACCTGAACAATCTTGACATTGTCAAGAGCTTTAACCTGACTAGGGACGTTCTCAGTTTTAGTCGATGGTTGGTGCCCTAGAGTTCCTCTTTGATTCCATCCCCACATGAACAACTAATACATATACAACACACATCATAAATTTCAGTTTCAAACCAAAACACTTGTTCAATCACTTAGCCTAATACCAATTTTGCAATTAGTAGTACTTTTATATAGTGTTACCACTCCGTTAAGAGACTTCTAAAAGTATGTACAACTGAAGTCGAAAATAATACCAAGTACCCTACTTTGAATATTTGCTACTGGATGTTGCGAACTTCCAATTATTACTATTATAGATTTATATGTATCCGGTGACTTATTTGGGAGTAAGTTTTTTTGCTGGCATCTCAGCCATATAATCCGCCAGAACATCAAAACCAGTGTCAAGTCAGTCATAAGAGGTCAGATACATAAAATAGCAATAGCTGAGAGTTTGATACACCGATAGCACTTCAAGTAGGATGCATAGTCATATTTTTCGACTATAGCAAATTCTTCAGACTTCATATCTGACTTAACTAAAGTAATAAACTGATAGAAATGAACACTAATATTTTAACCCTACCAATATCACACACACATGACACATACACAAGAACAAGCCTATATCTCCATTGGAATACACACTTTACTATTTTTCAACCGCCTGCATCTCGTACCCAATCAGCAACTAGTACTCAACAACTAACACAATGATCAGTATAATAATCTCATAATTTTATTCAGCAATTCAATCTCTAATATCACAAACTTAAGATAACATCTGTACTATATAATTAACCACAAACATTTCTTCATAATATAATCACAAACACAGCCCGGATTGTAGTGTATCTTTAAATATATATACATATATAAACAACAACAACAACAACAACCGCTACTCAATCCCGGCAACAGCCGGGGTTTGAGGGAGGTAAGATGTACGCAGCCT
>JAOXNX010000033.1:4217600-4236772 GCA_028566075.1 Solidago caesia
ACCTATTAACCAATCAAAATCCTTGATTTTACTAAATAATTCTTATCTTAACAAATTTACATATTTAACAAATTATCCTATCTTGAAAATGTCATAAAAATTCCTTGTATTTAACACGGACATAAATGTAGTAGATATATTAAATAATAAGACATTAAATAATAGATATTATGATATGATAAATAAGGAAATGTTAAAAAAATTTAAATTTTAAGACTCTAATAATTTGCTTTATAAAGTATGGTATAGATATACAAATTTATGACATCGTTGTACTTGTGTAAATATTTAAAGTTATGTGAAGAGTTTGTATGATTGGAATACGTGTAAAATAAGAGTTTTTATAACTTCGGCCATCGAAATATAATATAAGTTAGTATATATCAATGAACCAACACTATGTATTAAAATTATATAAAGGGTTTTGCTAACTAGTGTTTCTGGGATACTGGTTATGATATATTTAATCAACTCTATCTTTCCTAAATAATAAATAAATACATTTATTGCTCATTAATTTAATATAATAATCATCATTTTTATATATGAATCATAAATGCATATTTTTATATTTTGAAAAAGTTAGACTTTATTAAATACACCATAAGCAGTGTCAGTGCCCCCCAGAGCACTAGTAGAGCTGACATAACATGTCCGACACGACCTTTTAAGACACGACACGATAAGGCGCGACACCTGTTAGGGCCGGACACGAACACGATGTAGCATCCCGATCTCTTTTAATTTAGGTTGTTAACTTTGACCGCTGGTCAAAGTCGACTTTCCTTTAGTAGCTTTATAAATGAGTAGATATTTATTGTGAAGAGTAATTATGTGTTACGTGATTTGTTATGTGCTAATTAGTAGATTATTAATGTGTGTTTAATTAATAGAAAACCCGTGTTTGTGTTCCCGTTAGTATTCCTAGTCGTTAAAGGAGGCATTGTAATCATTAAAAGGAGTTACAGTGATATAAGGGATAATTAGTAAAGGCATGGAGGTCATTTCACATTGGAGCCCAACTGATTAAGAGACCTTTAGGGTCTCATTTGTTTCGTAATTCAGTTTTATATTTGTTTCATAGCCTCTCTTAGAAGCCCTAGCCTCCCTTCTGAGTTCTTGTCATTTTGTGGTTATCTTGAAGACAATTGAGTGTGATTTTGGTGAGAGATCATTCCATTGCAAGTATATAGTGTATTCTCTTCTTAGTTGTGTTCATTTTCATCCATTCAATTAGTTTGTGTTCGGTCCAAATGGATTCGTAAGTGTTGTCAATCGATTTAGGTCATTTTGAATGATTGATCAAGAATATTTTGTGTGAATTGGATTCATGGTTTAATTGGTGATTTCATAGTGTCAAATGGATCTTATTTTGATGGTAAACCTTGTTCAAAACAATAATGACTGCTGAAAAACAAATAACATTCTTGAAAGATATCAATGACAAATAAGTCAATTATGCAATCAAAGTTAGAATATTGTTTCTTTGGAAGCAACTGTTCAACAGAAACCCAACTACACATTCCGGATTTTTGCTTGAATATGTCGTAAGTCTCGTGTATTTGTCACGGGTCTAAATCTAGTTACTGTTACTATTTCAAATAACCTACAATTTTATTTTAAGTAAAATCAAAACCATGTATCGTTCACACTTTACAACAACTTAATAGGCAACATAAATGAAATATAAACTTTCGTTAACACACACAACAAATATTTTAATGTAAGTTAAGTCAAACCGTATATTACACACGAGTATTAAGACTAATGGGAATGGGGAAGCCCCTCATGGGGGCGTCTCGCGCCATGTGACGGATGGCATGGCAAAAGGAAAGCCCCTACTTTTTCTGGGAGTGATAAAGTCTTAAAAAGGAAGCCCCTATAATTATTACTATAATTATTATATGTTAATATATTAATAATATATAAATAAAATAAAAATAAAAATATTTATTAAATTTGTTGGGGGCCTACGTGTACCACTCCTTGTGGCTCCACAGGGATTCTGCAACATTTCAGAAAGGAAAGTCATAAACTTTCAGACATTTTTGTCAGAAACACTTCAAAGGAAGCACCGTTCATTTTAAAACGAAGCACGCGATTTAATGCGATAGTAAGCCCTGCGGGGTGGTTCCATGTGGCGTGGTGGGGCGTGGTGGCATCAAAAAGGGAAGGGGCACGCCCCCATTCCCATCGGTCTTATGCTAAACAGATGCAACATCACATGTAGAGTTTACAAATTATTCTAACGGCTAAAGACAAACCTAAACACCAAATTTATCGATGACACGTATTTTAGCTTCCCCTTTTTTGGTTTTAAAACTTGATATATAGTGTTGATATATAATGTCTTAAAATATTTATGTATATTGATTATTTTCAGTTTTGCATAAGTAGTTTTATATCACTTTTTGGTTACTTTTTGGTCAATGTCTATCGTTTGTATATTCACTGACGGATGTTTAGCTTATTTCAAACATAAGGTCTTAATATATGTATATAATATGTTCTGTTATATATATATATACTAGATAAAGATCCCGCGGTAAACGCGGGTTTGGTAAATAAAAATGTTTTTATTATATCCGATTAGTAGAAATGGATACAAGTTAGAGTTATTAAAGATATTATTCTCTGCGGATTTGGGGAAAATAAAGTTTGAAGTATATCCGATGAGTTATTAAAGTTATTATTAACGGTTTTATAACTTTTGATCTTTGAATGTTAAAATTCAACTAAATTGTTTGTAAAATCATTGTTTGTGCTCTTAGAGTACATATATGTGTGATTTTAAGGTACATATTAAAAGAAAACGTTATATATAATATCTAAATTAATGATTTATGAAATAATCAGTAAAAACACTAAAAAAAATTTTATTTACTAACAACCGTAAATTTAAAAAGTTACCTATAGTAATAACATTTACAAATAATAACAAAAGTATAGGTTATTAACATATTTAATCTGGTACAACAATGTAACTCAAAAAAGATAATAATAAAGGAAAGTAAAAAATTGTAAACCAATGAATGAGAAATGTAATTAAAATAAATATTACTGCTTGAAAGAAGAACCACACATTTTTACCCCACCTAACTAAACTTTCTTATCCCTTACTCCTAAACGGCGATCAACAAAGTATTTCCTTTCTTCTCCCAAAAGGAAAAAAACGAAGAAGATTAATGGCTCAGCAGGTGCGATTCTTAAAGTTTTTCCTTTCTTTAGTTAGATTATACTTATTGATTAACAGGTTATTGTTTGCTTATATTACAGTTTTATTTTTGTTTATCTTGATAAAGTTTGAGTTTTAAATTAGGGTTTTATAGTAGTTCCGTTACGTTGAGTTATTTTTTTAGGGTTTTAAATTAGTCTAACTTTTGTGTATGGTGATATTTTTATTGAGTTTGGGTCACCTTATTATTCGTAATTTTTTTTAAGGGTATGCTTTAGTTTTGTTTTAGGAAATTATTTTTTTGTTGAAATTGGGGACCATTGAAATAATTGTGTGTTTTTATGCGTAAATACCTAATTGCGCTTCACTTGTAATCAGTATATTTGAGTCTGGGTCCCCTTATTGTGGTTGACTGAAGTAGGGGACCATTTTGTTTTATTTTATTCCACTGTTTTGCCTAAAATGGAATCGAATATTTGGTTTGTTTGTTTGTAGAATAAAATAAGGGATAAAATGACAGGTCAAGTTTATGTATATATATATATATATATATATATATATTTCTAGGAAAAAAAATCGTTGTATAACCTGTTGACTTTGAAGTTACATATCATGTTACATTTTGTGTGGTTAATTAATGTAAACATTTTGCCTGGTGTAGATGTTTTTTCAACTAATCGTAAATGTCCCCTCAAAGCCAGAGATGATAACTGGAGGATTGGTAAGTGAATTTATCCTCATTGGTTAAGTTCGTAGTGTAGATCTGTGTACATCAGATTTATAACCTTTTTTTTTATGGACCTTAGGTCTTACCATCCAGTTTTGCTAATGTGGTATCACAAGATTGTAAGCGTATCACATTGGTCGGTTATAACGGGCTCAGATATAGAGTAGGTGTTAAAGCATTGGGCGATGGTTTGCTTCATCTTAAAGGACTTGGTTTGATCCATTTTGTGAACAATGATGCTGAATTTGAATTCAAAAAAGTATGTTTTACATTAATTGGAAATGATGAATTTCAAGTACAAAAATATAATGAGGGAGGTGTGGAGCATTGGTATGGAACGCCCATCAGTTGTTTGGTTGAAGTCGATTCAAGCACATTTCATAAACAGGTTTATTTTTGATTCATTTGTTATTATAATATCAGAGTATTTATTGAATGGAGATGGAAATAGGAGTCCATGAAGGGCTCAATCCTTGATGGAATTTAATATATTTACATTATAGTAATTATTTTCTTTAACATGTTCGTAGGAGCTCAATCGTTTATTTTTGGATCACTTGAATGGAAATGAAGATAGAAGTCCATCAAGGACTGTTAGGATAATTGGATCGCAGCAAGATGCTACTGTAAAGGTATACCGTGACCCTAATGCGGGAGGAGCTGCTGCAGGTTTTGAGGGTAGCAGTTGGGTTAATTTTGTTGTGGAGAATAATTTTCTGAATGAGTATACCATGAAGTTCACTAAAGTTCAAGGTGTGACAGATGTTGATTATACTGTTGACGCATTTACGAAAGAAGGAATATGTGTGGAGTTTGCAGGTCAACAGGTGATGCAAGTGGTTAACGCTGATCACATGTATAACCACAGTTGTAGGTATCTTCATGATAATCACAGAGATGGTGTGCAATACGTGTTTTACGTGGTACTTCAGGATCATGCTGTTCGACCTAAGGGGCTACTGGTACAAAATTAAAATGAATAACATGATTACCTAATTTTTTTTTTTAAGAAGTTTGTTATATATGAACTAATAATCTTTCTATATTTGTTGCAGACTGTACCAAAGTCTTTTGTTCGTAAGTATAAGATTCAAAAGTACAAGTATGCCCTTCTTCATTTTGGTAATTTGTACTATGAAAGTCGTGTGCTCACTATCAAGGATGATCGAAGGGTAGGTGATGAAACACATGTTGTCTTGCGTAGGGATTGGAGAAAGTTTGTAGATGAGACCGGAGTGAGCATTGGTTCTGTGATCAGGTTTCAGCTCAACAGAAAACGCTCCATTGATGGATTGTTTATGGACTTTGATGTTTGTTGAGAAAGGCGGTTATTGTTTGTAAGTATCTGACATAGCATTTTGGAAAAGGTGAATCTGGGTTAGTAGTATGAAGTAATTATGGTTGTTTCATATCTTTTGAATATAAGTTGTATGCTGTTTTAAAACAATTAGGTCTTTAGGTATATTTTCTTTTGTAGTAATGTAGCAAGTGGACAATGAAAACCTATAAATGGTTGTAAATATGTTGCTGTTTTTTCCCAATTTTACAGCAACAAATAGCAATGTTTAATGTTATATAATTAAGTTTGGTGGTATTTGTTTATGATTTCTGCAGTTAAACTTATTGAATGAGTATATTTGGATGAAAGTTAAGTATATTGATACATGAAGCATGGCCAATTTTGATTAAATAAGTTAAAGTTAGACTGGCAGTGAACCTTTGTTTATTGCATGAGATTTGTATTAGTGAAACGGGAGTGAAAGTTGGGTGATCGACTGTGGTTCCAGCTAAACGTGGAGAAAAGTGTGGTTGGCGAAATGGCTGTGTTTGATTTGTGTTAACACTGATAAGCAATAAATCTAATTATCGGTATATATGCCTTCTTTTGTATGCAGAAAGATCTTATGTAATATATTGCGTAGTAGTAACCATGAAACACTATTGTTAAATGATCTTATGTAATATATTGCCTTCTTTGTGTTAACAATGATAAGCAATTAATCTAATTAACGGCATATATGCCTGCTTTTGTATGCAGAAAGATCTTATGTAATATATAGTTGCATGGTTGTTTCAACTGTTTTTGTTATTTCTTTTCAATTTGACACCGGAAGAATATTTAAAAAAAGACAATATTTATAAATAGACATTTATGTATATTTAATATATTTGCATACATTACACTTCATTAGCATTGAAAGAGACAATGTTATAAAAAGATAGTACAGTTTGGTCATTAAACTGGATAGAAATTGTCACTAAAGTTTTCCAACTGGTAACATTGAAGGTAACACGAATCTTTCCAAACATCACCGGTTTTCATAGAGATTGAAGCACTTCTTTGTAAACCACATTTGTTGTTGTGTTCTTTATTTTTTTGTATTCATCTTCAATTAGGATTTTCAATCCTTTCTTGCTTTTCACCCTTGATATAGCAACATATAATTGGCCATGACTAAACACAGGACGCGGAAGATACAAGCCAACACGATCGAGTGATTGGCCTTGGCTTTTGTTTATTGTCATGGCAAAGCATACGGAGATGGGAAATTGCTTACGACAAATCTTCACATGGATCCTTTTATCAGATGGTGTCATTTTCAATCGTGAAAGTAAAGTATGATGCCCAATGTTTGTTCCGGTTATGATTTTTGCTTCAATGACGTGCTTTCCCAGTTTTACGACTTGCAATCGCGTTCCATTGCACAAACCATTTTGTTGATCGAGGTTCCTTAGTAACATAACTGGTGTTCCAACCTTCAAAATCAACTTATGATTTGGTAACCCGGATAGCTTGAGATTGTTTATAACTTCCGGTGAGAACAAAGCTTCATCAATTGTGTTAGTGACTTCAGATTCACACAATCCATCTGAACTTAGATAAGTACTTTCTTCACCAGGCATCATTTGTAACAACTTCTCATTAATAGATTCTACAACGTCATGAGTTGGTGCAAGAATTGCTCGTTGTTGGAAAAACAGGGGATCTTGCAAACTGTTAAGTATATTTGGATATGTAAATTCAATAAGAGAGGAAACAGGATCAAGTGTATCCTGAATAAGCAATTCATCGGGAATTTGTATCTCTGCTTCTCCATCATTTTCTTGTCCAAGTACACCATCTCCAACTTTGAGAATCCATTCTGCAAATTCTTTCACCTCTTCTAAATCATTTGTATGGGTTCCCACTTGGAGCCTCATGTTTACTGTTAGTCTAAGAACACGACAATGGTCCCATAGATAAGAGGAGTTTAGTGAAGAATTTACAATGTTGCTTCTTGATCCTTTGGGAATCACCGGCAGAATCTGTCTAAAGTCACCACCAAATACCACAACTTTTCCGCCGAAGACTTTATCTTCACTATTTAATTCAGTTGAGCGCAATATATCCCTCATTGTTCTATCAAGAGCTTCAAAACAATGCTTGTGTATCATTGGTGCTTCATCCCAAATGATTAACTTTGTCAATTTGATCAACGCCGCTAACTCACTGTTAGGGTCAATAGAACAAATTGAATTTTCGTTGATGTTAATTGGGATAACAAACCTTGAATGTGCAGTCCTTCCACCAGTAAGTAACAGGGAAGCAATTCCACTGGATGCCACATTAAGTACAATTTGACCTTTTGATCGTAGTGCGGCTGTCAAAGTTTTCCAAAGGAATGTCTTCCCTGTACCTCCATAGCCATACACAAAATAGACCCCTCCCTCATTTCTTTCAACTGCTTGTATGACAGTTTCATAATGTCTTTTTTGCTCTGCTGTCAAGCTTTTACATAGTTTCTCATGCTCAATCATAAGTGCTTTCTTATCATACAAAAGCTCATTCTTTATCAGTCGATTGTTGATTGCGTCGACAAAATGAGTGCTTGGTAATGGCATATCAGGGAAGTTCCTTAGTGAGCTACCATTTGCAAGAAGCAGTTGTTCAATATAAGACAGACAGATATTTTGAATTTCTGCTTGTTGAAGTTGTAAACCTGAGAAAATAAGAATTGGTTTGTAAGTAAAGATGGACTATGATATAGAGTGAAAGTGAAGTTACTTAAAGAGCCAAGTGTGAACATATTAAATCAGATATATACAATACCTGGACAGTTGAGTATTCGCCTTTGCATATGTAAAATGTCTTCGCATAACACTGTTGATGTTCGCGACCACAACTGATCTGGACGGGCCACAGAACTTGACAGTAACAGCTGAACAAAAAAGGTTCTGAGATACGCTGCTGTTGCCCATGTCGCTGCTTCCAAAACAGCATCTATATACTCCTTGTCATCATCTAGAACTCCATGTTCATAGCATGCCTCCTTGTAAGTTTGGCACAATTTTCCATTGGCTGTTTTCAAGTCTTTGAAATCTTGCGGGCCGGTAACATGATTCAAAAGTATCCTCAAGTAGTAACAATCTCCCAGAGAAGGTGGGACATAACATATTCTACCAACTGAACCACTACATTCAAAAGACCTGCGTTTCCATTCTCTCGTTCTCCGTAGCCATACATAATACTTAGGCAAGTCGACGTATTTCAAGGTTCTTGCAAAGGAATCTCTTTTGTTTAATTCCATCCATTGAAGAAACATTGAACGTTTCACCGTTGGGTTAGCAACTACATCACATAGATTTGCATCATCATCATAAACGACGCTCTGCTCATCTTCACAATGAAAAGGTAAAACTTCAACCGGTGGGTATCTATAGTGTATATCAAAACCAAATATCCTCCAAGCTGCTTCCGAAGCTGAAATGTACCTTCAATTATAACCAAATGAACTACTATGTTAATTTGTCACATAATTAAAAGTTAAATCATTGAATCCAAATTATGGTTGTAGTAAGGAAAGTTACCTACAATCAAGGTACTTTTGTACCTCATCCTTTGGTTGGTTGTCTTGATTGCTGGTTCCATCAGAATTTGTTTGATAAATGCTTGCTGTTACTCTATCTGGTCCTTTATTGATGTATTTAAACAGATACTTGATCGAAGCTGATTGGTTGCACCATTCCACATTGATGTGGCATTGGTACCTTCGAAGAAGTGTAGCATTGTAAGGCACGACAAATCGATTGTCAAGAGGGATCTTGTTTTTTTCAATTGTATTTCCCAAATTCCGCCGCTTATATACAGGATATCCATCCGAATCAACACAAGTGTCTTCCTTCCATTTCTTTGGGAAATTTTTTGAACATTTGCGTTGGATCATACAAGGACAACTGGGGTTATCGGTCCCACAAGGGCCGTGCATCATGAACTGTTTGATCAGTTCATACAATTCTGGATCTTCTTTTTGATTGGTTATCTCTGCACTAATGACACGGTCGACGTCTGCTGCATCCGGAAACTTGTTTGCGACACTCAAAAATAAGCATATATGAGCATGAGGCAGACCACGTTTTTGAAATTCCACTGTATAAATAACTGCAATTATTATTATGAAAACGGTGTTTAGTCATTTAGATTTATAGAAATTTGAATACACTACTTTACGGCATCAAAGTATGAGATAGTACTACCTGCTTGAATAGGACCAAAGATTTGTTCCTTCTTGAAGTCGTTAATTATTTCATCCAACTTCAGCTTGAACATTCTTGCCAGAAGATCAGGTCTATCTTCAGGTTTAAGTTTTGTATCAATCAAACATCTATATATCTCTGGCCAATTTGGATTGCAAATAATAGTTATAAACAAATCGGGATATCCCACAGATTTGCATATAGCCATGGCGTCCAAGTACTTTTGCATCATATACCTACTACCTCTAGTAAACGATGATGGTAGCAATATACGCTTACCACATCCTGATGCATTAGTATTTCCATCCTCAACAGTGGCATTTAAATTCTTGAAAGTATTAGTTCTTAATTTCTTCTGTTGTTCTTTAATGTACGACAGCCTATCAGCCTCGACCATTGTGTAACCATCAACAAAGAACTGATGGAATAGTTTCTTTGCATTGAGCAATAGACTAAATTGACCTGGTCTATTTTGTATACGATAGCAAAAGAATTCTCTCATAGTAAGATTTGTTCTGCTTCTATCACATTCTTGAGGAATGTCTCTATGTTTGATACCATGGCGGTAACCATCTTCTGCATATGGAAAGAGAAGGGGATACTGAAGCGCTAGATAAGATGGATGAAGCTCACTTATTCTTTGAAGACCGCCCGTATGTGTTCTCAAAATGATGTCACGTGAATCAAGGACGGTGTCAATATCTCCGATGATTAGCCCAGCCACTTCCGATGTTGATGGCAAATTGTAATTTCTACCATCTTGTTGCCTGTTTGCAATAAGCTTGAGACTTACCTTTTGCCAATCATTTTCACGAATACAATCTCTCACCATCCTGAATGATTTCACAAGGGGATTATGCAAATCTAACATTTTCTTCAATATGTTGATTGTATCTCGGTCGAGTTCTTTTTTGTTTACTCGATTGCCACGATTAGCAGAACTGCATAAGTAATAAATTATGTTTAGGACTAAGGAGCACATAAACATATGGACCATGCATCAGGCAGTGTTAACAAATTAAAGTTGAGGATGGATGGTAATCATAACATGATAAATTGGTTATACCTTACAGCCTTTCTTCTATTTTCTGTCTCATTCTCAGAGTCAAATATATAGAGTTGTGAGAATTTGGGTTGTTGACCAGGCGCTGGCAGGAGACTACCCATTCGGTGATAATTTTGACCTTGGAGTCTAAACACATATGGGCCTCTACCTTTTAGAGATCCTTGGTTGATCTTTCCACCCATAGAAGTGAATGAGAACATCATGTTATATGCTCGGATATTATTCATGAAATTCTTGGCCTTGTGGTTTTCACTTGTAAACAAATTGGTTAACAAAGTAGGTGGTTGTTTTGGGCTTGGGAGTTGTATGTCGCCAGCCTTGCAACATAAACTGAAAGCACTTTTTTTTCGATCATGATTACCTCTTAACATTTCGGCTTCCCAAAGCATTGCACTACACTTGGAACATTTGTATATTTGATCTCCATGGTCTCTATAGTCTGTTAAGCCAAGGTTAAATACAGTTAGTTGTATTTCATAATTACTTAAAAAGTTACAAATAAAATGTGTAGGCAATGGACACAGTTAAATGTATGACAGAAATTTAGTTGATTAAATTACCTTTTGAAATACCAACTCGTTTTGAGTATGAATCTTCAAATACCTGTTGACTAAACTGTGGATCTATTCTTGGGAGGAGATTTATGTTGAAATGTTGCGATATTTGTATTCTATCAGATCCTTTAGTTGAATAAGTACGAAGTGGTAGTGATTGGTCAAGGTGCGATACTACTTTTTGCTTGCCTTTGTTAGACTGTGGTTTAGATGAGCATCTTTGGTTTTGAAATCCAGTGGACATTTTTCCTAGAACATATGAAGGATAACACAGATTAGTTTGTATTAATATTGGAAGTGTCAAATGTATATGTTGATTATCTTTTTACTAAGATTATACCTAAAGTGGCAGTAGGAGCGGTTGGGTAAGTTTTCCCTGATTGTGGATCTGCAGGGACTGATAACTTAAGATCGGAATAAAAAACAAATAGCAAATGTGGGAGAATCCATATAAGTTGATTAAGGCTCTATATATACCGTTTATAACTGCTGATAAGGGGTCTGTAACAGTGTTGGGAGTTACATACAAATGAGTTTCCTGCATACTGCTTGAAGAGGCAAAGCAAGACTGAAAACAAACGTCTACACATAATAGATTTAAACATGCTCAGGTTCAATTAATACATTTTTTGACATAAATAGGTGTTGATGTTAGGTGCATTACCATTTTCATTTATTCCATGTCCACCTGAACTGAATTGGTCTCCCTTTTGGTCTCCATATGTGTTTCTTGTTGAAACTTTTAATAGAAACATAAAGTAAGTTCAATTATTGGATATGATAATTTAAAGTGATGAAGATACACAATACCGTTTGTAATATTAATAAAGGAATGAAATTTAAAGAATTGTGGTACCGTTTGTAATATTGGATAAAGGAGACCTCGTTAATGGAGTGTTATGTCTCAAACCACCAACACCAGTGACTTTCCGTTCATCTAAAACAGCTTTCCTTTTCTTCCGGTTAAGAGCATACTGAGATGAATACATGTTGACTTTGGTAAACTCATACACCTAGATCTGTGACATGGTATAAGTACAGGAAAAGGGATATCATTTAGGGTAGGTTGAAAATAGAAACTGATATTCACTTTCCCCCCACAATATATTCTGATATTGTTACATTTCAATTTAATGGGAATTTAAATTTCCCTCCAATTTTGGGAATGACTTTATCTATATGTTTAAAGTGATTCAAAGTATATGACCTGTTCACTAAATTCAGGGGATAATTTATATAGAGTGTCAATTTTTTTCATCATCAGCTTGAGGATTATAAACAATTTTATGTTTGTATATTGACAAAATAGTCATGCTTTAGGCAGGCAACACCATCACAATTTTATGTTCAATTACCGACAAGGTGTATGGTTTTTGTTTCATACCGTTTTTTAAAGAATTTTATAGTATAAATAATGTTAAATCAACCATAGCTAATGTTATTGTAGTCTTTGCTTCCTAATGACCACCTGTAACCTGGTCGTTATGGATCTTGACTGATATAACCAACAAATCACAAACTTATACGATACTTAGTAACGTAGCATAAAAGTAGTAAACCATAGTTAACAGATGAACCATCATTCGTTTAGTCTGAACATGCGACCAGTTTACAACAAAGGGTTACAGACACAAAAGATTCCCCATGCTAACTGGTTCAGCTGATCTAAGTAAATATGACATGAAAGCGACATAAGGTCAAAAGAACAGATTAAGGCCCTAATAAGTTGATTAGTGGATTAAAGGTTTTTCATCTTTCGAATCTTCCTGGTGGCTTTGGTACTGGACTCCGTCCCTGGAGTGTCATTTGCCCTTTTTAGGACAGGGCTGGTGTCTGTATCCTTTTCAACATCATTCTTAGCTGCGGTCACGGAATCGCCTGTAACAGAGTATGCATCCTTCCAATATAGAACACAAAAACTATTGTCGTATTAGTACCATTTTTGTTGAATATGTTAAACAGTTTTGTGTATGAGTTATACAGTTTATTGTTAAATGTATTTACCTTTGAATCAATACCACCTTGTGATGATTCATCAAGCTTCACAGTTGATACCTCTGCAAGTGCCGGGTCTTCATGAACCTGACAAGGATCATATTTTATGTTGCTGCTTCAAGCTGAAATACAAGTGGATAGCATACTACAAAACTGTTTACCTCATTATCTAGAGCCTGCTTGTCTAAGTCACTGATAATCTGCGGATCATCGGTCATTTTGATGACCGTGTACGCACTACCGGGGTGTTTAAGGTTGTATTTATCAATCTTGATCTTAAATGCTAGTTTTTTGTTGAGCATGCCATCAAGCTCATGCGGATAAACTTCCGGCTCTGTTTTAGCCACCTGCCTTTCACGGATATCAGTGGCAGTTAATCCAATGATTTTACTAACATAACGGTCCCACATGGTGAAAGATGCACTGCCAGTTGAGTCTTGAACCCTGAATGTCACCCTGAACCTAATTGTTGGATAAATGTCACATGTTTAATGGTCCATATTCGAGATAATAAAGCACAGTTTTATATGTAAATGCTTAATAAATGCAATACCTTGGCCCGACTTCTGTTGCTATCGCCTTTTCTTTTCGACACCATATACTGTCAACAGCAGAAGAGAGAAGGGATTCCGTGAGTTCATGCTCCTCAGCAACCTCCAAGTATTCCATTTTCGTCAACACTTTCTTGTTACAGTTTCGACACGCAATATAAAACCAGCCAAATTCGGGTTCCAGCAAGGCAATTGTGGCAGATACAACACATTCCATTGGCTGTTGATTAAATTATTTAGTCCATTAAAAGTTGTTGTCTATGTTTAGAAGAGTTTATTGACTCACCTTTTCAGCCTCCCTCACTTCATCTAGGTGTTTCCTTACTGTGTCTTGCAGAAATTCGAGGCGGTTTGGATAAACCGTCTGAGTGGAGAAGGTGCCTTGTGAATTACCAGCAGCTCCTTCCTTTAGTATTAGTCTGCAGAAATTGTTGTCACATGAAAGCATACACAAAATATGACATACATGAAGGATTATATTATCAACTGTAACATGTAATTTAATCAATTGAATTCTTATTTACCTCCTCCTTAGATCATGAGCTTCTTGAATATCTTCATTGATAAAAACTCTTGTTCCAAACTTATCACTTTGTATTGTGACATCATCTGCAAGTTTCAATAGACAACCAACTCCATTAAATGTTCTGTGTGTAATCTGTTAATCCATTACACTGTTAGCTAAAAAAATGTATATAAAAAGCTTACTTCTCCACTCCTTGATGACAGCATGTTGCATGATAACAATTACATGCTCCCCAGATTTGTTGTTCTCAACAAAGTGATTAAATTGAAGAGCATAATCATTCCATAAGGTGGCTTTGACTACCCGACCACTACAAATGTTAATGAATTATATCATTTACTCTGCTTTATAGATAATGTAGATGTAGAAGTATGACATCACAAATTAAATGAGAACATTAATACCAGTGTTATGTTAAGTAGAATCTCATTTATATACATCATGTGTTGACTATTTATTGTGGAATTTATTTCATTCTCAATACTCATTTAATCAGAGCTGGACAAAACACATTAAAGCCAACATATTAAAAACATAAGTAACCATTAAATGTACTTCAGATGTTCCAATGATTGAGTCGTGCACTTAAGTAAAACTCAACTTACAAGTAAATTTCTATGCCATTTAGTAAGGCCCTATGCTTTTTATATATATGTGGTTCAACACTCCTTAAATCAACAACAGTATAAAACCTATACTATAAGAAGCTGTACGGATCAAAACTTACTCTAAGTTTTTCATCTCGAAGTTGAACCTCTTGGTTTCCCCTTTAAATGAGTTGAAGATGGATAGATTCCCACAGTGTGTGACACACCCAATGACATCTGTGTGAAGTTAACAACTCAAAACATATATATAATCGAGATTGGGTCAACAGAAGACGAAAAAAAAGGTTGTTATGTTCATAAAGAATGCGTACCAACATTCAGAATACTCTTATCTTTAGCCTTTTCTGCTGTAATCTGATTAAAGGGAAGGAAAGCAAACCCATAAAGATGACCACCGAAGCCCACATCAGGACATACTTCAATACATTTGTAGAAGTTCAGCTTCAGAGTATGCTTTACAACAGGAAAGGGATCATCAAAAACGCCAACACCAAATCTCCTTATCAAAACCGTGGCATCCTCCTTAATATGATGATCAAAAGTATCGATCAACTCTTTTTTCACAGTAGCTTGGATCTTGCTTCCCTGACAGAAGATCCATACGTTATTATTTTTATTTTTATACAAATACACTTGATAATATAACATGACTATTACCTTCTCGTCAATGAGAACCATGTCAAGCTTCCCAATGGGATTTATCCATCTGCGAATGATCCTGACCTTCATATTCACCAAATCTTTGGAGGCATCAAGTTCTGAAACATAAGTAATTTTATTGTTTGCCATGGCTATGAAGTTTTGGATAGACCCCAAGGATGTTTATGTGCAGTTACAGAGAAAATGAAACCATCTCTCACTTTAAACACTCTATATCTCTTAATTAAGGTTTAAAATTCAAAATAAAGAAAACCATCATGATGCAGGTACACATTGGGTAAGGTAATGTCAAATCCTTCCATATAATCCTCTCTATGTCATTTAATGTTTGCCTCCATCTTTATATAAAACGTGACTGTTATTGATAAAATAAGCCTTTTATATATATTTTTACATGGGGAATAAGAGTAGGCATTAAATGTTTATTGTACTTATGTTTCATTTACTTGTGCATGCATGATAATATACACACAGACAGCATGGGCGGCTTCTTTTGCCCACATGACCGATGCCACACACAGAGTCAAACAGCCCTTTTGTAAACTATCATGTATGGATACAAAGATACGTTACAATATACACATACACACAGTATATACACCAGTAAAAACCTACCATTTACATCACCAAGGTGTCATGAAAACCGACGTGGCTATGCCTAGGAAGCGACAAGTCAACGTTAGTGACATAACCCTTGGACTCTCCTCTATATAGATAAGGAAGATATATATATATATACATAATTTTATGAATCGACTATCAATAAATAACTCGACTATTGTATTCACTTCTATTTAATTATGTTTTGTATCGATTATGTTACTTATTCTTAGTTATATTTGAACTAATCTTTCATAATTGTAAGATGTTTGTTTTTAATGTATCGTACTAATTTCACTTGCTTTATACGTGTACTCTTTCCAATATAATTTGCTAATAAGTTTTATTTATATAAAACATTTAGTTGTACTTTTAATTATAACTTCTATTTAATTATTTGTTCTTGTGTATACACGGACTATTAAACTAGTACTAAACGGAAGCCCGCACGATGCGGCGGCGATGGTAGTAGTAGTGGTGGTGGTAGCGGTGGCGGTGTAGTAATGGCGGCGACGGGCGGTGGCAGTAATGGTGTGGTTATTAACGTAAAAATAATTGATGTAAAAGGAGGGATGTATATTATAAATAATAGTTATTTTAAGGGTTGATGGATGTATGTTGTAAATAATAGTTATTTTAAGGGTTGAGAGATGTATATTGTAATGAATTTCATTAAGGGTATTATAGGTATATTAGATGGAGATATTTAAATTAGTTTATAAATGATATGGGTAGTTTGGAAAGTTCAGTAGGCTTTTTTGAAAAAAAAATGGGTGAGTTGCTCATTTATAAAGGAGTATAGATATAGATATAATAAATATATAATATTTTTTTTAATAATCATTTTTAATATTCAAATATTCCATCATCGATCTCCTTCGCGTATCTGGCTTCGCTATCTCAAATCAATTCTCAGAAGCCAAGTTACCTCTCCCAACACAAATCCAACTACAAGAAATCAAACTCCACAAAATTTTCACTCAAAACCCTAACCCTATAATCCCAATTCCCAATTCCAATCAAATTTCTTTCAATCATAGTCCAATCAATCAAACCCCACATCAAAGAACCAAAAACCCCCAATTTTCACCACCTCTATGACCTTCAAGTTCCCATAATCATGAATCTTGCCCCACAAACACCTTTCACCGCCAATCCGACCACCGCTGCACCATCGTCACCCGCCGCCGCCGACAGCCTCGAACCAACATGGTATGGCAACATCCAATACCTCCTTAACATCTCTGCTGTTGGTGTCGGCTTACATTATAAAGAAAGAAATAAATATGAAAAGGAGGATATCGAGAGTTGTTGTCGGTGTGTGAAACACCGATCTAGTCGTCTCCCATTGCCTCACCAACACATCCTTCCCCCTCCTCCACCCATCACCACCGTCTTCCTTTCTTCTCCGGTTTCTCCGCCACACATCACACCACCATAGATCTCACAAAAAGAATATAAATATAGATATAGATCTGAATATAGTTATAGATCCGGTTTTATAGATATAGATCCAGTTTTATGATGAAAAACAAAAACAATAAAGATATAGATATAGATATAAGATCTGGAGAAGAGTGATGAAGATGATTGTGATGAAGGAGAAGAGTACTAGACAAGAGTGGTTGTCCTTTGGTTTTTGTGTAATCATGTTTGGATTATGATGGATGTTTGTTGTGTTTGTGGCCATGTGGAAATAATGGTTACACAGATGATGATATAAATATAGATATACAGATGATATAAATATAGATATAGATATACAGATGATGATGATGTAACACCCCGCCGGAGGCGGAAACGCGAGATGCAACATTAAGAAAATGCGCAATGGAATTATACAGAGAAACTATATGAACACATACAATAAACACAAATAGTCATACAACATTTTAAATACAGTACAAAATGGATCCCAATATCGGGATAAAAGCCGAGGCATCGTGCCCGAGTCTATCAACTACAATGCAGCTTCAAATCCTTAAGTCCAGCTAAGTCTCCAGCCTCTAAGTCCAATAACTCATCCTCAAGATAACCTGAAAAGATACTTGAAAATGTCAACACTAGGTTGGTGAGTTCGTAGGTTTTAGTACACACAATTTAACCACAAATCCAATAAAATCCTTTTGAGCACTGAAATCCATTTGATCCAAAGGAAATCCCTTTAAGTACAAAATATCATTTTGTCAACCTGTAAGATCAATATAGAACACATAAAACTTATAACAAAGTTTATAAAAGGATATGTGAGTATCGAGCAGCCGAGCATAAAAATAGGTATTGATTTACAATAAAGTGGCCTAATCACAAAAGGTGCATTTAAAAATGCGTCTGGACTTACGGTTCACCAACCTGCCTAGCCAAATAAAAAGGTATCAGGAGGACACCCCATATGGTACTAAAGAACGATTCCGATAACAAATGGCGAACTGGCCTGGAATGTAGTACCTGGAGCTCATCCCATATGATACCAAGCGTGTAGGGCGCGACCCCACAAGCACGAACAAGAACAAGAACAGGAACTCCAATCCAAAGACGTAGGGCGCGACCCCACCAGTAAGAACAAGAACAAGAACTCCTTCCACAATTCCAAACACATAAAAACTCATCCATATCCAAATACACAAATACACAATTAAGAACTTGATCACATAAGAACTAGAACTCGACCACATAAGAACTAGAACTCGACCATATAAGAACTAGAACTCGCTCACATAAGAACTAGAACTCGACCACATAAGAACTCAACCATCTAAGAACTCGACCATATAAGAACTCAATCATCTAAGAACTCGACCATATAAGAACTAGGTCACGCTAAGAACTAAAACGCATAAGTACTAGAACACGCTAAGAACTAGAACGCATAAGTACTAGAACACGCTAAGAACTAGAACGCATAAGTACTAGAACACGCTAAGAACTAGAACGCATCAGAACTAGGCCAATCTAATCTCAACCACAATATAGATCTCAATCAATCTTACGTACTCGACCAATCTAAGTCTCATCTGGCTGGCCTGCACTAAAACTGTACCAAGTCTGCCTAGTCTGTACTAAGTCTGTACGCACGATACATCACATCACCTTTTTAGTACAAAAACAAAGTTATGTTTATGACATAACATTTATAAAACATTTTAGTATCTTTCCACCCCGAAAACGATAAAAAGGGGCTACGAAACTCACCTGA
>JAOXNX010000033.1:4236872-4247663 GCA_028566075.1 Solidago caesia
ACGAATGGTAGAATGGTAAATGAAGATAATACAGCCCTATCAAATAACTTGATACGAATGGTAACAAAAGATTTGGAAACAACAAAATGGAAACAACATAGAATCTTATCTGAAGATAGGACACTCGATTTAATCCATTAGATACGATGTGTAAGCAAAATTCTGAAGGTACGGGAATTGGTTTTCGTTAGAAAACAAGACGGATCTTCAAAGGCATTGAAGCACCTCTTTGTAAACCACATTTGTTGTTGTGTTTCTGGTTTTCTTGTCTTCATCTTCGATTAAGATTTTCAATCCTTTCTTGCTTTTGACCCTTGAGACAGCTACGTATAATTGTCCATGACTAAACACAGGACGTGGAAGATACAAACCAACACGATCGAGTGACTGTCCTTGGCTTTTGTTTATTGTCATGGCAAAGCATACCGAAATAGGAAACTGCTTTCGACAAATCTTCACTGGGATCCTTTTATCTGATGGAGTCATTTTCAACCGTGAAAGTAAAGTATGGTTGCCGATGTTTGTTCCAGTAATGATTTTTGCTTTTATAACATGCTTTCCAAGTTTCACAACTTGCAAACGGGTTCCATTGCACAGGCCATTCTGTTGATCGAGGTTCCTTAGTAACATAATTGGTGTTCCGACCTTCAAAACCAACTTATGGTTGGGCAAACCGGAGAGTTTGAGATTGTTGATAAGTTCCGGCGAGAACAAACCTTCATCAGCTGCAGTAGACTGTTCAGATGCACACAATCCGTTGGAGCTTAGATACGTAGTTTCTTGACCAGGCATCATTTGTAACAACTTTTCATTGATAGATTCTACCACGTCATGAGTTGGCGCTAGAATGGCTCGTTGTTGGAAGTACATTGGATCTTGTAAACTGTTTATTAGATTGGGATATGTAAAATCAATAAGTGATGAAACAGGATTAATTGTTTCATGGATAAGCAAGTCTTTGGGTATTTCAATCTCAGCTTCTCCATCATTCTGTGGGCCAAGTATACCATCTCCAACTTTGAGAATCCATTCAGCAAATTCCTTCACCTCTTGTAAATCATTAGCTTGGGCTCCCAATTGGAGCCTCATGTTGACTGTTAATTTAAGAACACGACAATAGTTCTATAGATATGATGAATTTAAAGAGGAGTTGACAATGTTGCTTCTGGTTCCTTTTGGGATAACCGGTAAAATCTGCCTGAAGTCACCACCAAAAACGACAACTTTCCCGCCAAAGACTTCATCTTCGCTGTTTGACCTGGCTGACCGTAGAATATCTTTCATTGTTCTATCAAGAGCTTCAAAGCAAGGCTTGTGTATCATTGGTGCTTCATCCCAAATGATTAACTTTGTTATTTTGATTAACGCAGCTAATTCACTGTTGGGATCAATAGAACAAATAGAATTCTCATTGATGTTCAGTGGTATAACAAAGCGGGAGTGTGCAGTTCTTCCACCAGAAAGTAAGAGGGACGCAATTCCACTCGAGGCGACATTAAGTACAACTTCACCTTTTGAGCGTAGTGCAGCAGTTAAGGTTTTCCAAAGGAAAGTTTTCCCTGTACCCCCATAGCCATATACAAAGAAGACCCCTCCTTGATTTTTGTCAACAGCTTGCATGACAGTTTCATAATGTGCCTTTTGCTCAACAGTTAAAGATCTGTGTAACTGTTCATGTTCAATCTTGAGTGCTTTTTTATCATACAAAAGCTCATTTTTTATTAACCGGTTGTTGAGTGAGGAAACAAAATTTGTGTTTGGTAATGGCATATCCGGGAATGACTTTAGTGAACTACCATTAGCAAGTAGCAACTGCTCAATATAAGATAGACAGATATTTTGAAGGTCCTCTTCTTGAAGTTGTAAACCTAAGAAAACAATAATTGCTTTGTAAGGTTAGATTAAGCTTAGGTTAGAGTGAGATTTTAGCACAAATGTCGTTGAACAGTAAGAGTTTAGAAGAGTATATTCAAATGGTACCTGGACAATTTAGTATTTGTCTCTGCATCCGCAAAATATCTTCACATAAGAACGCTGATGTTTTCGACCACAAGTGATCTGGGCGAGCTACGGAACTTGACAGCAACAGCTGTACAAAAAAGGTTCTAAGATAGGCCGCTGTCGTCCATTTTGATGCTTCTAAAATAGCTTCTATATACTCCTTGTCATCATCTAGAAGCCCAAGTTCGAAGCATGCCTTTTTGAAAGTTTCACACAATTTACCGTTGACTGTTTTTATTTCATTGAAACTTTTTGGACCGGTAACATGGTTAAGAAGAATTCTTAAGTAGTAAACATCTCCAAGGGATGGTGGAACATAACATATTCTGCCAACTGAACCTGCACTTTCAAACGCTCTGCGTCTCCATACCCTTGTCTTCCGTATCCATACATAATAGTTTGGCAAGTCAATATATTTCAATGTTCTCGCAAATGAATCTTTTTTATTTAGTTCCATCCATTCAAGAAACATAGAACGCTTAACTGTTGGATTAGAAAGGACATCACATAGATTTGCATCATCATCGTACACGATGCTCTGCTCATCTTCACAGTGAAATGGGAGAACCTCGACCGGTGGGTATCTGTAGTGTATATCAAACCCAAAGATCCTCCAAGCTGCTTCTGAAGCTGAGACGTACCTTCAATTATAGTAAGATGAGTTGTAATATTATTTAATATGGTAAGTTAATAGCTTATACATGGTAAGAAATGTATATATATATATATATATATATATATAAGTAAGTAGATCATTCACTTCTAAACCGAATATTAAGTAACCACTTATTTATAAATATAAGTAAGTAGAGTTACCTACAATCAAGGTACTTCTGTACCTCATCCTTCATTTGGTTGTTCTGACTGGTTGCACCCTCAGAATTTGTTGGATAAATGCTTGCTGTTACTCTATCTGGCCCTTTATTGATGTATTTAAACAGATACTTAATTGATGCCGATTGGTTGCACCATTCAACATTTATGTGGCATTGGTACCTTCGAAGAAGTGTAGCATTGTAAGGGACAACAAAGCGATTGTCAAGAGGGATTTTGTTCTTTTCAATTGTATTTCCCAAATTACGTCGCTTATACACTGGATATCCTCTGAATCAACACAAGTTTCTTCCTTCCATTTCTTTGGGAAATTTTTTGAGCATTTGCGTTGTATCATACATGGACAATTTGGGTTATCAGTACCGCAAGGTCCATGCATCATGAACTGTTTAACCAATTCATACAATTCTGGGTCTTCTTTTTGATTGGGTATTTCTGCACTAATTACACGGTCGACATCTGATGCAGTTGGGAACTTGTTTGCGGGCCCCAGAAATAAGCATATATGAGCATGGGGCAGGCCACGTTTTTGAAATTCTACCGTAAAAATAACTGCAACAATCATTAAAATGCAGTGTTGTTGAGTTGGTATAGTAGGTTCAGTATTGTTTATGAAATGTGAACAAACTAATTTATAATATGATTATCAGTAATCAAGGGCAGTACCTGCTTGAATAGGTCCGAAGAATTGTTCCTTTTTGAAGTCGTTGATGAGTTCGTCCAGTTTAAGCTTGAACATTCTTTCCAGTAACTCAGGTTTGTCTTCAGCATTAACGTTTGTATCAACCAAACACCTGTAAATCTCTGGCCAATTTGGGTTTCAAGTAATAGTTATAAACAAATCTGGATATCCAACTGATTTGCATATAGCCATGGCGTCCAAGTATTTTTGCATCATATACCTACTGCCTCCGGTAAACGATGATGGTAGTAAGATACGTTTACCACAAGCTGCTGCATTACTATTTCCTTCCTCAACAGTGGTGTTCAGATTTTTGAAAGTATTAGTTCTTAGTTTCTTTTGTTGCCCTTTAATGTAAGACAATCTATCAGCCTCAACCATTGTGTATGCATCAACTAAGAACTGATGGAATAGTTTCTTTGCATTGAGCAAGAGGCTAAACTGCCCTGGTTTGTCTTGTATGCGATAGCAAAAGAATTCTCTCATAGTCAGAGTTGTTCTGCTCGTATCACATTCTTGAGGAATATCCCTGTGTTTGATACCTTTTCGGAAACCATCTTCTGCGTATGGGAAGAGCAGCGGATACTGTAGTGCTAGATAAGAGGGATGCAACTCACTTATTCTTTGAAGGCCACCAGAACGTGTTCTCAAAATGATGTCACGATTGTCAATAACAGAGTCAACATCTCCAATGATTAACCCAGCAACTTCCGATGTTGATGGCAAGTTGTAATTTCGACCATCTCGTTGTCTGTTGGCAAGAAGTTTGAGACTGACATTTTGCCAGTCATTTTCACGGAAACAGTCTCTGACCATTCTGAAAGATTTCACAAGGGGATTATGCTTATCTAACATATTCTTTAATTGGTTGATTGTATCTCGGTCGAGTTCTTTAGTGTTAACCATTGATTTGCCCCGCTTTCCAGAGCTGCACCCATTTTAAATGTAGCTAATAACATACCTTACAGCTTTCACAGCTGTCACTAACTATAATAGCGGTATAAATTCATACCTTACAGCTTTTTCCCGATTTTCTGCTTCGTTCTCAGAATCAAAGATGTAGAGTTGTGAAAATTTGGGTTGTTCAACGGGGGCTGGAAGTAGACTACCCATTCGGTGATAATTTTGTCCTTGTAGTCTAAACACATATGGGCCTCTACCTTTTAGACCACCCTGGTTTATCTTTCCACCCATGGAAGTGAATGAAAACATCATGTTATATGCTCGTATGTTGTTCATGAAATTCTTGGCTTTTGATTCTTGACTTGTAAACAAATTGGCTAACAAAGAAGGTGGTTGTTTAGGTTGTGGGAGCTGAATGTCACCACCCTTGCAGCATAAACTGAAAGCACTTTTCTTACGATCGTGGTTACCTCTCAACATTTCAGCTTCCCAGAGCATTGCATTACATTTTGAGCAAATGTAATTTCGATCGCCATGGTCTCTATATTCTGTTTAAAAGAAAAAACATGATACATGTACTTGAAACATGGTTCAAAAGTTACAAAATAAGATGTTCTGCATATTTATATCAGCTATGTAACATATGGGAGTAACGGGAATAACCTTTTGAAATACCAACTCGTTTTGAATAAGAATCTTGGAAGACCTCTGGATGGAACTGGGGATCTATTCTTGGGAGGAG
Source organism: Solidago caesia (assembly GCA_028566075.1). Taxonomy (NCBI): domain Eukaryota; kingdom Viridiplantae; phylum Streptophyta; class Magnoliopsida; order Asterales; family Asteraceae; genus Solidago; species Solidago caesia. Next base: position 4,242,035 of record JAOXNX010000033.1, read on the forward strand.
ATTTGGGTTGAAATTTCTCGAGAGTTGCTTCTTATTTCCTTTAGTATAATAAGTACGAAGAGGCTGTGAATGCTCATCAAGCATAACAGTTTTTTGCTTTCCTTGGTTAGAATGTGTTTTAGGTGGGTATCTTCCATTTTGCTGTTGACATGGAGTTCCTTGAATAGTATTTGATAAATCAAAAGGGTCATTTATAAGACTTGAGAAAATCTGAGGCTCCTCAGAAAATCTGAGGCTCCACATTAAATCTGAGCTCCTCAGAAAATCTGAGGCTCCTCAGAAAATCTGAGGCTCCTCAGAAAATCTGAGGCTCCTCAGAAAATATGAGGCTCATCAGAAAATCTAAGGCTCCCCAGGAAATCTGAGGCTCCACCGACAAATCTGAGCTCCTCAGAAAATCTGAGGCTTGAGAAAATCTGAGGCTCCTCAGAAAATCTGAGGCTCCTCATAAAATCTGAGCTCCTCAGAGAATCTGAGGTGCTCAGAAAATCATTAAAATCTGAGGCTCCTCATAATATTTTAACATTAGTTGTTAGTTATGTGAAAAGTCATTAACAGGTCATTCATTTAAAATCTGAGGCTCCTCAGAAAATCTGAGGCTCCTCAGAATCTGAGGCTCCTCAGAAAATCTGAGGCTCCTCAGAAAATGAGCATAAATCTGGAAAACCTTAGAAAATGAGTATAAATCGGGGAATGTGTTTGAGCAGAAATTAAATACCGTTGATGACCGCTGATAAGGGTGTTGTATTAGTGTTAGGAGTGACATACACACGAGTTTCCTTCCTATTGGTTGAAGAACCGGCACATGATTGGATCCAACCATCTACAGTGACTTGCAACGATGAACAACTGGTTAATAATTAGGCCATAGAAAAAAGTTAAATGCTTTTGATAGTTTATTACCGTTTTGTATAAATCCATTTGTGCTTGTATTGAATTGTAATCCATGTTGGTTTGTATAGGGACTCCTTGATGAAACTTTTAATACAAACAACATAGAAGCAGATTACGAACATGAGATAATGGTAAATGATAATAACTTCAGACTTTTGAATAGTTTTATACTAAATAAGAGCATGTACCGTTTGTAATATTGGATAAAGGGGGCCTCGACAGTGGCGTGTTATGCCTGGAAACACCAACACGAGTGACCCTCCGATCATCTAATACAGCTTTCCTTTTTTTCCGGTTAAGAGCACATTGAGATGGATACATGTTGCCTTTGTATTTACAGAACTTCGTTCAACCTCCCAAACTAAGATATAATAATAGCCTATCATTTAACATTGGTAAAGGTTTGAATTTTCTTGGTACTTTTATTTTCCCTCCAAATATTTCATAGTTAAATCTACATTTGAATGCAATTCAAAATGTCTGTTTCCCTCCCAAACCAAGATATAATAATAGCCTATCATTTAACATTGGTAAGGGTTTGAATTTTCTTGGTACTTTTATTTTCCCTCCAAATATTTCATAGTTAAATCTACATTTGAATGTAATTCAAAATGTCTGTTTCCCTCCCAAACCAAGATATAATAATAGCCTATCATTTAACATTGATAAGGGTTTGAATTTTCTTGGTACTTTTATTTTCCCTCCAAATATTTCATAGTTAAATCTACATTTGAATACAGTTCAAAATGTCTGTTTCCCTCTCATTATGTTATCTTGGTTTAATCTATGTTTTGACCAAATTTGAAAATCTATCTAAAGTAGATCATGAGGTTCTTCACATAATTTAAAGAACCCTAAAATGTGTTATCTCTAAGATATACCACTATTTGTCTTATTTTTGGGTGTTGTCGTCAAACGTTTCATTAATACTTGATAATCATCTACTTTATTTGACAAACTCTAAGATTTTGTGTGTGTTTGTCCTTGTTGTTAATTTGCATACATGTATTCTAGCAATTTTACGGTTTTATTGGTCATGTACATTTAAACAAGAGGTTCAACAAAAGATCATGCACTTGGCAACATAGAATTATATTAGTAAGGCATAGATGTCTTACATGCCACCATTACATCATTAAGTTTAGAAATACACATATAAGGGGGAAACCAAGTTCAACAAACACATGATAATTTAGATGATACCAGGATTAGTGTGGCTACAGAGTTTCAAAAGAAGGGTTTAGAGTTTCACAAGATCCATATTGTTACTAATAAGTTAGTGAACATATGATTAAGCCATTTTCATCTTCCGCAACTTCCTGCTCCCTTTGCTGGTAGATTCCATTCCAGAAGTGTCATCTTTTCTTTTTTGAATTGGACTGGTGTCAGTATCCTTTTCAACATCTGCGGCCAATGAGTCTCCAGTAACAGAGAATGCATCCTTCCCATATACAACAAAACCACTATTTTAACATTAGTTGTTAGTTATGTGAAAATGTCATTAACAGGTCATTCATTTCTGAAGTTAAACGTATGCGTTAAAACATCATTACCTTTGAATCGATGGCAGCTTGTGATGATTCAGAAAGCTTAACAGTTGACACTTCTACATGGGACTGATCCTCGTGGGCCTAAATGTCATGAAGATGTTATTAGCAGTAGTTACATTCCAAATGGGTACCTATTTGGATGTATAAAAAAATGAACACGGTTTTTAAAATTATGTGAGTACCTCCTCTTGATTATCCTGATTGTCTAACTCTGCAATGATATCAGGATCATCACTCATTTTGTTGACAGTGTAGGTGCTACCTTTGTGTTTAAGATTGTACTTATCAATTTTGATCTTAAAGGCGAGTTTTTTGTTGAGCAGGCCTTCGAGCTCATCTGGGTAAGTGTCTCCATCCTGTCTGGCCAGCTACCTCTCGCGTATATCAGTAGCGGATAAGCCAATAATGCGAGACACATCCCTATCCCACATGGTGAAAGATGCACTGCCAGTGGAGTCTTGAACTGTGAATGTCACTCGGAACCTACATTAGTTGATAAATGTCATATTCTGTTGAATATATAGGAACTTAACATATGAAAAATAATTTTATTGAATTCTTGAATATGCATACTTTGGTACGACTTGTGTTGCTATCATCTTTTCTTTACGACACCATATACTGTCCACAGCAGAAGATATAAGGGAGTCAGTGAGTTCGTCTGGCTCAGCCACCTCCAAGTACTCCATCTTTGTCAATACTTTCTTGTTACAGTTGCTACAAGCAACATAAAACCATCCAAATTCCGGCTCAAGGAGTGCAATTGTGGCCAGAACAACACATTCCATTGTCTGCAAGAAATACACATGGATACCCTCTTTAATATATTTTGCTGGGAATTCATGAACACATGTTGTCATTGGTGTTATCAACTAACCACGTCAGCCTCTCTGACTTCATCAAGGTGTTTCCTTTCAGTGTTGAGAAGGAACTCTAAGCGATTTTGGTAAACCGTTTGAGTTGACCAAGTATTTTGTGAATTACCAGCAGCTCCTTCCTTGAGTATTAGCCTGTCCAAGTTTAATGAATGAAGCATGATAGACTTGAAATAGTATGGTGTTAGTTGATATATCTGAGGCTCCTCAGAAAATCTGAGGCTCCTCAGAAAATCTGAGCTCCTCAAAAACTGAGGCTCCTCAGAAAATCTGAGGCTCCCCAGAAAATCTGAGGCTCCGCATAAAATCTGAGCTCCTCAGAATAAGTGATGATAAGTTTGAGTGCCCTTCGTACCTCCTCCTTAGATCATTGGCTTGTTGGATATCTTCATTGATAAAAACTCTTGTTCCAAACTTGTCACTTTGTATAGTGACTTCATCTGTAAATTTAAACCAATTTGGGTTTATTTAGCCATTCTTCAATTTTCATTCATTATGTATTAGATTGCAAAACAACTTTGTAAACATAGCTCTTACCTTTCCAAACCTTAATGACAGTATGTTGGATGATGACAATAACATGTTCTCCAGATTTGTTGTTCTCCACAAATTGGTTAAATTGAATGACATAATCATTCCACATGGTGCATTTGACTATCCGACCACTACAAAGGTTTTTCAATTATATATATTATTTTACATAATAATGTATAATGAACACTGAACTGATTATTTGCTACACTTTTGTAAGATGCATTTACACTAAGTTAGCATTTAATCATGATAGTTACACAACATTACTAACAGATGACAAAAGAGGACACCTTTATGTTCCAATCATATATCATAAATGCAGACCTTTTGCGGTAAAAGGATCCTTGAATACACAACCTTCATTTACTACACTTTCATAGGCACATTTAGTATAAAAAAAGCATTTAATGATGGAATAAGTGCACAGAGATATCTGTAGATAAATATACATACGTAATCCAATCATGGTAACACCACAAACTTTATTAATGGAATGTAACCAACCCCCTAAGAGAATATTTTAGCATGACAATAATATTTTAGCAAGTTTCTTTGTCAAGATACAACCCTCACATGATGAAACAATATTCTAGTTAGTGAGAAACTTACTCCAAATCTTTCATTTCAAAGTTGAACCTCTTGGTTTCCCCCTTAACAGAGTTGAAGATGGATAGATTCCCACAGTTTGTGACACACCCAATGACATCTGCGATGACAAAACAGTAGAAATATGAAATTTTGGATTATCAAGTATTAAACTCTTGATAATATACACAACCAATCATAAACGTGGTTATATCAGGGTTTTCTTACCAACATTCAGAACACTCGTATCTTTAGACTTTTCAACTGTAACCTCATTAAAGGGGAGAAAGGCAAAACCATATGGATCTCCAGCAAAGGTCCCATCAGCATTGACTTCTGTGCACTTATAGAAGTTCAATTTCAGGTTTTGCTTCACAACAGGATAGAGATCATCATTGACGCCGACACCAAACTTCTTTATAACAACCACAGAGTCCTCCTTAATTTTTGCATCAAAATTTTTAACCAAGTCTTTTTTTCACGGTGGCTTGGATCTTCCTTCCCTGAAAGAACAACCCCCAACCTTGTATTTATTTCATCACACATAAAAACAAAATATACGTTTACAAAATTTACATATAATATATTCATCACAGGTAAGAACAAAAACAGTATAATAGATCCGACACAAGTACACTTATATATTTTACGTATAATATATTCATCACACATAAAAACAAAAATAGTATAATAGATCCGACACAAGTACACATACATATATCCAAAGGGCTGCCTAGTAATACCTTTTCGTCAATGAGAACCATATCAAGCTTTCCAATAGGGTTTATCCATCTTCGAAGGATCCTTACCTTCATGTTGACGAAATCTTTCGATGCATCTAACTCTTCCACAAAATAGATTTTGTTGGTCGCCATGGTTATGTAAGTTGAAAGAGTTTACACTTACAGAAGGAAAATGTGAGTTACTAGAGAAAATGAAAGGAAACTGAAAACTTAAACTCTTTTACCTCTATAAAATTTTAATTTTTAAAATTCAAAAACAAAGCCATCATGAATATGTAAGACATTGGGTAAGCTTGACAGTAAGCATATGTCAAATCCTGGCCGTAAAACTTGATTTGTTTATACATAAAATGTGTTATATTTGCATATAATAATAGTTTTTGAGCACAATTTTATGGGAAACGTGTATATGCATTAAATGCGGTAAGTACTTGTGTTCCCATACCTT
>JAOXNX010000033.1:4254794-4278093 GCA_028566075.1 Solidago caesia
TCCTAAAGGTTCCTAACCTTTTAGGGGTTCCTAAAATAACTTTTCACTATATATATATATATATATATATATATATAATTTGGCTATACATCCTCCATGGACATCATAATTCTCCTAATGATAACATAACAGTTTTGTTCATGACTACAACATGATCACTTTGCATCAAACCAATTCCAAACCTTCCTTACTTTTTAAGTTTTCCGTTTATTTTTTGCTTAATGAACTTAATAAAAAAAATAAAACTCAGCCCATTAAGTCGAATAAGATATTCTCTTTTTAAACTTAATAAAGAAAAACGAACTCGGATATTTATTCATTACTTAATCAATACAACCATTATTTACTTATTCAGTCACTTAATCCACTCAACATTTTATGGTTAGAAAAGTAAACATAACAATGCCTCTCATTTTACAAATCAAAGAACTACATGGTGAACTAATGGAATCTCGATGGCTAAGGTGTGTGTTATTTTTATAGCTATAACGCTATAAATGTCCCCTTTTATGTATTTGACAATATGCCTTAGAGGCTACAGACTAGAGACCAATAATTTCATAGCATGTTGTTCACTGTTATCATACAAGTAAGTACATTTTCAATGGTAAATTCCTTAAAGATTCATAACCTAGTCATAAAGCCAGTCATTAGTGGTTGTAATGGTTAACTATGCAATATAATCTTTCATTCTAACCTTGGAAAGTAGCATAAAGGATTCTATATAATTGTAATATGGTCTTATTTGAATTTAATTTCATTTCGAAGGGAAAAAAAAAATCCATTTACTAACATACATATGACGTGTATCATAACTATATTTACAACTTTGATTTTCCTCATTCTTCTTATTATAATAACAATTTCGTTTATCATTTTTGAAAATTAATATACATAGCTTGACACAGGTATTAATTATGAAAAATAACATGTTTAGAACAAGTTAAAATTTCTCCAATAATGCATTAATGCCTTTCAAAATAAATAAAATAAAAATTCTCCATATATTAGATTTCATAATAGGAAATTCATCAAAAACTCAACAGACTTAATACCTTAAGCAGTATTATACTATTATTATATCTCTATTTCCTAAATTTTGTACGTGTCCCCCAAGTTTCAAATATATATTTTGTACATATATTACCATAAATTAATTAATTAATATAAAAATACTCCTACTATACGTATTTCCTACACCACTTAATTGTCTCCCAAATTTCGATCGAAAACTCTTTACTAACAAAAAATATCGGTACGTATTTCCTACACTAGTTTTCTTTACTACATTTGATCAGTTCTTGAATAGCTTGCATGCAGGTTATATGATTAAAAAATGGTTTTTATATCTTTATAACGGAACAGGTAAAAAGAGGTCTCTATTGTTTTCATAGACACTGATGAATCAATCGGTCTTTTTTACAATCTAATAGAAACCCTTTTAATAGACACCGATTGTAAAACAGTTAAAACCGGTCTCCTTTTACATATTCTGTAGTCTAGATAAATATATACATATATACTTATATATATATTTTTGGGTTTTGTAGTGTACGTTTTTGCGAAAGAAACCTTTTAAAGAAACAGTTTCGATGGAAGAATACTTGAGAAATTACTTATTAGAGAATGCCAATGTCGATATATTTGAGTTCATCAAGAAAGCCATCACGGTGGCTGCTACTGATCACCCAACCGAATTTCGAAATAACAAAGACAAGATATTCGAGACTCTATATTCGTGTAACAAAACCACCAGGAATGTGATCGGTAGTAGTACTAAAAACACCCAAGAAGATGATGATTTACAAAAAGAAAGTATTCCAAAGGCTTCAAAGACGGCTTGTGATCAGCCAAAGGCTAAAAAACCGAGTATTCGTATTGTTTACCGTCAAGGGGTTGCTGAGGTTTCGAGGATCAAAGGGATTCTTGACAAGGCTGACAGTGAATCTGAATCGGTGGTAATCTGTGACTTGTTAGCCAAGCTGAAGTGCATGAGGTTAACTGTGAACACTTTGAAGGTGACTGGGATAGGAAAGACGGTTAAGGTTCTTCGGAAACATGCATCGAAAGAAGTTAGCCAGATTGCCGGGAGACTCTTGAAAGAATGGATAGATATGGTGGAAGAATGGCTCAAGAATGACGCAAGTAGTGTTGTGCACCCAGATAAAGAAAACAAGGCAAAGGGTGATCAAGTGACTGCCGATCATGAGAGTAAGGATATGTATCCAAAAGAAGTGCTAATTCAAGACAAAACAAAGAGAAAGCCACCCATGGAGAAAGAAAACAGAACCACCTCGCAACGAGCAAACAATCAAAACGTGGATGTGGTCAAGAAAGTATTGCCAGTAGTTTCGAAACCAGTGAATTTGGTTGCAAAAACTCAGTCGGGGATCAGTTCACAATATTTGAAGAATACAAAGGGTTTGGTGATTCCTCATCAGCAGAGTAAACCAATAGATTCAAGGATGCCGAAAAGGATTGAAAGGAGAGAAAGTAGAATAGAAGAAAAACTCGAGGTGACAAAAAGGAAATTGCATCAAGGTTACGAGGATGTGGAAAACATGAAGAAGAAGCGACGTATTCAAGTGCTGGAGTTTCATGAACTACCAAAGAAGGGCCTTCTTTCGAAACAATCTCAACACATTAAGCCTCGAGGTCATCAGTTAAGAAGATGTGGTAATGCGATTGGATCATTGGTCAGAACTTATTGAACAATCCATGATCGATTGGATCATTTGTTATTTTGGCTCTTCGTTTTGTACCAATACCTCGGGGCTTGTATGGGACTACATCAAAAACACTACGGAGTGAAAACCGGTGGCACGGCCTCCGTGGGTGGGGATTTTTCTCGTGTCTCGGTTCTCTGTAATTGGCACGAGTTTTTTCATCCTTTTTGTAGTCCTCGCAGTTAAATCCCCGAGAAGAATCTAGAATGTGTAGTTTTGTTTTATTTCTAGATTTGTAATTGTACTCTTTGACTTCTAGCAAGCGTTTTGCTAGTGACTATTTTTATATATTCTGCCATTAGAAAAAAAGTGAATTAACAGTTTAGTAGTTACGTTGTGCTAATATCTGTAAAGAAAATCTCAAGCAACATGTAAAAGTACAAAAAGCAGAAGTTAAACCACCATAAATTAGAATGTTGTCTGTCAATGTACATCCTAATTCCATCATTATAGAAACATTCATGTATGTATATTTACAATCTACAGATGATGCATTTTTCACCCTTTGGGGCATAGGCAGTATCCCATTTTAAAATGCACCACCGTGACAACGATTTCAAATGTACAGCACAAGGCACACAAACGGATCCGTTGCAGCCATAAACACCTAAAAGTGACCTTTGTAGAGATGGTGGCAGATGTAGAATTATGAAGATTTTGGAATCAGTGGTTAGTCTCAGAGTGCTTTCTTCTCGGATGTTTGAGCATTAGATTCCATAGGGAGAAGAGACAAGATTCGCATCCTACAGAAAAAACGGTTACCAAATAAATAAAATTTAGCCTTAAATTGGTAATGCTGCGCATACTCGACTGAATTTAAACTAATTTCGATTTTTCCCTAGCACTTTTGTATAATGACCAATTTTGACCTATTTACTAACGAATGGGTTGTATTTTATCTCAAAAGGGTCAAATGGAAAAGAAAGAAAAAAAAAAGATTAACTTGAGGGGATACATCAAATGGGTTGTAAGTTGCAGAAAATGTGTTGTAATTGTTTTTTAGATCGGCCGTTTGGCTTGATTTGTTGGTTTTTTTTTGGAGTGCACGTAGTGCTTGCTTTGTAATTGTCATACTAACACACAGTTAGTATGCCAGAACTTTATTTTGGCGGTATATAGTTATAAATCTAACCAGGGAAAATTTCCCTTTACCGTAAAACTTAACAATCCAACCTCTGATCACAATGAGTTTAAATAAACAAACAACTTGTAAAGAAAGAAACGACAAATAGGAAACCATGTCACAAAATAAGGAAACAAATAAACTTCTAGAAATACTAAATAACTTAATCAAAATAGGTTGGATTGGATCTTTTAATACTGGCGTCGAGCTAGCCACTTTCAACCGGCCTTTCAGGGTTTGCCAAGCTTCCCGGGGGTTCTTCTATTGGGATTCTATTGGGCTTGAATCCGTATCATCCTCCCCCTCTAAAAAAGGACTCGCCTCCGAGTCATACCCAATGTCTTCCTCTTCAAAGTAAGGAGCAAGGTCAGCGACATTAAAAGTTGCAGAAACATTATAATGACCCGGCAAATCTATCTTGTACGCATTGTCATTGATCTTTTTCAAAACACGAAAAGGTCCATCAGCACGAGGACGCAGCTTGCCAAACCGACCAGGAGGAAATCGTTCACGCCGCAAATAAATCCATACGAGATCACCCTCATTAAAAACGACATGACGCCTGTGCTTGTTTACCCTGGATTGATATTGCAAGTTATGCTTAATAATCTGGTCACGTACCTCAGCATGCAGCTGCTTTATTTGCTCCGCCCGAGCATCCCCTTCTGCACTAAAATCATCAGTTCCCAGAAGTGGAGCAAGATCCAGGGGTGTAAATGGGTTTCGCCCATACACAACAAAGAACGGACTCTTGCCTGTAGAAGAATGATTAGACCGATTATAAGCAAATTCGGCCTGAGGTAAAGTTAAATCCCACTGTTTTGGGTGATCACCAACAAGACTTCGAAGGAGATTTCCCAAACTACGATTCGTAACTTCAGTCTGACCATCGGTTTGAGGGTGATGTGAGCTGCTAAACTGTAACTTAGCCCCCAACCGAGACCACAATGTACGCCAAAAATGACTTACAAATTTGACATCCCTGTCAGAAGTAATAGACTTGGGCACACCATGAAGACGAACGATCTCCGCAAAATACAGCCGAGCAACCTGAGACGCATCAAAAGTTTTTGTACACGCAAGAAAGTGAGCCATTTTGGAGAACCTATCAACGACGACCATAATCGAATCTTTCTTGCGTTGTGTCATAGGTAATCCCAAAATAAAATCAAGACTAACGTCTTCCCAAGGACTATGAGGTGTTGGTAAAGGAGTATAGAGCCCCTGATTTGTATTATGTGTTTTGGCCACATGACACACCCGACAACGTTGTAATACCTTGACCACATCCTTCACCAAGTGTGGCCAATAAAATTTTTCTCGTACCAATACCACTGTTTTATCACGGCCGAAATGACCTGCAAGAGCGCCCTGATGGCACTCCAAAATAATTGCCTCGCGGAAAGACGAGAGAGGAACACATAAACGTTGGCCCTTGTAAAGAAACCCATCACGCTGGAAATAGTCTTTCACCGTCCCCTGCTTAGTCGCTTGCCATAAAACACGAAAATCTGGATCATCGTCATACAAACGAGTAAACGAGCTGAAAGTATCAACCCTGAAAAAGGAGGACGTCACCAAGGCTGGACGTCTGCTTAATGCATCAGCGACGGAATTTGCTGTACCTGCTTTATGCCGGATTACGAATGTAAAATCTTGTAAAGTTTCGACCCACTTTGCATGCCTTGGATTCAACTTCGCCTGCCCCTGTATAAACTTCAACGCCTGATGATCGAAATATAAAATGAACTCTGCTGGTAAAAGATAGTGCCTCCAATAATCGAGACTTCGTATAATTGCATAGAACTCCTTGTCATATGTGCTGTATCGCCGACGAGTGTCATTGAGTTTCTCACTAAAATAGGCTATAGGACGATTAAGCTGACTCAATACGCCACCCACCCCAACCCAGAGGCATCACACTCAACCTGGAATACGTGCTCGAAGTTAGGAAGAGCAAGCACAGGTGCCTCGGTGACAGTGACCTTAAGCTGTTCAAACGAAAGCTGAGCTGTGTCGGACCAAACAAACTTGCTACTTTTCAAACATTCTGTTAAAGGTGCAACGATGGTACTAAAATTGCGAATGAACCTCCGATAAAAGGAAGCCAAGCCATGAAAACTCCGAACATCGTGTAATGACTTAGGCGCTGGCCAAGAGGTGATGGCCGATATTTTGTTAGTGTCCATCCGAATACCCTCCCCAGAGATGAGATACCCCAAAAAAATGACCTCGGTAGTAAGAAAATGACACTTCTTTACATTAGCGAACAACTTTTGATCACGTAACACAGTAAAGATATCGCGAAGATGAGTGAGGTGTAGCTCTTCTGTTTTGCTAAAAATCAAGATATCGTCAAAATAAACGACGACACACTTGCCAATAAACGGTTTGAAGATGTGATTCATAAGGCGCATAAACGTGCTCGGTGCATTAGATAAACCAAACGGCATTACCATCCATTCATAAAGTCCATCCCTTGTCTTAAAAGCAGTTTCCCATTCGTCACCCGGTCGTAGGCGAATTTGGTGGTACCCGCTTCGTAAGTCAATTTTAGAAAAAATCCGTGCACCATGCAAATGATCAAGTAGGTCATCAAACCTGGGAATAGGAAAGCGGTACTTAATGGTAATTTTATTAACAGCACGACTATCAATGCACATACGAAAAGTACCGTTGGGTTTGGGTACAAGAAGGGCGGGAACTGCGCATGGGCTCATACTTTCACGAATTAATCCTTTGTCCAAAAGCTCGGTGACCTGTTTGTGAAGTTCTGAAAAATCCTTTGGATTCATACGGTAGGCGGGTTTATTCGGTATACTAGCTCCCGGGACAAAATCAATGCAATGTTGTATTTCTCGTATCATAGGTAAACCAGCTGGGATGGCTTCTGGGAACACGTCCGCAAACTCGGACAATAGGGGCTGCAACGAAACTGGTGTGGAATGAATTGGTGGATTTTCTTCAGCCAAAAACAGCCCAAAGATGATCGGACTGTGGAGCGTTCGGGTGAGGCCCAAGAATTCAGCTCGGGAAACAAGTAATGAATCCACTGGTGCGTCTTTGGGGTTGAGTGGTGCAAGTGTAATGTTCAACCCATCTTTCTTGAAAGCATAAGTGTTGCGATATCCATCGTGCTTAACTCGCCTATCGTACATCCAAGGTCGTCCTAATAGTACGTGACACGCGTCCATGGGGATAACCTCACACCATAATTCATCGGTGTACTTGTTCCCAATAGAAAATTGAACGAGACATTTGTGATTTACTTTGACTAAATTACCTTTTTTTAACCACGTAAGCTGATACGGCTCCGGATGATCATGCAACGGAAGACCTAACTTTTCAACCATTGATGTAGCAACCATATTCTCGCAGCTACCACCGTCAATAATGATGGTACAAACTTTCCCCTTCGATGTGCATTGTGTGCGAAAAATATTATTTCGGGGCCACTTTGTGTCATCATCTGTATCGGTTAGAGACGTGTTGAGAACACGTCGTGTAACAAGAAGCTCTCCCTTATCTGGATAAATAATGTCAGTCTCTTCTTCCCCGTCGTCTTCATCATACATCGCCTCGGTCTCTTCAACAATGGCTACCATTTGTTTATTCGGGCAATCACGTTTTAGGTGACCAATGCCTTGACACTTAAAGCACCGTAACGAACCCGAGCTGGATCCTCATGGAACAGTTGTTGGAGTCGAGGATTCGGTTTTGACTGGGCCAGTCCTTGTGGGAGCGGAAGTAGGCTGTGAAATACGGCTAGAAGAGCCAAACCTTGTAGTTATTTTATGCTTTGCTAATAATTGTTTTTCTGCTCGTAGTGCTAGTCTGCAAACATCAGAGAAAGAGTAATACTGTTGCAAATACACGATATCAGAAATATCAGATCGAAGACTGCCCAAAAACCGTGCGATAGTCTGTTCTTCATCTTCTTCAATGCCGCAACGCATGCGTATACGTTCAAACTCAGCAATAAACTCCTCAATTGTTAAGGTCTGCTGTCGGAGATTATGAAATTCTAAAAAGGAATCTTGTTTGTGAGTAACTGGTAAAAATTTCTTTTCCATTAGGCGCTTCATCTTAGCCCATGATTCAACCCGATGTTTACCTTCCCGGTAGCGTTTATTCTGCACATGATCCCACCACAAGGAAGCAGATTATTTTAATCGAATTTCAACAAGTTTTACCTTGATATGATCAGGTGTTTCACGAAGATCAAAGATGCGGTCTACCGTACGTATCCAATCAAGAAAATCATCCGGGCATAAACGTCCTTCAAACACTGGAATCTCGGTTCGAATACCCAAAGAGCGGATCGGATCCGGGGGTGGTGCTGGTGGTGTGCGATGACGACGGTTTGGTGGGGTCCCTGGTGGTGGCCGACGTTGTCGGGGAGGAGTCGGCTGGCGTTCATGGCGCTGGTGAAAAAAAATTTCGAATTCATCACCCTCATGTTCATATTCTTCCACTGCTGAATCGCTTGATGTATCTTCATACTGTCTTTCGTACCTATTAAAGGGGTTGATTTCGAGTTCACGAACCCGTTGACGAAGTCTTTCAATCTCGATGACATCGCGAGGATCACGACCTTCATTCCCGTTGCCTCTGTCGGCGACTCTACGGCGTGGACGTTGATGATCTTCGTTCTCCGACATCGTCAGATTTCCTGAGCTCTGAATACCACTTGATACGGATTCGTATAAGGCGAAAAAGATATCCTAGGCTAAACCTAGCGGCGATGACGCTTGGCCAACCAAGTCGTCGATCGACGGTCGAACTCCGGCCAACCGGAACGTTCTGTTAAACACAAATCCTGGTCTAACAAATGAAAAAAGATATTTATTTTATTTCCAAAACACCTTTTTGAAACATTCTCATCAATCATCTCCCTTGGGCGATTTTTGTGCTTCTTTTTCTTCTATGATTCTCTTCTAAATCCGTTCTGATTTCCTTGTTAATGTGTCCCTATCACTAGTTCTTGAATGCTTTTGGTTTCTTGAATTGGTTGAAGTGCATGTTAGAGGTTTTTAGTTCGTGTTTTTTAGGGTTTCATTCGTTTCGTTTTTTCAATCGCCGGATCCTAGCTGCCTCTTTTCTCTGATCACTTAACAGGTCTGTCCGATCGCGACTAATGATTTAGTTTAGCTAGATCATCGACGAATCCTGTTAACGGGTTAAGACTAAGAGTTGGTAGTTTAGGGTTTTTAGGGTTAGGGTTTTGTTTGTTCTTTGTTTTTCTCGAGTATTTGCTGGTGTGTGAGTTCTGGGGTGCATGGGTTTTTGTGGTGGATGAGGAGAGCTGATAGTCCGTTTGATTTGCAATTGTTACGTAGTAGATTTTCTAAAGTGTCCAAAGTTCAAAGTATGAAGAAAGCGAAACGGGGTAAGAATTCTAATTCGCCTTCTCCCTCTAAGAAGGAGTCCAGTTCTGATGGTAAGAAGGTCAATGAGAAGCCGATTACTGATTCTGATGAGGGTGGGAGACCTAATGTACTACCTATCCCTAAGGTGGTGGATGAACCTTCTCATGTGTCAACGAATGAAGAACCCAAGGGGTCGTTCAATGTAACTATTGATTCTGATGGGGAGGAAGTTATTGAGATACATGAAGGAAAGTGTGATGACGTTAAGGTTACTGATAATGTTAATGATGTTGGTAAGGGTTTGGAGAATGTGCGTGAGGTGCATGAGCCTGTTGTGAATGAAGGGCAGGACAAGTCTTATGCTAATGTGGTTCAGGCTACTCAGAAAACTCCAAAGGTAAATTTTCGTTCCTTATCTGTTGAATCCAATGTGGAAGGGATTGATTTTGTTATACCAAGGGAAAGTATGGTCGAAGTTAATAATCGATATGCCAATACGTTGTATGGGTACTTTATTGGTAAAAGATTAGCGTTTCCTATTGTTGAGAATTATGTGAAAAATGCTTGGTCTAAGTATGGAATACAACGCGTCATGATGAATGCGGCTGGATTTTTCTTTTTTAAGTTTGAAAATAGGAGTGGGATGGAGAAGGTTATTGAACAAGGCCCTTGGTTGATTAGGTCTGTCCCGATTTTACTTAATATTTGGACACCTATGGCTAATTTGCATAAAACTGAAATTACTAAAGTTCCGGTATGGGTGAGGTTTCATAATGTGCCTCTTGTGGCTTTCACGGCTGATGGATTAAGCATGTTAGCAACGAAAATAGGTAAGCCGCTGATGCTTGACTCATACACTAGTACCATGTGCATTGAGTCTTGGGGTCGTAGTAGCTATGCGCGTGCACTTATTGAACTGGATTCGGAGTTTGAAATGAGGCAGGAGCTTGTTATTGGAATTCCGGATATGATTGGGGATGGGGTGTCTCGAGTTTCGATTAAGGTGGAGTATGAATGGCAGCCGCCTCATTGTTCGTCTTGTAAGATATTTGGGCATTGTCATGATAATTGTCCTAAAAATGTAACTCAGCCTAAACCTGTGGTGAATGAACATGTTGATACTGATGGGTTTCAAAAGGTGGGGCGCAAGAAAGGAAAGGGCACGGAGAAAGTAGTGGAGGGTATTAAGTTTACTAAACCCAAACCTCAATTTGTTTATCGTGTTAAGAAACCTAGTTTTCATGTAGGAGAATCCTCAAAGTCGGGTGAAGAAGCGGGGCGAAAGACTAGTGTAGGGGTGAATGTTCCCATTAAAAACGCTTATGATATTCTGAATGATGATGAGGATGGTAAAACTGCGACGCAGATTGAGGAGAATGATGTTGAGACGGGGGCTAATGAAACTGATAAATTTATGGAGCAGTCTGAGGGGGCAAGCACTCCCGGTAATATTGGTTCCAATGTCTAGTATTGCATCTTGGAATATTCGAGGACTGAACCTTTCCCCTAAACAGAATGAGGTTCAACGTGTAATAAATGAGAATAAGCTGTGTATTTGTAGTGTTTTAGAGTCGCATGTAGCTGTGTCTCGGTTGGACAGGTTATGTTCTAATTTGTTCAATCAGTGGTCGTGGGTGTCTAATGCTCGGTATTGTGTGAAAGGGGTGCGAATTATTCTTGGTTGGGATCCGAATATTGTTGATCTGATGGTGTTGTCAATGACTGACCAGGTTATTCATGCTCAGGTAATTTTTAAGCAGAATCGTAAAGTGATGTTTTGTTCGTTTATTTATGCTCATAATTCGTATATTCAGCGAAGGGAACTTTGGCACAACCTGGTTTTTCATAAAGCTTTTGTGAAAGATAAACCTTGGTCTATGTTAGGCGATTTTAATGTGGTACTTAATCTGGATGATATGGCTGTTGGATCTTCAAATGTGAACATTGCTATGCGTGATTTTAGGGATTGTATAGAAGAACTTGAATTTGCCGATATTAATAGCAGTGGTTTACAGTTTACTTGGACCCAGAAACCTAAAGGAATGGATGGTGTTTTGAAGAAGTTAGATCGGGTTATGGTGAATCAGGCGTTTCTAAATGAGTTTATAGGAGCTTATGCGGTTTTTCAACCCTATCGGTCTTCTGATCATGCGCCGGCCATACTTAGTTTTCCTGTGACTGTAAGATTCAAGCCTAAGCCGTTTAAATTTTCTAATATTCTTGTTCATCATTGCAAATTTAAGGAGGTGGTTTCGGATTTTTGGAGTCATAGTGTGGAGGGATACCCTATGTTTAAAGTGGTTAAAAAGTTAAAAGCTCTGAAACAACCATTGCGCAAACTGTTATCTGAGAAAGGTAATATTCACAAAAATGTTGAGGTGCTTAGGTCGGAGCTAGATGCGGTGCAGCGGGAATTGGATAAAGACCCGTTAAACTATGAGCTTAGGGAGGAACATGCTGCGTATTTACAAGCTTATAATGAAGCAGTCATGGAGGAGGAACGTTTTCTTAAACAAAAGGCTAAGGTTGAGTGGTTACGGGTTGGGGATTCGAACACGGCTTATTTTCACAAGGTTGTCCAAGCTCGTCGATCACGAAACCGGATTGATTCTGTTACGGATGCACATGGAAGTATAATTGATGGAGACAGTGTTCCTATGGCCTTTGTTGAACATTATAAATTGTTTTTAGGCACTCCAGGTTCTGTTAGTCCTCTTGATTTAGATGGTTTGTTTAGTAGTACTGTCCCTGTTGCTGTTGCTGATAGTATGGTGGTGGATGTGACTTCTGAGGAAATTAAGCTTGCTTTGTTCGAGATGGGAGACGATAAAGCTCCGGGTCCTGACGGGTATTCGGCTGCGTTTTTTAAGGCTTCTTGGGACATTATTGGTCCTAGTTTTATTGCGGCTGTTCGGGATTTTTTTGAGAGTGGAAAGCTTCTTAAAGAGGTTAATCATACTATTATTTCTCTTATTCCTAAAGTTGCGTCTCCTTCTCGAATAACAGACTTCAGACCTATCTCTCTGTGTAATGTGATTTTTAAGTGTATAACGAAGATCCTAGCTAACAGAATGAAAGATTGTTTGCCTCAATTAGTTACTTCAAACCAATCGGCATTCATACCAGGCAGAAGTATATCAGATAACATTCTTTTAACTCAAGAGCTAATGCACAATTATCACTTGGATAGAGGGGTTCCTAGATGTGCGTTTAAAGTGGATATTCAGAAAGCATATGATACTGTTGATTGGCGTTTCTTGAAGACCATTTTGATTCGGTTTGGGTTTCATTCTAGGATGGTGCATTGGATAATGACTTGTGTTGCTACTTCCTCATTTTCGCTGAGCATTAATGGATCTTTGCATGGTTTTTTTGCTGGTAAAAGGGGTCTTCGCCAGGGTGATCCATTATCTCCCTACTTATTTACTTTAGTGATGGAGGTCTTGACTCTTATGTTGAAACGGAGGGTTCGAAATTCTGATGACTTTCATTTCCATCCTAAGTGTAAGGAGCTAGATATTATTAACCTTTGTTTTGCAGATGACTTAATTTTATTTTTGCATGCTGATATTGACTCTGCGAAGGTTATTATGGAAGTTCTTGAGGAGTTTAAAAATGCTTCTGGTTTGGCGCCAAGCATCCCTAAGAGTACCGCTTTCTTTTGTAACGTGATTAACCATGTTAAAGTAGCTATACTTAATATTTTGCCGTTTGAAGAAGGAATTTTGCCTGTTAGATACTTGGGAGTCCCACTGGTGTCTTCTAGATTGGTTTATAGAGATTGCCGAGTTCTTATTGATCGTGTTAAGAATCGGGTATCTGATTGGAAAAACAAGTTTCTATCTTTTGCGGGCCGGCTACAACTTGTACAATCTGTTCTCTCGGCTATGCATGTTTATTGGGCTACAATGTTTATGCTTCCAAATGGGGTGATCAACGATATTGAGCAGGTCTTACGTGGGTTTCTATGGTCACAGGGTACTTTGCAAAAGGGTAAATCTAAAGTGGCTTGGGATATCGTTTGTTTACCAAAGAAAGAAGGGGGCTTGGGGGTTCGTAGTTTGCATGGGTTCAATATTGCCCTTCTGTCGGTTCATGTGTGGAATCTATTAACACGGAAGGAGTCTTTATGGGTGCAATGGATGCATATGTACAAGATTAAGGGTCGTAACTTCTGGGAGGTACCTTTGCGAGGGGTTATGACTTGGAGTTGGCGTAAGGTACTTCATATTCGACCTTTATTAAGAGAGTTTTTTGTTGTCCAGCTGGGTAATGGTATGGGTACGTCTGCTTGGTATGATAATTGGTGCGACTATAGTCCTCTAATTAATCATGTATCGACCCGTGCTATAACAAACGCTGGTTTGGCTTTGAATGCTTCTGTTTCGGATTTGATTTCTGATGGCCAATGGGTTTGGCCGAATGAATGGTTGGCTCGTTTTCCACAGTTAGTTGTGCCTAATTTATCAAGTGAAATTGGGGATTCATGGAGATGGAGAGATAGGAGTAGGAATATTTCTTTTTTCTCGGTGTCTCATACTTGGGAAGCTATACGTCATAGAGGTGATTGTGTTCCATGGTTCCATGTTGTTTGGTTTTCATATTGCATCCCGAGACATGCTTTTCATCTATGGCTTGTTATGAAGAGGAAATTGAAGACACAAGATTTGTTGCGGTCATGGGATCATTCACATGATCCGCTGCTTTGCCCTCTTTGCGAAACGCAAGCGGATGACCATAACCATTTATTCTTTGAATGCTTATTTTCTTCTCAGGTTTGGAAGGGTGTTTGTTCCTATGCTGGACTTCCAATTACTTCGGTGGATTGGGATTTCATTGTTGCTGCTATCATTCCAAATGCGAAGGCAAAGACGATTGATGTTATTGTTACTAAGTTGGTCCTGGCGGCGAGTACTTATTTTATTTGGCAAGAACGTAATGCAAGACTATTCAAGAAAAATAAACGTACATCAAAGCAGGTTATTGAAGCGATTCTATCTACTGTACGAATGAAGCTTCTTTCTTTAAAGTTCAAGTCCAATAGGAGGGTTGCGGAGTGCATGGAAATCTGGAAGTTGCCAAATCGGCCTGTTTAGTTACTTGGCACTTGATTTAGCTAGTTTAGTATTTTGGTGTGCCTTGTATTATTCTGTTTTGTTTCGTTAGGCCGTGAGGCTTTGTTTTGTTGGTTTTTTTTTTGTGTGCACGTAGTGCTTGCATTGTAATTGTCATACTAACACACAGTTAGTATGCCAGAACTTTATTTTGGCGGTATATAGTTATAAATCTAACCAGGGAAAATTTCCCTTTACCGTAAAACTTAACAATCCAACCTCTGATCACAATGAGTTTAAATAAACAAACAACTTGTAAAGAAAGAAACGACAAATAGGAAACCATGTCACAAAATAAGGAAACAAATAAACTTCTAGAAATACTAAATAACTTAATCAAAATAGGTTGGATTGGATCTTTTAATACTGGCGTCGAGCTAGCCACTTTCAACCGGCCTTTCAGGGTTTGCCAAGCTTCCCGGGGGTTCTTCTATTGGGATTCTATTGGGCTTGAATCCGTATCATCCTCCCCCTCTAAAAAAGGACTCGCCTCCGAGTCATACCCAATGTCTTCCTCTTCAAAGTAAGGAGCAAGGTCAGCGACATTAAAAGTTGCAGAAACATTATAATGACCCGGCAAATCTATCTTGTACGCATTGTCATTGATCTTTTTCAAAACACGAAAAGGTCCATCAGCACGAGGACGCAGCTTGCCAAACCGACCAGGAGGAAATCGTTCACGCCGCAAATAAATCCATACGAGATCACCCTCATTAAAAACGACATGACGCCTGTGCTTGTTTACCCTGGATTGATATTGCAAGTTATGCTTAATAATCTGGTCACGTACCTCAGCATGCAGCTGCTTTATTTGCTCCGCCCGAGCATCCCCTTCTGCACTAAAATCATCAGTTCCCAGAAGTGGAGCAAGATCCAGGGGTGTAAATGGGTTTCGCCCATACACAACAAAGAACGGACTCTTGCCTGTAGAAGAATGATTAGACCGATTATAAGCAAATTCGGCCTGAGGTAAAGTTAAATCCCACTGTTTTGGGTGATCACCAACAAGACTTCGAAGGAGATTTCCCAAACTACGATTCGTAACTTCAGTCTGACCATCGGTTTGAGGGTGATGTGAGCTGCTAAACTGTAACTTAGCCCCCAACCGAGACCACAATGTACGCCAAAAATGACTTACAAATTTGACATCCCTGTCAGAAGTAATAGACTTGGGCACACCATGAAGACGAACGATCTCCGCAAAATACAGCCGAGCAACCTGAGACGCATCAAAAGTTTTTGTACACGCAAGAAAGTGAGCCATTTTGGAGAACCTATCAACGACGACCATAATCGAATCTTTCTTGCGTTGTGTCATAGGTAATCCCAAAATAAAATCAAGACTAACGTCTTCCCAAGGACTATGAGGTGTTGGTAAAGGAGTATAGAGCCCCTGATTTGTATTATGTGTTTTGGCCACATGACACACCCGACAACGTTGTAATACCTTGACCACATCCTTCACCAAGTGTGGCCAATAAAATTTTTCTCGTACCAATACCACTGTTTTATCACGGCCGAAATGACCTGCAAGAGCGCCCTGATGGCACTCCAAAATAATTGCCTCGCGGAAAGACGAGAGAGGAACACATAAACGTTGGCCCTTGTAAAGAAACCCATCACGCTGGAAATAGTCTTTCACCGTCCCCTGCTTAGTCGCTTGCCATAAAACACGAAAATCTGGATCATCGTCATACAAACGAGTAAACGAGCTGAAAGTATCAACCCTGAAAAAGGAGGACGTCACCAAGGCTGGACGTCTGCTTAATGCATCAGCGACGGAATTTGCTGTACCTGCTTTATGCCGGATTACGAATGTAAAATCTTGTAAAGTTTCGACCCACTTTGCATGCCTTGGATTCAACTTCGCCTGCCCCTGTATAAACTTCAACGCCTGATGATCGAAATATAAAATGAACTCTGCTGGTAAAAGATAGTGCCTCCAATAATCGAGACTTCGTATAATTGCATAGAACTCCTTGTCATATGTGCTGTATCGCCGACGAGTGTCATTGAGTTTCTCACTAAAATAGGCTATAGGACGATTAAGCTGACTCAATACGCCACCCACCCCAACCCAGAGGCATCACACTCAACCTGGAATACGTGCTCGAAGTTAGGAAGAGCAAGCACAGGTGCCTCGGTGACAGTGACCTTAAGCTGTTCAAACGAAAGCTGAGCTGTGTCGGACCAAACAAACTTGCTACTTTTCAAACATTCTGTTAAAGGTGCAACGATGGTACTAAAATTGCGAATGAACCTCCGATAAAAGGAAGCCAAGCCATGAAAACTCCGAACATCGTGTAATGACTTAGGCGCTGGCCAAGAGGTGATGGCCGATATTTTGTTAGTGTCCATCCGAATACCCTCCCCAGAGATGAGATACCCCAAAAAAATGACCTCGGTAGTAAGAAAATGACACTTCTTTACATTAGCGAACAACTTTTGATCACGTAACACAGTAAAGATATCGCGAAGATGAGTGAGGTGTAGCTCTTCTGTTTTGCTAAAAATCAAGATATCGTCAAAATAAACGACGACACACTTGCCAATAAACGGTTTGAAGATGTGATTCATAAGGCGCATAAACGTGCTCGGTGCATTAGATAAACCAAACGGCATTACCATCCATTCATAAAGTCCATCCCTTGTCTTAAAAGCAGTTTCCCATTCGTCACCCGGTCGTAGGCGAATTTGGTGGTACCCGCTTCGTAAGTCAATTTTAGAAAAAATCCGTGCACCATGCAAATGATCAAGTAGGTCATCAAACCTGGGAATAGGAAAGCGGTACTTAATGGTAATTTTATTAACAGCACGACTATCAATGCACATACGAAAAGTACCGTTGGGTTTGGGTACAAGAAGGGCGGGAACTGCGCATGGGCTCATACTTTCACGAATTAATCCTTTGTCCAAAAGCTCGGTGACCTGTTTGTGAAGTTCTGAAAAATCCTTTGGATTCATACGGTAGGCGGGTTTATTCGGTATACTAGCTCCCGGGACAAAATCAATGCAATGTTGTATTTCTCGTATCATAGGTAAACCAGCTGGGATGGCTTCTGGGAACACGTCCGCAAACTCGGACAATAGGGGCTGCAACGAAACTGGTGTGGAATGAATTGGTGGATTTTCTTCAGCCAAAAACAGCCCAAAGATGATCGGACTGTGGAGCGTTCGGGTGAGGCCCAAGAATTCAGCTCGGGAAACAAGTAATGAATCCACTGGTGCGTCTTTGGGGTTGAGTGGTGCAAGTGTAATGTTCAACCCATCTTTCTTGAAAGCATAAGTGTTGCGATATCCATCGTGCTTAACTCGCCTATCGTACATCCAAGGTCGTCCTAATAGTACGTGACACGCGTCCATGGGGATAACCTCACACCATAATTCATCGGTGTACTTGTTCCCAATAGAAAATTGAACGAGACATTTGTGATTTACTTTGACTAAATTACCTTTTTTTAACCACGTAAGCTGATACGGCTCCGGATGATCATGCAACGGAAGACCTAACTTTTCAACCATTGATGTAGCAACCATATTCTCGCAGCTACCACCGTCAATAATGATGGTACAAACTTTCCCCTTCGATGTGCATTGTGTGCGAAAAATATTATTTCGGGGCCACTTTGTGTCATCATCTGTATCGGTTAGAGACGTGTTGAGAACACGTCGTGTAACAAGAAGCTCTCCCTTATCTGGATAAATAATGTCAGTCTCTTCTTCCCCGTCGTCTTCATCATACATCGCCTCGGTCTCTTCAACAATGGCTACCATTTGTTTATTCGGGCAATCACGTTTTAGGTGACCAATGCCTTGACACTTAAAGCACCGTAACGAACCCGAGCTGGATCCTCATGGAACAGTTGTTGGAGTCGAGGATTCGGTTTTGACTGGGCCAGTCCTTGTGGGAGCGGAAGTAGGCTGTGAAATACGGCTAGAAGAGCCAAACCTTGTAGTTATTTTATGCTTTGCTAATAATTGTTTTTCTGCTCGTAGTGCTAGTCTGCAAACATCAGAGAAAGAGTAATACTGTTGCAAATACACGATATCAGAAATATCAGATCGAAGACTGCCCAAAAACCGTGCGATAGTCTGTTCTTCATCTTCTTCAATGCCGCAACGCATGCGTATACGTTCAAACTCAGCAATAAACTCCTCAATTGTTAAGGTCTGCTGTCGGAGATTATGAAATTCTAAAAAGGAATCTTGTTTGTGAGTAACTGGTAAAAATTTCTTTTCCATTAGGCGCTTCATCTTAGCCCATGATTCAACCCGATGTTTACCTTCCCGGTAGCGTTTATTCTGCACATGATCCCACCACAAGGAAGCAGATTATTTTAATCGAATTTCAACAAGTTTTACCTTGATATGATCAGGTGTTTCACGAAGATCAAAGATGCGGTCTACCGTACGTATCCAATCAAGAAAATCATCCGGGCATAAACGTCCTTCAAACACTGGAATCTCGGTTCGAATACCCAAAGAGCGGATCGGATCCGGGGGTGGTGCTGGTGGTGTGCGATGACGACGGTTTGGTGGGGTCCCTGGTGGTGGCCGACGTTGTCGGGGAGGAGTCGGCTGGCGTTCATGGCGCTGGTGAAAAAAAATTTCGAATTCATCACCCTCATGTTCATATTCTTCCACTGCTGAATCGCTTGATGTATCTTCATACTGTCTTTCGTACCTATTAAAGGGGTTGATTTCGAGTTCACGAACCCGTTGACGAAGTCTTTCAATCTCGATGACATCGCGAGGATCACGACCTTCATTCCCGTTGCCTCTGTCGGCGACTCTACGGCGTGGACGTTGATGATCTTCGTTCTCCGACATCGTCAGATTTCCTGAGCTCTGAATACCACTTGATACGGATTCGTATAAGGCGAAAAAGATATCCTAGGCTAAACCTAGCGGCGATGACGCTTGGCCAACCAAGTCGTCGATCGACGGTCGAACTCCGGCCAACCGGAACGTTCTGTTAAACACAAATCCTGGTCTAACAAATGAAAAAAGATATTTATTTTATTTCCAAAACACCTTTTTGAAACATTCTCATCAATCATCTCCCTTGGGCGATTTTTGTGCTTCTTTTTCTTCTATGATTCTCTTCTAAATCCGTTCTGATTTCCTTGTTAATGTGTCCCTATCACTAGTTCTTGAATGCTTTTGGTTTCTTGAATTGGTTGAAGTGCATGTTAGAGGTTTTTAGTTCGTGTTTTTTAGGGTTTCATTCGTTTCGTTTTTTCAATCGCCGGATCCTAGCTGCCTCTTTTCTCTGATCACTTAACAGGTCTGTCCGATCGCGACTAATGATTTAGTTTAGCTAGATCATCGACGAATCCTGTTAACGGGTTAAGACTAAGAGTTGGTAGTTTAGGGTTTTTAGGGTTAGGGTTTTGTTTGTTCTTTGTTTTTCTCGAGTATTTGCTGGTGTGTGAGTTCTGGGGTGCATGGGTTTTTGTGGTGGATGAGGAGAGCTGATAGTCCGTTTGATTTGCAATTGTTACGTAGTAGATTTTCTAAAGTGTCCAAAGTTCAAAGTATGAAGAAAGCGAAACGGGGTAAGAATTCTAATTCGCCTTCTCCCTCTAAGAAGGAGTCCAGTTCTGATGGTAAGAAGGTCAATGAGAAGCCGATTACTGATTCTGATGAGGGTGGGAGACCTAATGTACTACCTATCCCTAAGGTGGTGGATGAACCTTCTCATGTGTCAACGAATGAAGAACCCAAGGGGTCGTTCAATGTAACTATTGATTCTGATGGGGAGGAAGTTATTGAGATACATGAAGGAAAGTGTGATGACGTTAAGGTTACTGATAATGTTAATGATGTTGGTAAGGGTTTGGAGAATGTGCGTGAGGTGCATGAGCCTGTTGTGAATGAAGGGCAGGACAAGTCTTATGCTAATGTGGTTCAGGCTACTCAGAAAACTCCAAAGGTAAATTTTCGTTCCTTATCTGTTGAATCCAATGTGGAAGGGATTGATTTTGTTATACCAAGGGAAAGTATGGTCGAAGTTAATAATCGATATGCCAATACGTTGTATGGGTACTTTATTGGTAAAAGATTAGCGTTTCCTATTGTTGAGAATTATGTGAAAAATGCTTGGTCTAAGTATGGAATACAACGCGTCATGATGAATGCGGCTGGATTTTTCTTTTTTAAGTTTGAAAATAGGAGTGGGATGGAGAAGGTTATTGAACAAGGCCCTTGGTTGATTAGGTCTGTCCCGATTTTACTTAATATTTGGACACCTATGGCTAATTTGCATAAAACTGAAATTACTAAAGTTCCGGTATGGGTGAGGTTTCATAATGTGCCTCTTGTGGCTTTCACGGCTGATGGATTAAGCATGTTAGCAACGAAAATAGGTAAGCCGCTGATGCTTGACTCATACACTAGTACCATGTGCATTGAGTCTTGGGGTCGTAGTAGCTATGCGCGTGCACTTATTGAACTGGATTCGGAGTTTGAAATGAGGCAGGAGCTTGTTATTGGAATTCCGGATATGATTGGGGATGGGGTGTCTCGAGTTTCGATTAAGGTGGAGTATGAATGGCAGCCGCCTCATTGTTCGTCTTGTAAGATATTTGGGCATTGTCATGATAATTGTCCTAAAAATGTAACTCAGCCTAAACCTGTGGTGAATGAACATGTTGATACTGATGGGTTTCAAAAGGTGGGGCGCAAGAAAGGAAAGGGCACGGAGAAAGTAGTGGAGGGTATTAAGTTTACTAAACCCAAACCTCAATTTGTTTATCGTGTTAAGAAACCTAGTTTTCATGTAGGAGAATCCTCAAAGTCGGGTGAAGAAGCGGGGCGAAAGACTAGTGTAGGGGTGAATGTTCCCATTAAAAACGCTTATGATATTCTGAATGATGATGAGGATGGTAAAACTGCGACGCAGATTGAGGAGAATGATGTTGAGACGGGGGCTAATGAAACTGATAAATTTATGGAGCAGTCTGAGGGGGCAAGCACTCCCGGTAATATTGGTTCCAATGTCTAGTATTGCATCTTGGAATATTCGAGGACTGAACCTTTCCCCTAAACAGAATGAGGTTCAACGTGTAATAAATGAGAATAAGCTGTGTATTTGTAGTGTTTTAGAGTCGCATGTAGCTGTGTCTCGGTTGGACAGGTTATGTTCTAATTTGTTCAATCAGTGGTCGTGGGTGTCTAATGCTCGGTATTGTGTGAAAGGGGTGCGAATTATTCTTGGTTGGGATCCGAATATTGTTGATCTGATGGTGTTGTCAATGACTGACCAGGTTATTCATGCTCAGGTAATTTTTAAGCAGAATCGTAAAGTGATGTTTTGTTCGTTTATTTATGCTCATAATTCGTATATTCAGCGAAGGGAACTTTGGCACAACCTGGTTTTTCATAAAGCTTTTGTGAAAGATAAACCTTGGTCTATGTTAGGCGATTTTAATGTGGTACTTAATCTGGATGATATGGCTGTTGGATCTTCAAATGTGAACATTGCTATGCGTGATTTTAGGGATTGTATAGAAGAACTTGAATTTGCCGATATTAATAGCAGTGGTTTACAGTTTACTTGGACCCAGAAACCTAAAGGAATGGATGGTGTTTTGAAGAAGTTAGATCGGGTTATGGTGAATCAGGCGTTTCTAAATGAGTTTATAGGAGCTTATGCGGTTTTTCAACCCTATCGGTCTTCTGATCATGCGCCGGCCATACTTAGTTTTCCTGTGACTGTAAGATTCAAGCCTAAGCCGTTTAAATTTTCTAATATTCTTGTTCATCATTGCAAATTTAAGGAGGTGGTTTCGGATTTTTGGAGTCATAGTGTGGAGGGATACCCTATGTTTAAAGTGGTTAAAAAGTTAAAAGCTCTGAAACAACCATTGCGCAAACTGTTATCTGAGAAAGGTAATATTCACAAAAATGTTGAGGTGCTTAGGTCGGAGCTAGATGCGGTGCAGCGGGAATTGGATAAAGACCCGTTAAACTATGAGCTTAGGGAGGAACATGCTGCGTATTTACAAGCTTATAATGAAGCAGTCATGGAGGAGGAACGTTTTCTTAAACAAAAGGCTAAGGTTGAGTGGTTACGGGTTGGGGATTCGAACACGGCTTATTTTCACAAGGTTGTCCAAGCTCGTCGATCATGAAACCGGATTGAGTCTGTTACGGATGTAAATGGAAGTATAATTGATGGAGATAGTGTTGCTATGGCTTTTGTTGAACATTATAAATTGTTTTTAGGCACACCAGGTTCTGTTAATTCTCTAGATATTGATGGGTTGTTTAGCAATAAAGTTCCTGTTGAGGTTGCGGACAGAATGGTGGTGGATGTGACTTCTGAGGAAATTAAGCTCCGGGTCCTGACGGGTATTCGGCTGCATTTTTTAAGGCTTCTTGGGATATTATTGGTCCTAGTTTTATTGCGGCTGTCCAGGATTTTTTTGAGAGTGGCAAGCTTCTTAAAGAGGTCAATCATACTATTATTTCTCTTATTCCTAAAGTAGCTTCTCCTTCTCGAATCACTGATTTCAGACCTATCTCATTGTGTAATGTGATTTTTAAGTGTATAACGAAGATCCTAGCTAACAGAATGAAAGATTGTTTGGCTCATCTGGTTACTTCAAACCAATCGGCATTCATACCTGGTAGAAGTATATCGGATAACATTCTTTTAACTCAAGAGCTGATGCACAATTATCATTTGGATAGAGGGGTTCCTAGATGTGCGTTTAAAGTGGATATTCAGAAAGCATATGATACTGTTGATGTAACACCCCGCCAAGGCGGAATACACGGGATGCACAGTTAACGTATATACATTGCACAAGTATAATAGATCATAACACAGTTGCAATAGAATAAGGAGTGTAATTACATTAAGTAGGGTATAAAACCCCAAAGGTTAAGTATAATTACAACCAAGAGTAGTCAGTCACGCAGGACTGTAAGCAAAAGATGTTGCAATGAAATTACAATCCA
>JAOXNX010000033.1:4284672-4296809 GCA_028566075.1 Solidago caesia
GGCAAAAAACCGGTCTATGGTTGACCCAAAACCGGTTTGAACCCGGTTCGGGTATGGTCAAACCCAGTTTTGGTCCCATTGACCAAAAACTCGGGTTCAGGTCGGGTTTGAAAAACCGCTTTTTGTGCATGGCTAAGTATGGATATCACTCGGTCTAAAGATTAACAACAACAATACCTAATCCCGTAAAAAATAATGGTTAACACAACTCTTTAGGTGTCTTTAAATACGCATAAAAAAACACAATTATACAAATCAAATAGAAAAACGAATTTGCGTTTTGCGTTATAATTGATCTGTCTGGCCTTTAATAAACAAATTAAAGCCCGCATTAAACAAATTAAAATAAAATCTAGTAATAATACATAAGTTTTTGTAAAATCCAGTAACAACCAAGTTTAAATTGTTATGCGTCTCTAATACGATTAACTGGTACTATCAAGAAAAATTCAAATTATGTCATGATAAGTATATCTTTAAATAGAAGAAAAAGGATGAAAACTGTTTCTCCCGAAGTGGTAGTGACTAGTGAGTGTCAATTGTCGAGTGCGTGTATCCCTTTGTAAGTGGGTTATTAGGCTGTTTATCACCAAAAAAGCCACTATACATAATTCTCCATGTTGGATAAAAAAAAAAGGGAAATGGTGGGATGATAAAATTACTACTCGTTGTATGTTTATACTTCGTAGTATGAACGAATAAACGGAAGAGATTTCCATGTCCGGGTTTATCCGGGAATGGTAAAAAAAAAAAATTGTTGCTAAAAGGTATCATATTTTAGTTTATTGGTTACTATTATGCGCTTTTTGTTATTTTGATTTTTATTTATGAAAGGCAATAAATAAATAGATGGTCTTCATTTGCAAACAATTAAAGTTTATACAAAATAGATAACTAGGGGGATATAACCCCACGTTGCAGGGTTTTAACTATCAAGGTTGCGCCTTCGTTATTGATGCGGTTTTACAAACAGGAAAAAAGTTCACCAAATAAACCAACAATTATAGACAAAAAATAAAATAAAATGAAAACGCAACAGCAGAACCACTCTATCATAAATATGTTTACTAAAAAGGTTGTCATATCAAACTTATATGCATATGTTTGTTTTGTACGATTAAAAGCAATATAATGAAAGGGGGAAAAAAATTCCAATACGAAAAGTACATGTTTATTTTGCACGATTAAATTAAAAACCAAGCAAGAAGGGGAAAAAAAACAACCAAGCAGCCTGGCAAGTAGCTGCGCAGCCTGCCTGCCAGGTTCACTATTCATCCCATGACATTTAATATACTACGCAGCTACCTGTCAGGCAGGTTGGTTCACTATTCATCCGTATAACATTTAATATAGGTATATACTATAATATTGAACATGAGGTTTCTTACAATAATAAATCAGCCACATGTATTGAATAACCAATGGTGGTGCTAATGAATACTTGGAAGGTTTTCCTCTAATTGTAATATTATGCCACTTCAACAACTTATTAGTTCTTTTATAAAAATAATTTATAAAGGGGGAAGCTATCATCTCAAATTTTATATCATATGATAAATATTACAATTCCAAGGCTGTAAAAAACTATATAAAGACCTAGACACCTGGCTAACAAAACTAAGCGCATACAACTTATTAGTTCATTTCTAGTAGTAGTTAAATGAAACATAAGTTATGCTTTACACAAGGTTAAATAAAGACAAATCCTATGTCCACAATTAATACCAGAGGTGATAAAAAATTTGCCTGGAACATAATACCAAAGGTGTGTCCGTGCAATGCACGACAGCTAAATGTGTTCCAAGTTGTTTTGTTGAGACCAGCATTGTCTGCATTCGTGGGTGTATGAGGTTGCCTTTCGCCATTGGGTTACCTCGAATAGTCGGGCTTTATTCATTGGTCGTTCAAATAAAAAGTATTATAATAATATATTAAAATGTTGTTTTAATTAATTTGAATTTTGACTAGTTGATTTTGGATTAAATAAAGAGGTGAAATAGTAAGATTTTTAAAATTTTAAGACACTATTCAAATACTTTATAATGTAATATTGATATATTTAGTGTGAAGGTGGTCATCGGCATGTGGCATCAGTACCTCATATAAGTATGCGGCATTACCACCCCCTTTCAAGCGGTATCTTTTGGCATGCGGCATCGACATCCCTATGCTGATGGAGCTAGCCGTTGGTAGCGTTTGGAGCGTGCTTATTTATAAATTTTTTTTAAAAAAAACATTTACTAGCATGCACCTAGTTATGCGACATTAGTGCATTACCACCCCTTAGTTTTTGGCAAATATTGGCATTTTTTGGCATGGCTACATGGCATGTTTTGATTGGTTGTGGCCATGCCAAATTTTGACAAATTGGCATACACACCCTTCACCCTTACAAGTTGTTTTTAGAACCGAGTAGATATTGCTTATTAGAGGCTTTTGGTGAAACAAAAGAAACAAACAAAATGACAAAAGGAAGATAGCAGCAACAAATGTAAGAGAAAGACACTAAAAAAGTCAAGTGACCTTAACCTAGCAGACTAACCCAAGATGTTGGTTAGTATAGTCTTCGCAACTCACAAAGACTGTTGTCAGTTACTCGGTGTTCTTGAAAAACCAGTTCATTTACTTCAGGAGACGGTCAATTCAATTGGCCAACCAAGCTGATTCTTTATATATCTGTCCGAAAGAACAAAGGGAGAATAATTTACTCATTAACACCTAAGTTGCAATATGAGGATCTGTCGCATATAGTCTGGAGTCTGGACTCGAGTAAGGTGAAACAAACAATTATGTATGACAATATAACTTAACCTAGCAGCTGGTTTCTAAGTCAGAATCCTAATCAGTAAAAAATGAATTTCTCTAATAAAAGGTAGAAATCAACAGTTGAAATATTGGACAAGTAGAAAGTGGATGCAAGGAACCCCCATATGTCAATTAAATCTTGAGAAGACATCAATAACAAACATATGCGAAGTAATTATCACAAACAACACAAAAAGAACACCAATCATATGGTATTGCACGTACATACATCTTCTAGAAGTATGAAATCGGTATGCAGGGTTCCATGTTGTCGAATACAATGATCATATAGAGCTATTGTACTATTGAATAATTTTTTAACCATCATCGTATTCTAGACAGTATATGCCTTTCTTTGACAACCCGGTGCAATGGGAATTGTAGGCTCTTTTGCGGGGTATATAAATAACTTCCATAGTGGTTTCTAGTTCGAGATGTCATCTGGTCAAGCTTTTGAGATTATTTATATTGACGTCTTAGGAAAAAGCCATGAAATGCAATAAGATATTAAGATAGACTCATGCATCTCTTGGGGTATCTATTTTTGGATGTGCAGCCTGATCAATGATGTCGGCAATTGAAATGGAAGAATTGTGACAGCCTGACCCGCATCTACCAAGACTACAAATGTGCTTCACTTTAGTTCTGGGTTGATTTTAAATCCATTCACAAACAGCATGGCACTTTAATTACATCAATATCTCCTTGAGGGGCACTAAGGTACAACTCATGCATCTCTTAAGTTAGTGATTCTTGGTTATATAGATCTCATGAAGGTCATTAACACCAGAGTTGTGAGCTGCGAATAACTTTCCTCGTGGTTTTAGGCTAATCTAGAGGCTATTAAGTTATACCTACTTCATTTTTACTAATTTACCTTGCCATATGCTAATTCTCAAGATGCTCATACCGATATCTCACTTCACTTAAGCATATGTCCCTTTAACTATAGTGTTACGTGATTTACCTATTCCATGTTGGCGGTGGAATTGGTCGGTGGTCTCCAAAGGGTCAGTTATGCCTTTTCTGATCTAAAAAACCTAATAATCATTAACTCCAAATCCTAAGTCTAGGGACACAAACCACTACTACTAATCTGAATAAATAAATTATGCAAATTGATACTTGTTTAATGATAATGATTAAACAAAACACGTAACCTGAACAAACCAATCAAGTTGAGAATCTAAAGGTATGAAAAAGAAATAACATTAAGTTGGGGGGCCAAGCCATTTTTTCATACATAAAGCAAGAAAAGGAACAAGTAAAAACATGGTTGAGAAAAGGCCACATCTCCATACCCCAAAACACACACATCCTATTCCTGACCCACTCAATATACTTAAAAATATATTTAACTAATCACACTTTTGTCCTTCACTATTATAAAAATATATAATCACTTTCATATTTCATATTATATTAAATTATTATTTTACATTTCAACTTGATTAGTGAAACCGCGTTGCTCTTTGTAAGCCTCACAAAAAACAATATTAATTTTGAAAACCTTATGTGATTAGACAATCCTTACCCAAAAAGAGAAATTAGGACCACCCTACAAGTAGATATTTTCCTTAATTAGACTTGTCCCTCTTTTGACTATTTTAAGAAGCTAATATATCACTAACCTATTGTTTTAGCTACATGGAGTGGGGTGTCCCCCCTCCCAAAACACGCCAGAACGTCTCGTAGGATGCCGGCCACACCGCCCTTAGCGGCGTTCTACGGTCAAATGGAAGGGTCAAAGTCGGATATCCGTCGGGATGCTAGGTGAGTTTTGATTGGTTGTTTTTTTTTCTTTTTCTTTTCCTCTACTCTATATAAACAACTCCTTTTTTATTAAAAAAAAAGAAAAGAAAAACTAGGCTTCCAAAGGAAGCCCCACTCCAACCAAAACTAGAGGAAGCCCCTTTGCTGACTGGACTGCCACATGGCGGAAAAAGGATTAAGGAGGGGCTTCCCACTCCTCATAGTCTTAATGAGCTAATTTGTACTCCTTCCGATCTCAAATTTTTTGGTCACCTTTCTATTTTGGTATGTCCCAAAATGATTATCCATTTCTAAATTCCGCCAATCAAAAACTATTTAAGTGGTAAATATCAAATATTATTAGTGACATAGTGTAATGATTGCACTTTTCTTAACCGTGTGCTTTCTTTTTGTCTAGGACAATAATTTTGGGACGGACGGATAATGAATTTTGTAGATAGAAATGCAAATATATAACTTTAAGAGAGCATCTTATGTCCCTTTTTTGCAGACCTGAGATTTAAGACAACAATAACCAGATGTCAATACATTATGTACAAGTCATTAAATAATGCTTCTTTTGGATTTGGATTTGGATTTGGATTTTAAAACCTATAAGAAAAAGGAACTGCCTAAAATAGATAGTACCATCTTCTAATCATGTGGAGCCAAACAAAGTTGCTTTGCTTAAAGAGGAAAAATGGGAAATGATCAGAAATCATGTTATGCAGGGAGCACAATAACTATTGTGACAGTGCAAATAGACCCCATTGGCATTGTGCCAAGCAGCCAATTCCATTTTCTTAAAAGTTAAACAACATTTAACCAGACACATTTACAATTCTATAAGTTGACAACTGTTAACAGGCTACAATTTTTTAAGGCCAAGCGAAAATAAAATATATTGAAGTTTCATCAAATTAGAAACAAAACTACTACAATGATGCATCTTAATGTCGGGGACAAACATATATACAAACTTACGTGATCCTAGATCACATGATCCGAAAAGGAACAAGGTCAAACCAGATAGCCAAGTAAAGCCTTTTCCAAATGCAATAATAGGATATGAGAAAAACCAGTTATTTAAGTGTTAAGCAATAGAATTATTTTCTTCGGGTAAAGAATGCAAACCTTGTGCAATAAAGTTTGTATGCTACTAAGGATAAAATGACAAAGAAAAGGATTTTGGTTCTAGGCCAAGGTATATCCCTGCCCACAGGCTCGTGGAAAATATTTATTAAAAAGAAAAAAACGTGATAGTGGTTCCATGGACCATTTTAAATATTAAACCCCACCTACAATAAACACCTCTTTCACACATACAGAACAATAATACATAAGTAGCAATGTAAACTTCTCATCAAAACCGTACTTAGCATAGTAACAATCAGAATGTATACAGAATAGCGACCCGTATTAACATATAATCTTAACACAGAGTAGGTTGTTCGCCTAGTGGTACGTACTTAGATTTAATAGGTGCGATCAACTCTTTAAGGGTCGTACTTGTTGACCGAAAAGGCCTAAAGGTCATCCAGGTCATGTGGAGTGGGCGGTCGGCATGAATGCATAGACTAGTTCAGCCAATGGTATATTGTAGTGTACAAATATATATATATATATATATATATATATATATATAAAATAAATATATAAATCCCTCTCTCTCTCTCTCTCTCTCTCTCTCTCTCACTGACACACACACAATAAAAAAAAAAGAACACTTGAGCTCAAAGGAGATGGAGAAGAGGAGGGCAGGCTGGACCAGGAAATGACATCAGACTCTATCAAATACAAGACTTGTATAGACAAAAATCCAGGGCAGACCCAAATCTGTCTCCTTTAATTTATTATCTTATGAGTTTTTAACAGATGGATGGTAGGAGACACTATTTATTTAATCTCCCACTTCCTAATTTCTTCTTCTGTTCATACATCATGCTTCAAATATCTTTTATCATTTATCATCCATAGAGCTGTTGCAGTCCACTAATAGTGCATTAGCATTAGCAAGAGAAGTATTTGGGACCCATCTTATAGGAAAATGTCTTCTTCTTGCACTCCATCAAGATTCCTTTTTACAACAGTTTTCTGCATTTGCATCAATAGTTGTACATGTTTTTAATGACCACTTTATGTCCACCAATTAGAATTGAGATAGCTAGAAGGTTATGAAATAGGGAGAGGGAAAAAAAAGACAGATAAGCCCTATTTTTTTTTATCTTGTTTAGACTAAGTTTTCTCTTCTGGATTTAGAGTTGTAATTAGAAAGATTTTTGAACAATAGAATAGTGGTTTAGTGAGACCGGTGTTATAAGTCAAACTTAATGGAAACTAGAGATAGAAATTCCTTAAATTATAATAACCAGCCTCAATCCAATCAAGGATCATCTCCTAGATTGAGTTCAGCAACTTCAAATTCTTTACCTACATCAAATACCATAAGAAATGAAACCTCGAATCACCTTCTTCAGCGAAACCACTATCACGGATTCAAGTTGCAGAAAGAGAAACTGGAAGCACAAAGACCCATAAGGAATTCAAACCAAGATCCAGATCCAGTTACACAAATTCCTCAAGCATCAACACAACCACCACTACCCCCATCAACAACCACTCGAGCCGTGGCTACAGTGGTGGTTCGGTATCGTGAATGTTTGAAGAACCATGCTGCCAACATGGGGGCTCATGTTTTGGATGGGTGTGGGGAATTCATGCCTAATGGAGAAGATAACACCCCAGAAGCATTAAAATGTGCAGCTTGTGAATGCCACCGAAGTTTCCATAGGAGAGAGGTGGAAGGTGAATCGCAGTCAAGTTATCACGCACAGCATATAGCCCCACCGCCTCGTGCAACCGCGGTACAGCTACCTCCAGCACCATCATCTCAGCCGCAACGCCAAAGGTATCATCACCCAATGCCACCAATGATGATGGCATTTGGTGGCGGAAATGGGGCACCCGCAGAATCTTCCAGTGAAGATCTTAACATATTTCGGACATATGGCGGAGTGCAATTAATGGCGCAGACATCAAAGAAAAGATTTCGCACAAAATTCACTCAGGAGCAGAAGGACAAGATGCATGATTTTGCAGAAAGAATTGGGTGGAAGATTCAGAAGCAAGATGAACATGAGGTTCTAAGATTCTGCAATGAAGTTGGTTTGAAGAAACAAGTGTTCAAAGTGTGGATGCACAACAACAAACAAGCCCCTAAGAAGACTCAACTGTAAGATTGTTAGAACTTATGCAAGCTTATATTAGTTAGAACCCTAGTTTTCAAATGGGTTTATTTTTTCTCTACTTTAATGCATATAGATGTACACATATTACACTTCCAATCCTATTACTAATTTTTGGTTGTGATTATTATGTTCGTTTTATTAGCGATCATATTGTGTCCTTGATTTGACCTAGGTTAGTTCTTACCATCATGAACAAATCAGCAAAATCACTAGGAGCTCAATTTCTATTGCACTGGCAACTTTTTTCCTATAACACTAAGTATACAGTATACAATCTCGTTATCTATACTACATTTTAAAGCATTTACCCCCTCCTTTTTCTCAAAAAAGAACTTGATAACCCCAAAATGCCCTCCCCTTTTATTCACTATTTTAAAATACCTATAATACCTACTTGAAATACCTATAATACTCTTAATGAAATTAATTTACAACATCTACCCTTACTACTCGCCGCCACCACCTGTCGCCACCACCACCACCCGTCGCCGCCGCCACTGCCGCCGCATTGCACGGGTACTCCTCGATCCCAAAAAACCAGCTTGAAGGTTTTATCATGGCTGAGTTTCATCACATCTACTTCATTTTTACTTTGCAACTACTAAAATGAGCAAGTAGTTGAACACTGGGGAAATATATAACCAGCACAAAAGTAGCTGCCCCTGGTTCGACTCCAACTGGCCACTGGTTTCAATTCTTGTTGGCCTGCTTTCAGAAAAAAACTATTCTACTTTGCAGCGATTTTATTACTACAGGCTACAGTGATTATAAGGCTGTTTTAATTTATATCCATTCGAATTGAGCCTCTAACTCCATTCTAAAAAAAAATTGAGCCTCTAACTATTGTATCACAAGGGTATAAAACAAAAGTAACTTCTAACCTACACATTGTTTATAGTCAATAATAATGTTCGAAAAATTTGTTATTGTCTCTAGCTACATGAACTAAATGTGTTGAGAAGGATTGATGTTGATATTACTACAACTCTCCAAGAAGAGTACAGTAATTACTATCTATTTTGAATCACGGGTGAATGAAAAAATTAACATAAAGAGAAAATGAGGATGAAGGAGAAAGAATGCATAGTTGAGAAAAAATGCATAGTTGAGAAATAACTTAATACATATGTACATACACAAAGACATATATGCGCACAAATGCTTATACATATAAATAGAATGGAAATACATATGCACATATTCGTGATGTAAATTACTGTCGAGCTAGCCAAAGAAGATACCTAGGATTTGATTTTGAAGGTGAATCATTCCGAACCAAAATATAGCATAAATTAACAGTCCATAGGGAAACCATACTATATCACCAACTTGTCTGCAAAATTATACCCTCAAATGATTCCCACAAACTAACATTCCCATCCAAGATACATTACCTAAAAAACGAAATCCTCTCTTCAATATGAGTAACTCAATCTACATTTATACCAGTCATTAGGTCCGATTTCCTGAACGAACGAAAGGCCTTACTCTCTAATAATCTCTATTTAATGTCTTCATTAGCATAAGAATTCACTTTTTTGTTATATCATTTTCAGTAGCCCAAGACTTGGTTAACTTTAAACATCACAATAAAATCTACAAACATAAACATGCAAGAAAAAACTAATGCCACCATCCACATTATATACTATCTTCCATGAAATATTTAGGTACCGTTACACACCTAATGGAGTTTAAAATATGTCAGGGTTTATAGTTCATTGAATCTGCATCATTTCCTCTATTCTTAAAGAATAATATTTGCACTTCTGCACAGCCCAGAGCTCAAGACATGCCTAATGAAAATATTAATATATAAGAGGGTTCCAGATGTTTGTAATCTTTTAATCCTCTTAAATACTTGGCCTTTCATGCTACTGCTATGGTGATAGAACACATGCATGAGGACAATAAAATAATAAAAAGAAAACATCAAAACACTAGAGCACTAAAGATACCACATAATCCCTATTATAATACAAATGTAACAGTCATTTGCAAAAAAAGAACAACTAAAATACTAATGTCAAAGGTCAAACAATTATAAAGAATCTGAAAGCACATTTTCCTACAACTTGGCTATGTACATGTCATCCTTACAAATCTTACTAAATATAGTAAGTACATAATAGCATCTTTCTTCTTTAAACAAGATTAGGTTAAACTAATTTGGGATACTTAAAAAGGCACTTGCTATTTCAGGATGTCAATTATTAAACCCAAATTTACGAAGTGGAAACCATACCACCATATAGGACTTCTTTTGATTCTCTATAAATTATATATCGTCTCTAAAAACAAACAAATTCGTGAACTTGTTACCATCAACTATCACATTTAATACGTGGTCACAGACCGTCGCTGAGTTTTAAAGGCTACGTGCAAAATAACTACTCTGTCTATCTGTGTATCCAATTTTTAGTCATCCACAAATATAAAGTTATAAACACCACATTACAAAAAATATGTAACTAATGAAGTTTGTAATAACCCAAAATGTCATTTTTACGCCATTATTTAACACACATTTGATGTAGAAAGTTGTAATAACAATTAACCAAGGGTATAATACATAAACAGGTGACTAACAAAATTTCTTTTCGTATAAATTTGACAATTATTTTGTAACAAACAGAAATGTTAGGCGATGGAGGGAGTAGAATGTAAGCAAAGGCTAAAACTTAGAAGGGTCGAAAAAAACCACCACTAAGGTGACCTAGAGGTCGAGTTAACATCTTGGGGATGACCGGGAAAAGGGTATTAGAAACGACGGATACCCTGGTAAGGCCGCATACAAATGGAATGTATAGTTGACATCTTGGGGATGACTAGGAAAAGGGTATTAGAAACTACGGATACCCTAGTAAGGCCGCATACAAATGGAATGTATAGTTAACATCTTGGGGATGACCGGGAAAAGGGTATTAGAAACATCAGATACCCTAGTTAGGCCGCATACAAATGGAATGTATAGTTAACATCTTGGGGATGACCGGGAAAAGGGTATTAGAAACTACAGATACCCTAGTTAGGCCGCATAAAAATAGAATGTATAGTTAACATCTCGGGGATGACCGGGAAAAGGGTATTAGAAACTACAGATACCCTAGTTAGGCCGCATACAAATGGAATGTATAGTTAACATCTTGGGGACGACCGGGAAAAGGGTATTAGAAACTACAGATACCCTAGTTAGGCCGCATACAAATGGAATGTATATGGGTATCCCAATTTCAATCAAAACAATCATCAATCAAATATATATTCACAATAACAATAACAAATTAAATTAAAGTAACAGCCAAAATTAGATTGTACCTTCAAAGTTCATTCCATCTCCGCCGCACACAAATTAATTACTTTCATTCGATTTTGTGTGTGGAGGAGTTTCGCTACACACAAATTAATAATTACTTTCATTTGACGCCACGTGGCGGCTTCCGCTCGTTTTGCAACCTTTTGCCACATGTATCTTCGTCTATGAAGACTCAAGTCTCTTTACCCACGACCGTCTAACGCCACACAATCAATTTTTACTGTATTTACCTTAATCTAGTTTCTAGTCAAACACGAATATGCTTATATGCATTAAAATAAGTTTTTCCTTGTGCCGTTAAAAAAAAAAAAAATTTCCTTATGATTTTAACTCGTGGTCGTACCTGCTTGTATTTGATCCTAGATTTTATAAATGGGAAATGATCCGTAATACATATTTGTTAAGAAATTTTTTTCCATTTGTCCCATGAAGTTTATTAAATATACATTTTTCCTTGTGCCGTTAAAAAAAAAAAGTTTTTCCTTATGATTTTAACTCGTGGTCGTACCTGCTTGTATATGATCCTAGATTTTATAAATGGGAAATGATCCGTACTGCAGATTTGTTAAGAAATTTTTTTCCATTTTGTCCTATGAAGTTTATTAAATATACGTACTAAATCCCCGATATGTGAGAGGCGCAGCACCTATGGTTGCATAATGTTACAGTACGGATGATATCCCCTTATAAATATAGCTTTAATTCTTTAAACATTATTTTATGTATATTAAAATAAAAAAAATAAGAATTTTAATATTTTTTTCGAGTTGTCGGGATGGTCCTAAGTGGGTTAGCTAAGTTGGTAGTTGGTGGTCAAGTGTGTCGCAGGGGACAGATGGGTTGCAAACGGTCATGAGTGAATAGTAAGCTTAATACGTATTTACAATCTAGCTTATTTGCATGTAGGGCTGCAACCGAGCCGAGCTTTTATCGAGCAATTCGAGCTCGAGCTCGGCTCGATCGAGCCGAGCTATTAACGAGCCCGAGCCCGAGCCCTAAGTTCAAGCTCGAAATAC
>JAOXNX010000033.1:4303536-4317245 GCA_028566075.1 Solidago caesia
TAGTTTCTCTGTATAATATCCATGAGCAATATCCTTTGAGTTGCATCTCACGTTTCCGCCACAGGTGGGGTGTTACAAGTTGCTCAGGGTTATTGTCAGTCCGAAGGAATAGATTATGATGAGTCTTTTGCTCCAGTTGCCAGACTTGAAGCGATCAGAATTTTTCTAGCATTTGCTGCTTATCAAAACTTCAAGGTCTATCAGATGGATGTCAAAAGTGCTTTTCTGAATGGAGACTTAGAACAAGAAGTGTATGTAAAGCAACCTCCAAGTTTCGTGGAAGAAAAACATCCAGATTATGTTTGCAGACTAAACAAAGCTTTGTATGACACGCTTTCCAGTCATCTTCAGAAAAATGGTTTCAAAAGAGGTGCAATAGATAATACTCTATTCATACTTCATGAAAAAGGAAATATCTTACTAGTTTAAATTTATGTAGATGATATTATATTTGGATCTACTGATGAAAAATTGTGCAAAAAGTTTTCTGACATCATGTCAAAAGAATATGAAATGAGCATGATGGGAGAATTGACATTTTTCTTAGGACTTCAGATTAAACAGTGATGGTATTTTTATTAGTCAAGGAAAATATGTTAAGGATTTAATAACAAAATTTAACTTTCACTCAGTTTCATCAATGAAAACTCCAATGGCTGCACCAATTAATCTGGACTCTGATCTAGGGGGGAAACCAGTGGACCCCACTACCTATAGAGGTATGGTTGGATCACTAATGTATTTAACTACCAGTAGACCTGATATAATGTTTGCTACATGTTTTTGTGTTAGATATCAGTCTAATCCTAAGGAATCTCATATGCACGCTGTAAAGCGCATATTCAGATACCTGAAGGGTTCTCCTAATTTGGGCCTTTGGTATCCCAAAGGCTCAGGCTTAGAACTAATGGGTTATTCAGATTCGGATCATGCAGGTTGAAAAATTGATAGGAAAAGTACAACTGGAGGTTGTCATTTCCTTGGTGGCAAACTTGTCAGCTGGACCAATAAGAAACAAACTTCAGTGTCCACTTCAACTGCCAATGCAGAATACGTTGCTGCTGCCAGTTGTTGTGCCCAGATATTATGGATGAAGAATCAGCTTTCAGATTATGGTGTTAAGTATAAAAATACTCCTATTTTTTGTGATAACACCAGTGCCATTGCAATCACTCAGAATCCAGTCATGTACTCCAAGACCAAGCACATCGACATCAGGTATCATTTTATAAGAGATCATGTTATGAAAAATGATGTTGAAATTCATTTCATCCCCACTAATAAACAGCTCGCTGATGTTTCTACAAAACCTTTAGATGATAAAACTTTTAAGTTTCTCATCAGTAAACTCGGAATGCTTAATCCGTAAATCGAGGAAACTAAGTTATCGAATGCCTTTGTGACCACTGGCTTAGTTCAACAGATTTACAGAAGCAACATTCCAGGGGGGACTCTCAAAACGTTTTTGTCCTTAAAGAAGTTTTAGTGGAAATTAATTTTTACACTGAAGAAAATTTCTGAAATGTTTTACTGAAGTGACCTCAGTGTATTTAAAACTGGCATAACACACCAGTTTTAGTTTATACGTTGTATCAAATCTGGAGTGTTCCAGAGTTTTTCATAACGTTCGTTATAATTGGTCATTTTTGTGTCCACGTGGACTCCATTTAAAATGACGTGTCAAATGCTTATGGTTAAAGTAAAAAGGTAATAATCATTTTACATTGGTAAATGGGAAAGGTGTGGGCTGTCAACCGTCTCGCATTAAATGCGGACGTGGTAAAATAATATTTTTGGACTCCAAACCCGATCAAAATTGAAAAGTCACTTTTCAAATATTTTTTACTTTCAGTCCTTTTTCCCTCCTATATATTTCATTCCCTTCACTTTTCACTCCAACATTCTACATTCTCCCCAAAATCATCAAACTTCCTTCACTCTCAAAAACCCTAACTCTGCAAACTTAAAAAGCTTCGAACTTTCATTTTCATACTTGCAGAAATGATTCCCAGACCACCACCAAAAGTTAGCAAAAACATCCTTCCCACTGAATATAATCCACCAACAACCATGGTGGCTGCCCCAAACACTCTGTTGGCAGCCCACCAAATAAAAATGAATCCAAGTAATTGGATTGCTACTCTTGAGGGCACCCAACGTCCAACTTCTGTGATTGGGAGAATCACCAGTTTCTTCAAAACCTTTCCCATTCACTGTGCTCTCACCCTTGACCCGATTCGTATGTACCACCAGTACCTCTGCGAATTCTGATACACCGCCGTCTACGACTCCAACAACCATTCTATTTCTTTCACATTAAAGAATAGGGCTAGACGATGTACTCTTCAGGGAGGCTCTGAATCTGGACTATTTCAACGACAATGAGTATCCAGTAACGCCTCCCCGAACCACAAACTTCAGAGAAGTCCATCTAGAGATGGGGCATACTGATGTGAACAATGAAGATGGGTCTTTGAAGACCAAAGGCACCATCCAAATGAAGCACCTCTCTTCTTCCTGGAGGTTCTTTTTCACTCATATTGTTGAGTGTTTGGGTGGGGGATCTGGTGGACTGCACCAGATCAACCAATCTCAACTGGAGATTGGGTACTGCTTATGGAAAGGGATCAGGGCTGATTTTTCTAAAATCATCTTCAACAACCTGGTCGAGCGACTGAAAGGTAAACGTGCTCAATTCATAGCCTTTAGTCGTTTCCTCTCCCTCTGCTTTAGAAATATTCTGGGGGATCAATATATTGATCAAAATTTAACTATCTCTCCTCCAGAGTATTTAAGAAGTTTAAATACTTTTGTGTCTGGGCCGAATGATGTGGACATCCCAGTCTAGATGCTTCAGTCTTTTGTCCCTCCTCCCAGACGCGTCAAAACCAATGCAACAACACCAGTTGAGCTGGAAAAAAGGTCTGGTGGCCCACAACCTAATGTGGTACCCACTAGAACTTCTACTGGGTGTTGAGTGTCTCCTCTATCCTGGGAGCCTCTTCCCAGTCTCGCCCTAGTGTCAGTATTCCACCAACCGTCCCTGAGGTCCTCCCAACAGGTCCCTCAAGTGTACAAAGGGCCCCCAGACAACAACGTATTAAGAGATCAGTATGAGCCACTGATACTAGAACCTTAACTTGCGCTTTAGAATCCTCCCAACAGGGTTCTGGAGAAGGTCAAAGGGACACCCCACAAGCAACCTCGTCCAGTATTCTGGTAAGTGGAGGAGGTGAAGATACAAGTATGCCATCCTAGCATACAATATAGTCCGTGTCAGCACAAGCACTTAAC
The DNA here is from genome assembly GCA_028566075.1 of Solidago caesia. Lineage (NCBI taxonomy): Eukaryota > Viridiplantae > Streptophyta > Magnoliopsida > Asterales > Asteraceae > Solidago > Solidago caesia. Next base: position 4,306,831 of record JAOXNX010000033.1, read on the forward strand.
TGCCAAACTTTTGACACCCCTCTAGCACAAACTGATGACGTTCCCAATCTACGGCCGATGATGTTACACCTGATAATAGGGGTGCAATGGAGGCAATCCCAGTGTGTGTTATACCTGCTAGTGATGTCGTAATGACTAAGGCCCAAACTGGTGTAAACCAGGAGTCTGACCAATTTTTGGTACTCTCCAGAACCTGGAATGAAGACATTGCTCTGGTTCTATCTGAATCAGATCAAGCTGCTCAGATATCTGTCGCCACCTCTGGCCTCACTCCCCCTATTCCAAACATATCACTTCAACCTTCTCAAACACATACCTTTTCCTTCACTGAAATACCTGCCACTCACCCTCCTACAACAACATCACCACTGGCAATCTCCTCTTTACCCGTGGCAATCTCTTCTTCGCCACTGGTGACCTCCTCCTCACCATCACACGTAGACCCTTCCATTCCTTCCACTTCTTCACCGTCACACATAGACCCTTCCATCCCTTCACGGTCTCACGTAGACCTTTCCAGTCCTTTGGTTGTGCAACCATCACCGGTTGCAATCTCTTCTTGTAGATCCTTCTGGTCTTTCCCATTAACAGTGCATCCCACTGTCACTCAAACCAAACAAGTGCTTGAAGAGCTCAACACTGAAACAATTTCTACAGCTCTTCAGTCACCTGTTTCATCTATAACACCCATCACCACTCCAGTCACTGCTGAACCTACTTCAGAATCTCTGGAAAACAAGGTGGACTATACAAAAGCCGAAATCCAAAACCTTCTCAAAAAGGTGGAGGATTTACAAAAGTCCATCTTGGAAAACACCAGTTCTCTTTCTGAGCTCAAGACATCTCACCCCAAATCTTTCCAAGAACTTAGCTCTGAGGTGGGAAAGTTCAATGTAAATGAGCTTTTGGTGTTCCAGAAGTTGAATGAGCTAGTTGAAAGCTAAAACAATGTTTCCAAGTCTCTAAAGGAAGCTTTTCAACTAACATATAGGGATGTCCAGACTTCCATATCTACTCATCAGGGATCCTTTGTGTCACAGCTCAAGATGGAAGTAAAGGTTATAAAAGAATAGGTTGCTAGTCTGATTGGCAAGCCGGCATTGGATACTAGCACACTGGTTAAGAGTGTGGCTAATGAGGTATGCCAGAAGATAGAAGCTTCACTAGCAGCAAGGGATGAAGCACTGGTTCAAAGGGTGATGTTTGAGATCACCAAGGCACTCCCCTCAAGGGTCAATCTCAGTCCCATCATTAAATAGATTGGCACCTTAAAATCTACAATGGAAAGTCTATCTACCAGAGTTACTGAACAAAATGCAGAAATCATCAATCTGACTCAAGCAGTTCAGGCCTCCACTGGTCCCTCCACAGGTTCTCTCACTGAAGCTGATCGAGCTGTTATCTCTGGTCTTCAATCTGTTCAAGAAGACATTTAGAAACCCAGGATACTCAGCTTACTGAAATAAACAGCATCTTCAGAACAATCAGAGTTCTTTTCTCTACTCTAAAACAATTCCCGGCTTTGAAAGACTGGAGTCCGCTTGAAGGTCTACCAGTTACACCAATTGGAAGTATTGACTGGAAGTCCATAAAAGCAACCTCCAAGGGGGAAAAGAGTACTGAGAAGACTACTGGTACTGATGCCAGCAGTGGAACATCTGAGGGGGAACATGAAGTAGTTAGAAATGCTGCCAATGGAAAGGGAGTGGCTACTCCTCAGCCAACTGGTACTGATGCCAGTAAGGATAGCTCAGGTGTGCAGACCACTAAAGAAACATTGCCACCTATCACTGAACATGCTCATATTCAACTAGGCTCTCTACTGGATGTGATCAAGGAAAGAAAGAAAGAGGCTGGACATCAACATCAAATGACAAAGCATCAGATGATGAATGGGAACTCTGGACCATTGCAATGCTAGTCTTTTGGGTCTTCAGATTGATGTCTACAGAGCTATTAAAGAATTTCCTCAGATTACTAAGGTAGTAGAGAACATGGAAGAGGTTGAGTTCATGAAAGACTATCCAGATGATGAAGTACTACTGGATGCGAAGACAACCAATGTTTCGCCCAGTGAGTGCAAAAAGGGTAGGGCGGAGGGGATTACCGCTGAAAGGAAGAGGGAAAAGGATCTGGTTGATGAAGTATTGAAGTCACTGAAAGCTAGATAGACAAGCTCAATTCCACCAAGGACCAAGACATCCAGACAAGCTAAGGAATCTGATGTGAGGACCTTTCTGGAACCTTCTCCTATGGTAAGTCAATCTGACTTCATGGAAGCTGTGAAGGGAGCTACAGCAGCTGGGTTAGTGTTAGAAAACAAAGATGAAGCACAACGTGCATATGATGAAATGAAGGCTAAAAGACAACAACAAGCCAAGATCACAGGTTTTGAAGTCACTATTAAACCTGGCACGAAGTACTTCCATCTTAAAATGGATAGAGATGACAACTCTACATCCCACTGGGACAATCCAGATGTCTACGTCTTTGGGTTTTCAGAGTGGACTGAAATTGTTCATATTATGGAAGCTAAACAGCAGAGAAACAGATATGAAATAGATTGGATTGGAATTCTGAAGAAAAAGATTAATTTCAAGACAATGCTTGAACAACAATTTTGTGGTTCCCAGTCTGCTGAACCAGAATCTGAATCTGATGCACCTCTCACCAGAAAAAGGAAAGCCGCTGAACTAACCTCAGGATCAAAATAGTAGCCTACTCTTTAGTTATCTTGTTTTGTAAATTTCAATCTGTACAAACACTGAAACAATGTATTTCTGTTTCATTTACTTCATGTAAAAATTTGTTGTGTGTTTGTTCTACAAGAAAAACAAGATAAATCTGATCTAGTCTAGAATAATTAAAAGGAAAAACTCTAAGGCACTAATGATCTATAAAGTGTCCTTAGAGGAAAATACTAGACTATATCGAATCTGAAAGATTTTACAATTTGTAGAGTCTTATTATATTACAAGACAAATATGGGGAATTTGCTAGTCTAGTTTCACTGGACTCGTCCAGTTTCACTGGAGCCGACTAGTTTCACTGGTCACTTAAGATTTCTATAATATGGGAACTAATAATCAATAATTGTATAGTGAACCGTAGGTTCAGATTGCTATTGTTTCACTTCAGTAGATCAATACAAATCTGAAGCATTCTCAATGAAGTCGAAGACTAAATTAGGGAAGAAAGAAGACTGTCTCAGCGGCGGAGTCCAGCGGACATCTTACCAGATTTACAGAAGATCTCTCCAGTGGAAAATATCTTACAAATATTTTACACTTGTCTGTACAAGTAGATGTAATTATACCTTATCCGTGTAAAGTATAATTACATTAAGACGATTGAGTATAAGTATGTATAAACGTCCAATCAAGGACTTCTCTTACATACTTTATACATAAGTATGGGGCACATTTAATGCACGCATGCATTTTGTCCCCTACGTATCCTCAATCGTATATTTATACGTATCTGTTCACAAAGATATTTTATGAACATTTTCCTATAAATAACAAGTGAAGTTATTGCATATTCCTAAGCTTTTATAAAAATATACTCTGCAATAACTTCTTGTGTTGTGACAATAAATACTTCGGTATTTATTTGAACACAAAGTATTTAGATCATTTTTGTTATTCACAGGTTGTTAGAATATGTTGTAAAGTTTCTTTTACATTATTCTTGTTTCGCAACAACCTTTTGTATTTTGTTTATTCATAAATAAAATACATTTGAAAATTACATTTTGTGTTCTTTACTTTTATTGTATTTAAGCTTCAAGTTCTTATATTTATTTTGAGGATTAAATTCGTTTTATCAAGTTAAGTTCTTTTGAACTTGTAAGTCTTGAATAATAATTCATATTATATTATTTGGGGTTAGCCATCGTATTTGTTGGACCTAACAAGATTATTTTATTTGTTTTACTTTAATACTTGTTTTATTTTAACCGGAACCTATATATATTTACATAATCATTTCTGATAAGTGTTTCTTTTGCCCCACACATAAATTAAAGTTCCTATCACTTTGATTTATTGGTGTTCCTTTTCTCATAAATCTCTCAGGAGAAAGAATGTTAAGAGAGAAAGCATTTGGTCACATTACGTGGATGAATTAATGTGTGCCATATATGATATATGAAGTGCTGATGTTTTGATTCATTGGTGACCACATGTAGTTCTTGAAATGTAGAATCATTGTCAAAGAAAATGAATGTTTCCTGTATGTTGAAAACTTTTTATTCGAAATGATAACTTTTACAAATATGTCCAAGTTCACTTTAAACATGCCAACTAATTAAGCTTACATATATATTGTCTTCTAGTATGAATAATTAAGCAGTAATTATAAGTGATTCGATTGATTAAACATGCACGTTGAAATTGAATTCAATAATTAGAGCATACATTATGATCGAATTCATTGTATTTTCATGCGTTGTTTAACATTAAAAAAAATAATAATAATAAATGACCCATCATCTTTATATACTAAAAGACAACGGATCTAACCACTTATTAGCCAATCACATCTCTTTATTTTCTCAAATTAAACTTTGCTTATATCATTAATATATGGATAATATTACATTAAAAATCCTAATAAATTTTAATAATTATTATTCAAATATAAGTATATAAATAATCGTGGAGCAACTTAGAAGGATTGAATGTATATCCAATAACATTAACTTTTCTTTAAAAATATATTTTAATATTTTAAGTTTGTTATAATCTTTATTTAAGAAGTAATTATAAGTGATTCGATTGATTATACATGCCAACTAAACTTACATATATATTGTCTTCTAATATGAATAATTAAGAAGTAATTATAAGTGATTCGATTGATTATACATGCACACTGATATTGAATTCAGTAATTAGAGTATACATTATGAATTCATTGTATTTTCATGCGTTGTTTAACATAAAAATAAAATAAAATGACCTGATATTAATAGTACTAAAGACGAATAAACTTGTTACATAAAATATGAATGATTGTTACTATTTTGTGTCACTGTTGGAGATCATAAGAAAATTTAGTGCACATATCTGCATGTCATATTCACAGATTCAAATTCATATGATAAACTTTGCATGATCATGATGTACCATAGGTGTCCATTAATGTTATAGCTTCCATTGCATGGATATAATAAGGTATACGTACTAGACTGGTACGTGCCCGCGCGATGACGGCGGCAATGCTCTTAGCGGCGGTGGTGTGGTGGTTGCGGCAACGGGTGGTGGTGCCATGGCGGTGACAGGTGGTGATGGCGGTGCCGGCGGCGGCGGTGTTTTAAATTATTTCATTAAGGGTATTTTAGGTATATTGGTTAATTATAAAAAGAAAGTTTTTAAAATTGAGGGGTAATTTAAGTATTTTAAAAACAGAAATTTGAAATGAAAGTTGTTGTTTTATATAGGAGTATATATATATCTCTAATCATCTTAGTTGTAAAATTCCAAGTTTTTGACCTAAAGTTGCCAAAGATGATAAAATGAATGATGTGCATGGCATATATATTGCTAGGGGTGTATTTAAACTAGAGCCCGATCTTGGTAGGGCTCGAGCTTGAGATCATTTTAGGAGCTTGAGCTCATTCGAACCTTAGTATTTAAACTCGAAGTCGGCTCGTGATGTATTAAAAAAGCTCGAGATCGGCTCGTTTGTCAAAAAAAACTAAATGAGTTCGAGTCTGGCTCGAGCTCGAGCTCGATAAGTGATCAAAACTAAGCTCGATTATCAGAAGCTCACGAAAAAACTCGTTTAGGCTCGGCTATATTAGTATATGAAAGCTAGATTAGTATAATAATATGTATATTATTATATTATATATGAAAGCTTGTTTAAGGTCGCGAGCTTAATCGAGTTATGTATTCCAAATTCGAGCTCGGGCTCGATTAGTAAACGAGTCAATAGTTAAGCTCGAATTCGACTCGAGCTCATTTAGGCTCGGCTCGAAACGAGCTTTTTACGAATCGAATTCGAATAGTTTGCGATCAGACTTAACTCGTTTACACCCCTATTTGGGTTAGACGGAATTAGGTAGATTGCTCACCACTTCAAAGAATCCACTTTAAAGAAACAGGGCATGAATTAACAAGCTCGCCACTCTATGTAATCCACCAAAGAGATACAAAATTCAAAAGAAAAGAAGCTTAAAGGTTAACTTTCATATGATGATTTGTCAAACATAAACTGCCTCAACTATGAGCAAGACTCAACAATTTATTGAAGCTTGGGAAATTCCCCAAGTATCTTAAAATATGTAAAGACTCAAATAATAACTTTAAAAGACTTTATTAAATGATTCATGGAAGCCAAATACTTTGCTGAAATCGGATGGTTTTGACTTTTGGCGGTGGCGAAGCTTGAGGTAATAAAATGGGGGGCGGAAGGTCACGAGACTAAAAAATAATACTAAGAAAGATAATCATGGGGATCAAAGACACGGGACCAAAAATAACGAAAAGAAAAATAATTTTTCAAACGAATTACGGATAAACTACACCAATGAGCAAAAAAGGTGACGTCCCGGCCCTTTGGGCAGTTTGTACTTTATAGTAAATCCATAACTTGTTCTAGAAGACTCCAAATGAGAAACCGTTTGGAAGCTAGACTTCCATAGCTTTCCACTTTCCAGCCATATAAAATACATATTTTTTGGACTTCTAGATCAGCCCAGTTTATTCTTTGAAATTGGGCTAAATTCAGAGAATGCTCAACTTCTTGTGCGTTGGGCTCTTGTCCTATGTCATCCAAAGCTTATGATGAAGTGTTTAACAAAGAGCAAAATATGATAATTCTGCTTATTAAGAACTAATTTGTTTTATGAGTAACAAGTCGTGTACAGATCAAATGTGGTGAAGTATTTTTAAAATATATTTACTAACTATCGGTGTGACGCCATATATAACTAAAATAGCTCCGATAAACAAATTGCAACAAATCTTATATTCAACTAGAAGGATACCCGCGCAATGCGGCGGTGTTGTGGTGGCGGCGGAAACTGATGGTGATGGCGGCGACGACTGTTGGTGGTGGTGGTAGCGTCGAGTGGTGTGGGTATTTTTTATATCCAAATTATCTAACTTTCAACAACGAAGTCTACAATTTTATTTTCATATATTAATATAGAACTATAGATATAGATTATTAATGTAAACTTATCAAAAATTTTAGAATTTTAATCATTTATGTTAAAAGAGTTAACCTTGAGCTGTGTAACTATCACTTCCAAAACGAACATCCAAAATTTAATTAACAAAATCCAAAGATTAATGAACATATCAACAGTACTTTCAAACGTCGGAACTTAAGAAACAAATCAGTTTCTTTTAATTAATTTATTTATTTATGCTATGTTCAATGTTCTCACATAAATATCATAGCAATGCATGCTCGAAGTTAAACCAAAAAACCAATATTGTATATTAAAATTTTCCAGTTATGTGTGGTGGGTACTAATAGCAACAAAAGGAGTTCACTTTTTCCCTGTTTATGTTCCTCGGGGAGGGAGTCCTTTTCTATTCAAGTGTATGTGGTATACTGGTATGTCCTCACCTGTGTTTGTAAAGACATTATGTCGTGTGACCATAAGCCACCTTGGTGGTGGTTGCGGACTTGCGGATACATAGCAACATCTACTTTCATGGTTTTTTTTTTAAACGATAAATTGGATCACTGACGGGCCCACACCCGATCATCTCGATTCCCCGAGTGTAGGACCCGAAGACCACCCACTGGAGGAAACCCACCAAAATGAGGGAAAACCCTCTAGCACAACATGGAACCCCATTTTTATTTTTATTTTTGTCACATGTAACTATGTAAGACTTGAACCCATAACCTCCTCATTATTGAAGACATAGGGTACCCCGACCATCTCAACCACTTAGTACCTTTATGGTATCTAACATCTATGTTGCGGTCTATATGTCCCCATTTAATATTAACATGAAATATTCAAAAATGATGATGATAATTTGATGAGATTATCGTGGTAATGATCGAGTAATTTTAATTAAGCATTTCATACGATTTGTTTTGAATTAAAATCAAAAGCACATCATATCATATCATATCATTCATCAAACAAACATTGATTAAGCTTAACAAAACCAACAAACAATTATCGAGGTTTGTTAATTACCCGGTAAGTTTGTCCTTAGCCCAATCGGTCCATGACTCGTTATCATCGTTGTCATCATCCGAACGACATACCATTGCCGTTGCTGCCAAAATTAGTACGAATAAAATGACTGTTTTCTTCATTTTGTGGTTGTGGTTGGGTGAATTTACGTTTAGTTGATTGAATAAGTGTACCAAAACAGGTAAGAAGAACGTAGTATTAGAACATGATGAACCAAAATTGTTAGAATTATGAATTTATTTCAAAGCAACGAACAATAATGGGAGATAGATCGATAAATTCGGTTACATGCAAGTGCATGGGTTCCCTCTTTTTCTGCCACCTCTTTCTCTTTTACGCACGTAATGCAAAGTTTATTTTATCCCTTTTTGTTGATATTTTTTTTCTTCTTAATTTAGGGGATTTTTGAGGTTTTTTTGGCTAGGGAATTGGTCTTTAAAAAAAAAAACTCCTAAAAAAAACATACCCTTAATGTTGATATATTATAGTCATCATTCTCTAATTAACAGTTGAGTTATTAAAATTTCAAAAAATATTTTTTGTTTAACATTTGATTAGTTAATTCAAGTACAAACTATGCGTACGCCTACTATATAGAATAGGGAGGTGATAAATTCATATGAGTTTTTATCCATCCATAATAATTCATGCATTATATAGTTTTACTGTACAACTGTATTGTGTAGCAGTTGTTGTGGATGGATAAAAATCTATATGAGTTTATCACTACCCTATAGAATAAAATTGTATTTTTGAAGGTGAATATTCATGTGTGGCGCTTTTTAATGAATCTGATTCCCACACGGCTCAATGTTAGCCTTATTAAAGGTATCGATATTCCTTCTATCCTGTGTCCGATTTGTAATGAGAACGTGGAATCTGTTGAGCATATCATGGCTCATTGTTATATAGCTGCAAAGGTTTGGAATGTGGTATTTAAATGAACAGACATTCATTCATTCCATCATTCAGCCCCAGTCAACTTATTTTTGATTCTATAGTTTAATTTTCTTTTCTATGGTGTGGTGGCTATTTGGAGATTCGGGAATAAACAACTTTTTGGTTTGTCGCAAGAAAACGAGGAACTTATTTTTGATTCTATAGTTTACTTTTGATTCTACAGTTTATTTTTCTTTTCTATGTTAAAACATTAACTGACTAACTATTCAGCCGGTAAAACATTATACGAATTGGACAAAAACGCAAGTTACATAATGATACAATGAACATTTTTGAAGTTGGCTACATACTATGTATGTTCGTGCATAGTTACTTACATTTTTGTGCATTAATCCCATTTCTAAACATTTATATTTGTAATTATAAAATACCTTAATTATTACTCAATATTTAATAAATACAATTAATTTCACTCCATATAAATATCAATACATAGCATAACCAACCAAAATTTGTGCAAAATTAAATCAAGACATTACCTAAAAACGCAAGTTACATACATACAATGATACAACGAACATTTTTAAAGTTGGCTACATACTATGTATGGTCGTGCATAGTTACTTACATTTTTGTGCATTAATCCCATTTTTAAACATTTATATTGGTAATTATGAAATACCTTAATTATTACTCAACATTTAATAAATACAACTAATTTCACTCCATATAAAAATCAATACATTACATAACCAACCAAAATTTTTGCCAAATTAAATCAACACATTACCTAAAAATCCATGTAGTAAAATGAATCATAAACAATGATTACTCATCTGACACGACATGTTCATCGACTCCGTCGCATAGTGCGGGCTTCATGTTAGTACAAACACACACATATATATAGTGGTTGGTTATTGTAAAACAAGTATTAAAGTAAATAAATAAGATAAGATCTTGACCATCGGATCATGATAAAATTGATGCACAAATATTTTCATGATGCATGACCATTTTCAGTTAAGAAAATGATTGTTTTATTTGTTTTACTTTAATACTTTGTTTATTTGAAACTAGATTATTTCCCGCGTAATACGCGGAATAAACATATTAAGTTTTCATAATAACGTAATTCTTTTTTTTTAATAATTATAATATACATAAAATATAATAAAAATTATTCACAACTTAATATTTTGTTAATGAATTCATTTATTAATACAGTTTTGTAATTTATTGGAAGATTGTTTTATTTCTAAAATGATACATGTATCACGTTATTATTTATACTATTAAGCTCCTTTGCGAGGCTGCGACGAATCAAACAACACTAAAAAAA
>JAOXNX010000033.1:4341398-4360196 GCA_028566075.1 Solidago caesia
ATGCGCGGTCTTGGATGATATAAAAAATAAAATAAATTATAGTGTATATGAAATTCGTAAACTTCATTCAATACATGTATCAAAAGGTGATGGTGGCCAGCGCCGACTGCCGGTTCTAAATTGCATAACACACGGGTATATAAAAAATATGTTTGTTATTATTGTTAGAATATTTAAAATTGATTATTTATATTAATAAAAAAACAATATATAGTTAATTAATATATAAATAATATAATATTAAATGATAGTAAATGATATGATAAATAAGAAAATATTTAAATTTTTTGAAAATTAAGACACTAAACATATGCTTTATTAGGTTAGCATATTAGGTAGTTTAAATATTAATTGATTTATTGCAAATTTGCAATGCACAATTTATTGACATAAATTACAGATCATTTTGAGTATCAGCCCAAATAAGTGATAGATCCATAGAAGGCCCAAATGTATGATTTTAATTTTTAAGAATGTCCAAGGATGAACCAATTTTAATAATTATATTAGTTTATCATTTCTGCTGTTAAAAAAAAAAAAGTTTAGCATTTTCTTAAATTTAATCCCCGATCAGAAAAGCTTCATAACGTTAATTTCGTAATTTGTTGCTACATTTTCAAGTTAGCAAATTTCAATAACCAATTTTTCTATAAACATAACCACTAGGGTTGGTCTATTGGTTGTGCATGTGTCTCTAAAAGAGTGAAATTTTGTGGAGATCATAGGTTCAATCATTGATTCCTTAAAAAAAAAGATATTATAGTGGCCACAGAGGCTCACCTGCTCTAATTTTGGACTCGCAAAGAGAGTCAGCTCTTGGGATTAGTCTACTTGCAAAGCGGGTAGGACACCCATGATTACCAAAAAAAAAAAAAAAATTGAGTAGGACACCCATGATTAACAAAAAAAACAGACAATTTCTATAAACATTGAAGTTCACAAGATGATTTGAGAGTTTGAAAGAAGATTACAAACTAATGATGAAAACAGTCACCAATAATATATTTATTCACGTATATAATTGGAAAATAATAAATAAACCCGAACTTCTTTTTAATGCCATAGATATGCATATATATAATTCATTTCTATTTATCCATATATCTTATGTGTCTTTACAACTAAACCAATAAGATTAAATCTTCGTACACATTGTAATATTGTAGCATATGAGACATGACAAACATAGTATAAACTACGATTAGCCATTCTTTGGTACAAGCTAGCTAGTGATCGGTTATGGTTTAGGAGCGGCAGTGGAACATGAGACAGTCGGGCTGCTAAGAGGTTGATAATTTATGTATCGGCTAGGACCAGAACTATGTCGAATTCCTTTAGGGAGGCAACCATCCACGCCCTGATCTTGTTTAGTCACACCTGTTTTGGGCTTGTACGTAAAGTATTCTCCACCCTTTTCTTCTAATAATGGCCTCGTAGCAGCAACACCACAACAAATTCTTGCGATGTTGCCTTCGCGTACGGTGGCCGGGGGAGTAAGAATGATGAAAGTAAGCACTATTGCTACCATGAATATAGTAAATCTAGCCATTAATTTGTATGTATGTTTAAAAGTTGGCAAAGGATTGCGGTCTTAAATAGGGTTGCCAGGAAACCAGCTCATAGCTTACCCAGGCAAAAGTGCAAATTTGATCCCGTGATTCTTATTAATGTGTCCTAAGTTTCTTGATTCAACCAAACAACTTCCCATTCTTTCCTTTATACCCAACTTTATTTATCTTTATTGTTATTGTATATGTATATTTCGAGTATATATTTGTCAAATACTTGTAGTTATTACTAGTTAGGTGTCAACTGATTATAAATTAATGACGTATAGTGTGAAACCAGGGCAAGCTCAAGCATTTGAGAGGCCTTAGGCGAAGTCGAATTTTGAGGCCTTCTTTAAATGTAATTAGTAAAATCCTTAATCGGGTGTTTTATTTGTGGATAAATAAAGGAAAACATTATCTGTAATCTAATTTGTTTCACTTGATAAACTATATTGCTGGAATTTTCTTAACAGACCATTTTTCTTTAAAATGGCTATTCATTAATTTTAATTATGTATTACCAAGCAAAAAGCTTGAGTTTCTAAATACAAAAAGGGCATATGAGCAACAAAAAAATGAGCATATCAACCAGCAATTACGAATTCTAATCGAGTATCTGTGTGTTTTCGGCATTAATGTAAACCTATCAACCTAATACGAATTCATATACAGAGTGGTATCTATAGAAAATTATTTTTCCCATAAAATTAAAAATCACAGAAAAGTGTTTTTTCTGAATACCTACATCACCAATCAAATAAAAGTTCAAATTAATATAAAACATCAGTAGGTATAATAAGAGATTAATTATTATTAATTATTTAGAGATTATTATAATCTGGTGATGCGTGGTGGTGGACCTGGTGGTGTCGTGGGTGGACACCGTGGACTGGTGTCTGGTGGTGCATGGTGGACGTGGTAGTGCAAGACTGCAAGAGATGAGATTGAGAGAGCAAGGGATTACAGATTTAGAGAAAGCAAGAGATATATAATTGAGAAGAATGGATAATCAAGTTACCTTTTATAAACTCGAATGCCATAATCATTATGGAGACTCTTTGATTTTTTAGGAGAGTAATGAGTAGCTTAGATTTTCAAGAAGAGTGATGATGCTTGGAGGGAGTTGGAGACGTTCATGTTCACATAAAGAGGGGAGCGGCTGTTTGTTTAGGTTCCCTAATTTTGAATAACTATGCTCTAAAAAAATTCCAAAGTATACCTAGCCCAAAAGACTAAAATTTAGGGGTCCTAAATATTGGGGGCCTTAGACCCGTGCCTAACCCTATAAAACCAATGAGTCGGCCCTGGGTGCTGGGTTGACATCCAAGGGTTGGAATGAAAAAGAAACTTATTTTTGTGTTAAGAAAAGTTTTTAGGGGGTGGGTGTGGAGCTCGGTTTGGGTTTGGTTTGGGTGAAACCACACGGACACACTGCCCCTTGCTATGCGGTTTGGGTGTGGGTTGGAGGTTTTCGGTTTACCAAACCGATCATCATAAACTTATGGTCTAGTCTTGGAAAGTGAGTTAGAGGCTTTTGATTTGCATGCAATGTCTAGTATATACCACTTCTTCCATTTTGGTTTGATTTTGGTTTGAAAAGTGAGGATTTGACATTGACATATTCTATTGGGGAGTGGTGACATGGCAATTTAGTTTGGTTCTCACCACTTCCTCCACCCTTAGATAAATAAAGGAGGTTTGTAAACCTATGAATGATTATGAGATATTTAAGACATTTCTACCTCTAAATCCGAGTTAAAAAACAAACACCTTCAAATCTTAAAAGTTCTGACCGAATAAGAGATCAGATATTTTTCAGAGGTTTTGTTGAAAAGCAAACGAGACCTTAATTAGGAATATTGATTTAGTAGAGATTCTTTCACTCTAGTCCAGTTAAAGAAGTTTATATATACTAGATTAACCGAGGCACAAAATCGGATCCAACGGGTTTGGATGGGTCTAAATTGAACCCAAGAGGAGCATGGGGTCTGGAGTCCCAATGAGGTCGGATTACCCAAGCGGAGTCAACAGGTCTGAGTTTCAGACCAAACGAATTGTGCGGGTAAGGTAAGAAGGAGAGCCATCATGTCTCAATTTTTTTCTAAATTGGTCAAATTATATATAAATCAAATTAATTTAATATTTTTTATAAATTAAAGGAATAACACTAATTTCACGGCAAACAAATGAGTTTTATCATTTTCAAGCCAATTAAAGAGTAAGGTAATGAATCAACAACTTTTCGCTGATGTGACATTTCATGTAAGCATCTTTGATCTTCTTTTTCAAAAAAAAAACACCCAACAACAACAACACTGGTGACAAATTTCTATAGCTAAAAAGTTTAGCCAAAAATTTTGGTGGAGAATGAAAGTTAGTTTTCGAAGTGACGTGGCCATGGAATGCCATGTCAATAAAAATCCGTTGACTCATCAAGTCACCTGTCACCCATTAATTAACTTAAAATCGAACAGTAATTCCTTTAAAATCAATATCAACCCTTTATAGAAAAAACAAAAAAAAAAAAATTATCCGTTGCATTTATAATAATTCAAGAGGAAAAAAGTATATATGAAAAATTATTTAGATATTTGAGAGTTGTGTGGTGTTTATGTATGTGTTTGGTTGGTTATGGAATATGCGAAATCTATTTACGGACATAACCACAAATAACGACAAATGGTGTTTATGTTATTATGTATGTGTTTGGTTGGACACATTTTTACATCAACAAGTGTCTCTGTGTGTATTATTAGTACTTAGTAGCGATAAATGGTGGCGATATCAATGACGTGGTCTCTTCCAACAACCTTACCATCTTCAAAACTTCCCCGATTCAACCGGTATTTTCTCTTTCTTTTTTTTTTTTTCTTTTTTTTTTTAATTTCTATTAATAATCTAAATCTGAATATCACATTCCATCCATCCATCCATCCATCCAATTGAATATCGAAATTAGACCAATTTATTGATTGATTGATTGATTACATACAGGAGGTATAGAGGAGGTATGGCATTTGCAACTTCCAATAATACTACTACTACTTTGGGAGTTAAAGTTGCACAAGGTTTGGGAGATTTGCCTAAGGTTGTGTTAACATCTTCCACCGGAAGGTACCTACCTATCTGCTTACTCATATTTTATTTTACTAGGACTATGCCCGCGCCGCGCAATGCAGCAGGGTCGGTGAACATGTCGTGTTAGACAATTAATCATTTAAATTCGGTTAGCTTAAGTTGTCTATCTATCGTAGTTAGTAACAAATAAATGTCAAGGTTTAATTTTAGTAACTTACATCTTAATTTATACTTTCGTGAAACAGTTGCTCAAATTTCTACATTTATAGAACTAGAATACTGCCCGTGCGATGCAACAGAGAATAGTTTTGGACTTTAAACGAAATTCGACAACGTTTGCAATACATTTCATTTTTCACCATGTGCAATGTGGGATGAATTCATTTTTTATTACCTTTGAATATACAAAAGACTTATTGTCCCACATTGGTTTCAAGAAGGTTTTATAAAACACATCTATGTCTATATAGGTTCTTAAAATTTTTAAGATTTTTAAGAAGTAAGACACTCCCTTTTATGCTTTATAATGGAGTAGAGATAGAGATAGAGATTATAATGGAGTAGAGATAGAGATTATATCATTTAATTACCAACTTAGTAACTTATGTCTTTTAATTTTTAGTTATGAAAATCCCATAAAAACATGGTTTATGAAAACTAAATAAACATTTTCGTAACATATTATTAGTTATTTATAATTTAAGTTTTTTTTTGATTTTTTATATCAAATGGTACATGTAAAAAAATCATATTATTTTCCTAACTATTAAATTATATGTAACAATTACAGTTACTATCATAAATTGTCAGGCACCGTCAACGGAAAAGATTTCATCCAATTTCGCGGGCACTATGCTAGTGTGTGTGTGTGTATGTGTTTTTGTAAGCCGTGAAAATAAGCCCCCGCCCCTTTGGAAGAGTGGTTAAATGTATCAAACTTTACACAAAATGCTTTACTATGTATCATACTTTAATACTTATTATCGTATGTATCAAACTTGTAATTCGTTGCTTTGTATGCATCTCGTAACCCCTTCATCACATAACCCTGTATGGTTTTTGCTGACGTGTTAGCCACAGATACATTGTCCGGTCATCAAAACTGGCTCCATGTCGCGTGTTTACAACCAATTAAAGGTCAAATACATCAACCGGTAAAAATTGAAAGTGGATACATACAAAAGTAGTTTTCATAAGTATGATGCATATATAGTGTTTGGTTTAAATTTTCATACATTTTGAAAACACTTGACCCTACTACTTTACAGAAGTTCTCTGACAAAGAAGATCCATCACTAGGTTCATGTATACATGAATTTGTTTGCTTTTAATATTTCTGTGGTACTAATAAGTATTTTCAGATCACTCGATCAAGATAAGGATGTTGAACGGTTATGTTATGCACTGTATGAGGCTGAATTACCTTCTCGTTTTCCAGTGAAGCTGAGCTTTACTTGTATGGAGGGTGCGTTACATCTTGGAAAGTTGGGAGCAAGGATCTCCTTTTTGTTCGGCCAGATGCTGTATTCAATGGGCAGAAGCCAATAAGGTCAATTTTCTTCTAGTTTTAAATGCAAATCTTATAACTATATAGCTTTGTACGAGATATAACGTCACTACTGGAAGTAGTCTTAATTGGATATCTGTAGCTAATTAGTGATCCTAAAGTATAGATGTTTGTACTTGCTACCAAAGTAAATGGTCTGAACATCAAATATTAATGCCATAAATTTTGAATGCATACAATTTCTTGGTTTATACCATCATACTGACTGAATTCCTCATTGATTCACTCATTTTATTTTTCATTTTGGAACAGTGGAGGAATCCCACATTGTTTCCCACAATTTGGACCCGGCCCGATGCAACAGGTATGATTACTGGTCTTCCTATTTAAAACTGCAGCATTCTCCATATGGCTTTCCTTTTGTCATATTTGTGGAAATTGATGGTTCCATTTGGACCCATAGTATGTGCAAGTTATTTAAAGCTCGCTTAGTGTCGAGTTTTAACTTTTGGAAATGCTTATATGGATAAAAGCATGGATTTGCAAGGAATTCAGATTGGTCCATTGTTGATTCTGAAAATGTTGATGGATCTCCTGTTATCACTTTAGAGCTTAAGGATAGCCCTTACAGTCGTGCTATGTGGGATTACAGTTTTCAAGCATTATATAAGGTGAGCGTATTCTTTTGTACAAATATTCATGTTTTTTTTTTTTTTTTAATTTTTGAATATTTTTAACCACAAGGGTGTTGGCCTAGTGGTAAAGGCTTGGTCTCCAAGGGTGAAAATACCTAAAGATCCCAAGTTCGAATCCTAGGAACAAAAAACAAATATCCCCCCTTTTGGCCATGGAGGTTCACCCGCTACGACTCCAGGCTACCCGCAAAGTGGGTGGTCGCCCTAGGATTAGTCGGCTCGCAAAGCGGGTCGGATACCTAGGTTAACCAAAAAAATAAAATAATAATAATAATAATTCACGTGTTTTTTTTTTCTCCCCTATATTGCATATTGTCCATTATTACCCTCAGCTAAATTATTCCTCTGTCTGCAGATCACCCTAGACAAGAAAAGCCTTTCTACTGAATTAAAAATCACAAATACAGACAAAAGGCCATTTTCGTTTACCACCGCACTTCATACGTATTTCAGTGTAAGTGTAGTTAGTCCCAGTCTGCAAATGTCACAATCTGGTGCAACTATCTAAAAGATGTAGTGTATTTTGTGATGCAGGCTTCTGTATCGGGTGCATCAGTTAGAGGTCTAAAAGGGTGCAAGACACTCAACAAGGATCCAGATCCGAAGAACCCAATAGAAGGCAAGGAAGAAAGGTATCAATCATACACTTTTCCCCTAATAACAAAATAGTCATTTGTATGTTCTAGATTTCTACATTTAACTAATTAGATGATTATTGGTTCTTACTCTTGATTTAATGTGCTTGAGTTCTCATCTTAACTTATAATTTTGCATGATCTAGAGACGTAGTGACCTATCCTGGATTTGTTGACTGCGTTTATCTTGGTGCTGCTAATGAGTTATACCTGGATAACGGTCTGGGGGATACCATATCCATCAAGAATACAAAGTAAGTTAATGATCATGTTTGTGCTTTCTAGAGTTGGTAAAATGGACGGGCCGGGCGGGTTGTATAGGTTATACCGGGTTCAAAATAGGCCGGGTCGGGTTGATTCTATAGACCTTTTGTCTTAACATGTTAATTTTTTCTTACAAATAATTAGTGTGCAGATTTGATTATAGATAGAATATAATTTCAATAATAATCTTTTCTTATTTGAATAAAATGATTTAAGAGGTTTCATTTATAAAATACACTTTAGGTAAGTCCTGACTCATTTGACCCTTTCCCTATAAGCTACTTATTTCTATTTGACCCTTCTGTCACCACTTACCTCTAGTATTTTCTGTCTCGTTTTTCTCATTTGATTCCATATCCTTCTTTCTCTTGCAGTTGGCCAGATGCAGTTCTATGGAATCCACATTTGACTATGGAAGCATGCTACAAAGATTTTGTCTGTGTCGAGAACGCTCAGGTATTGGGATATGTCACCTCTTTTGATATAAAACAGATTCTAGTCATGAGAAGAAATTTCTTCATTTCTCATGTGTCATTTCATATAACTTGCATACTTATAATGAAAATTTGACTAGTCAAACTATGAGAGTATTAGAACTAGTATAAACTACCCCTCATTGAACATACAAGAAACAACATGGGTGGGTCAGGTAATGGATACTCCTAAATTTCGCTTGCTGATCGAAGCTCAGTTTGGGTTGGGCTGACCTGGTCTTTTGTCCACCTTTTATCGTTAATGTTTGAATATGATTATAGAAAGCTACATATATTCCTATAAATAAACAATGATTAGGAAATTGTAAACATTTGAATAAACATTATGCAACTTTTGACACATTTCATTTTTAGCTTTTTTCTTTAACCTGTATCACCCGCTACCAAAAGTACAACCAGAATGCATATATTTCCATATGAATGGCCAAATGGATTGAAATTAACATTTCCAATCTTCCGTGTCTCGTTTATATGATATGCTGGAAGAAATGAGTACGTAATTATAGTAAATTGCTCCCATTTTGTTGGCGCAAAACAAATGAAGTGAAAGCTTATCATTTTACATAATTTCAGATTGGAAATGTTGCTCTAGAGCCAGAGAAATCGTGGGTGGCTACTCAACAACTTAGTGTCAGCTGAATAGGAGGAATTACCGACAGCAGGCATATGGTATCTTAAAGAGATCTTTGAGACTAATGTACTATAAAAATACACTCTTGATCAGAATAAAAGCATATGAATCTGATGCATAGTTTGTCAATCATTTGTAATTTTTGTTATACGACATTCCAGAAATCATTATAAAAAAGGTTTACTTAGCAAATGTACTACCTGGCAGACTACCTGCATTGCCTGATATACAAGAACCACTGGTCCCTTTTAAAACCTAAGAATCCATTTTCAGTCTTACAGTGTTGCAGTGTTGCTCGTTACGACAGATGAAATATATGAGATCTTTAGCTCCAAGACCATTATATACATAGATGACTATATTAGATAGTTATAAATTCAGCAGTAAACTGAACTATATCACCTTGGTCACACAAGCAAATGGAAACTTACAAATCCAGATCATTTTATCCAACTACCATGATTTTCATTCATCAAAACGTCAACTTTTTCATTATCACCAACATTTGTTCTATAAGAAAACGCGATCAAAAATTTGAATAAAAGAACGAAACATCCTAAAAATACCTGAACGACGAATCATAACCTAACACAGCATTAGGAAAGACAAAATCTAAAATCAAAGCCTGTTTATGCATCCAAAAGATTTGGCACTCTATTTCAGAAAGAAGACAGCATTGCAATGAAGCATTCATTACCAACAACATAATTATCACCAAAACCCGAAACCCTGACTTCTCTGCTAATCCTTAATCTCTTCAGCACAAAACAGAGTATCAGCTTCAATGTGTCTCCACCAAAAAAGAACAAAAGAATGAAACATCCTAAAGAACCTAACTAAAAACCATATCCTAACACAGAATTAGGTAATACCAAATGTAAAATCCATGCCCGTTTACGAATCCAAAAGATTTGACACTCTGTTTCAAAAAGAAGACATCATAGCAATGAAGCATACCAACAATATAATTATCACCAAAGCCCAAATCAAACACACCCAATGACATCTCTGCTTATCCTTTAACTGCTTAGCATAAAACAAACTGTCTGTTCCACCGCTCACAAAGCTTCCGGCTTTTGCCACATTATCTTCAATATCATCCAATTTCTCCCCTTGTGTTTCCACCAAAACAGCCATATCAAGAAAAACTTGATGAAGTTTATTCAAACTTCTCTTTATATCCAACACAGCTTCATGTCTTTCCTTATTCTCCATAACCACATCCGTCTTCCCGTCAAACACTTCAAACATTTTTCCACTTCCCGAAACCATTGTTTCCATCATTTCCTCACTCGGATATTCCCCTGTTTCATTGTAATACCTTCTTTTACGATACTCTTTATGATCCGAAACTATCTTATCTCTTAAATCTTGAAAATCATTCATCATTTCTTTGAGTTTAATTTTAAGCCCATTTGTGACTGAAACCCGAGTTCTCCCCACAGCAGTGTTTTCTTTGTGTGTTGCAGAAGATTCTAGATATTCAAGACGTGTACGAACAACATTTGCCTTTCTCAGTACTGCAACCATATCAGATTCCATTCTGTCTCTTAACCCACGGATAACTTTGGCACTGTGAGCAGATTTCGTCTCTTCATTTAAAGTTTGCAAATCGGAAAACAGACTGGTAATCTCTTCCATGGTGGATTTGATCGATTCAACTTCTTTGAAGAATTTAGAAAGATGAGTTTCATCTGATGGATTGATCTCAGGTTCTTGAATCCCCATTTCGAGATCTCTTTCTTCTGATTTGATGTCGAGTTGGGTTTGTTTCTTCAAATCCACATAAGTTAGAAACGATTTCGTCATTAGATCATTTTCTTTCGGTAGTACTGGTAGGGGTGGTAAAAGTCTTAATTTGTTGTTTAGATATATACATATGTAGTACATATATATATATATATATATATAATATATATATATATATATATAGTGACATAGATATATGTATAGAGATGTGGTTGTTATTGATTTTGGTATAAGAGTGTGTTTTTTTTTGTTTTTTTTAATTTTAGGTGTTAGATCTGAAAAAGAAGAAAGAGGATGATGTTTTTAGGTGGCTAGTGACATAATTACCCTCATGTGACTTGCACATGAGGGGGCTAACGGAGGCCACTTAACGGCTGTTAGGGTTAGGGGCTTCTAATGAAACAAAACTCGAGCACAGGAGGATCTAATGACAAAAAAAAACACAAGGGCGAATTTTAATAATACACTAAACCCCAGGGGGATGTAATGAAATTAACTCTAATAATAATAATAATAATAATAATAATTATTATTATTATTATTATTATTTCAGTATGTTTAACAAATTTCACCCACCTTACTCCAAAATTCAAATCAGATTCAGAAACAAACTTAAAGCGTAAACCATCAGCTTTAGACTCTATATGTTTAGCAGATATAATTTCTCCTATAAAGGCCCAGCTATGCTCAAATAAGAGTAATGGTTCAACATGGCTGCATCAAAGAATGTTGCCATGTGACAGCAAGTTCATATTCACACCTCAAATGTCATGCCAAGAAACACATAAACTCAACTTTTTTTGTATCTAAACACATCATCATAACCAATAAAAAGGAACAACTAAAAAGGTGGGTTTTAGAGCATTGGTTTTCAAGTTTTCAACTAAGTTCAAATCATATACCAAGTTTAATAGTATGGTTTCAAATCATATACCAAGCGTGCAAAATTTATCGGATCCATTTGTCACTGAGAAACAATCTTTCTTATAAGAAGAATGAACCGAAAACACTAATCACAAAATGTGAGAATCATCAAGAAGGGGAGTTTCCCTCCTCAAAAACTGTAAGAAACAATTAATGTAGGCATAAGTTGCATATAAACACTCAAAGTAATCTTAAAAGCATTCAGTTGTACTTTAAGCACCAGAAAGTGTTGATGAGTGAATAAGATTTGGGTTATTAAAAAGAACAACCTGTGATACATGACAGTTTTTGTATTCAACATATAATTAAAATTACTTAAAAGAAATATAAGGGAGAACCATCATTGTGATACATGACAGTTTTTGTATTCAACATATAATTAAAATTACTTAAAGAAATATAAGGGAGAACCATCATTGTAACAAAACTTATTTCTAAACAAATAACTAAAAAAATACATCGAGACATTGCATCATACACCTTGCAAAATACATTCCAACCATACATTTAAAAACCATGAATAATTGAATATTACATATGAATATTTAAAAATTTAAAACTAAAACCCACATACATTAAAATTTTAAAAATCAAATCTCATGAATATTTCACAAATCTGGAAAAGCGGATTGAGGAATGAAAAAAAAAAAAAAGAAACAAATAAGTGAAGCAAAGGAAGATACATACCCAAGTTGACATGTTTTCCATCGTAATGAAGCCTCCATCTTTCCTAATCAAATTTATTCAAACATGAAACATATGAATGGTTGAAAGAGAAATCACAACTTCCACCTGAAAACTTTAAAACTTTAAAACTTACCATTTCATTGGATTAAAACTAAACAGAAACTCATATATTAAAAGCCATAGATTAAAACACATAGATTAAAAACCCATACCTCATAAACCAAGATGAAGATGGAGAAACTTTAGAAAGAAAATCACATAATTAAAACTCATAGATTAAAATCTATATACAAACAAAAAAAAAAACCCATATATTAACATCAAAACATAAAATAAAATAAAAAAATAAAAAAAAATACACCAACCCTATATCAAATCTCAAATAAACAGCAACAAAAAATATAAATACAAAAACACTAACCTTAAAGATTACCATCATCTTTAAAATCTTCTATTCAGGTTTAAATCTGCAAAAAAATAAAAATTGTGACGAGCAATAAAGAATATGAAGAAACATAGAAAAAAGAAAGAGAAAGGGAAGCAGAATATGATTATGCTTGAATTTGGAAGAGAAATATATGGTAGGAAAGAGATTACTTTTGTAAGAAAATTAAAACAGAGAGCGGGAAGAAAGTTTGATGATATGATATGGATTGAGTTCCATATATATTACCACACACATTACCAAATAAAATTTTTTGAAATTGAAATTCAAATCATTTTCATCATAGATTAGAGAAAAAGTTGAAAAGAAATTTCTAGTGTCCTGCAAGAATGAGAGCTGCTTCTTCAGAAAGCCAACAACTCATTTAATGCATGGTACATTAACCATCCTTTTTTTAACACATGTATATACAATATAATATTTTATAATATTTACTTTGGAAAACCCATAACTCATTTATTGCATCCTGCCAAAACATAGATAAATACATACATTTTATACATTATACATACATACAGAATACATACAAAATACGGTTGTGATGAAAGCATTACATCAGAAAAGCATGCTGGCCTATCTATCTTCTTGACACATCAGCGAAAATGATTTCATTAAGAGATCTCCTCTAGTATAGAAGAGATATGTTCATATGAATGAACATGGCAGATTTGAAGTTAAACTTTACTTTAATTCTCCGATTTAATTTAATTTCTAAGAATAAATAAATCAATGCTATACTAATTGTGGAAGATTAGGAGGTGATCTTTGATAGCTAAGTTGTTAAAAGTGGTGAATCTGTATCGTTGTACATTAGCCCAACAAAGATCTCAATTCTCAAGTGGCAGGCGAGGCCCTGAGGGGGGGGACAAATGGGGGCACAATGTATTGTATATGTATAATGTATAATGGTCAAAGGTTAAAATGAGAACCACAAAAATGTCGAGCTAATTTGTGGGGGTTAGTGTTTCTTTTCTCTCGGCCGAAAACAACATTATTATAATATTATTATTATTTCTCTCGGCCGAAATCAATTTTCTTCTAATCAGATTTGGACCTGTCTCGATGGTAGCGTATAACAATGGAGATCGGGGCAGGAGCAAAAATGGTGATCGATTGGTGAAGAAGGATGGAAAGTGGCAATGGATCTCTGATCCAAATCATCAGAAGGATAAGTCGCATGGAGAAAGTCAGAGGATTCGAGGTAAGAATGTAAACCCTAATCATCTCAACGTTAATAAAATTTCTTCCTCGATTTTTGTCAACAATATTCCCTGGAAGGCTTATGTTAAGGATGTTTGGGATACATGTGGTCGATGGGGTATCGTGGTTGATGTTTATATTGCGTCCAAAAAATCAAAAAATGGTTTACGCTTTGGTTTTGTTCGTTATAAGAATGTTTCAGACATCCAGGTCTTGATTATAAATTTGAGAGCCACATGGATGGGGAATTTTCATTTATTTGCTGATATAGCTAAGGTTGGTCGTCAAGATAAGTCTAGATTTAATTCGAAACATGAATACCGGCCTAAGGTTCATGTGGAGGCGGTTCTAAACCCTAAATCTAATGAGCCTCGTATTAATACTTCTTATGCTGATGTTGTATCTGGTAAACCAAATGGATCTCAGCACTCCAAACCTTCTGTTCAACCTTCCCCAACAAACATGGATGCTAAAAAGAAAGAAGAGATTATGGTTATTTCTGACGAGGACTGTATGGATTATTCAGGAATTGATTGTAGCATTTTAGCACGTGTTAAAGATATTACGGTGATCAATGATTTGCTGAAACACATGTATGCTGAAGGTTTTTTGGGGGCTGTGTTTCGTTATGTGGGGGGTCGTTGGGTGTGGATAGAATTTTCGTCTGCGGATCATCTTGCTACATTTAAGGTGTCAGAATTATTTTATCGTCTCTTTGATGAGTTGAAGGAGGTATCTCCAGACTTTGTCCCCGAAGAGAGAGTCGTTTGGATCGACTTGATTGGTCTGCCTTTGGCGTCTTGGGCACCTGGGATTTTTAAAAAGATAGGGAATCGTTGGGGGAAAAGCGTCTTTGTTGACATGGACAACGATGGTCCTCTTGCTATAGGGAAGGTATGTGTTATTACTAACTCTATGCATTCTATTCATGAGTCTTTTCAGGTATCGTTTCGTGGAAACATTGTTGTTGTTAATGCTAATGAAACGGCCCATTGGGAGCCAGAATGTGAACTCGAAGAAAGTGAAAGCTCTAAGTCTAGTTTGAATCATTCTAATGAATTTTCCGGATCTGTTGAGGAGGGGATGAATTCTGGTTGTCATGAGGATCAGTCTGAAAGTAAGGAGGTTACCCAGTTTGAAGATTATGACCGACTCATACATGAAATTGATACTCGTGGGGATGATGGAATGTGTGATGAGTGTTCGGTTCAGGAGAAAAAAGGTTCGGGACATATTGACGAGGAATCACATAAATGTTGGGATAAAGAGGAGGAAAATTCAAAAATGGAACCTGATCATAATTCTATATCTAATGATGGTGGCAGTAATATAAATGAAGCGACTAACTTTCCCCAAGACTCTATGTGTTCCACAGTTTCAACTCCACCTGACTTTAAAGGTGTGCTGAAACAGAAGGATCAGGACGCTGGTATTGGCACTCAATTGCGAACTAAGTCTCCGACAAAATCGGGTAGTTTTGGTGTTTCATCTCGATGTAATACGATGGTGGAGTCACCTGCATCTAAAGTTTCACGTTTGACTCGTTTGGGAAATATTATTGGTCTTGAATTGCCAAAAGATCCTTCTGTTCTGAACCAAGTTATGAAAGGAACGAGTTTTGAGTTCGTTTCTAAATGAATATTTTGTCTTTGAATCTGCGGGGTTTTGGTGGAAGAGACCCGACTAAGCTATCCAAAGTGTCTTCCATATTAATAAAACATTCGGTTAATTTTTGTGGTATTCAAGAAACTTTTATGCATTCTGTTGATTTGTTCAAAATTCGGAAATTGTGAGGGAATTGTCATTTTGAGTTCGCTATTTCGTCGGCTAGAGGCCATTCGGGAGGTATTCTTTCAGTTTGGAATCCGGATTATTTTCGTAGTTGCAAGATCCTTAGTTTTCCTCATGCTCTCATTGTGGAAGGTACATGGGTGCATTTGAATGTTCGGGTTGTTATGATCAATATCTATTCTCCTCAGGAAGAATCAGATAAGCGGGAGTTATGGCGTTTTGTTACTAATTTTTTGTCGTCCTGTGATTGTCAAGCGATTGTCTTTGGTGATTTTAATTCGATTCGGAATGCATCGGAGAGAATTGGGTCTTCGTTCTCTCAATCTAATGCTGATTCTTTTAATGATTTAATCTATGATAATGATCTTGTTGATATAGCAATGGGTGGATATAAGTTTACTCGTGTTGGGGGTACTACGGCGGCGAAATTAGATAGATTTCTCATATCTCAGCAGTTATGGTCGATGATTGAGAATCATGGTGCAGTTGTGCTTGATCGTAACATTTCTGATCATCACCCTATCCTCCTAGCCCAGAGAATGCTTGATTATGGGCCGATTCCCTTTAAAGTTTTCAATTCTTGGAGCCGAATGGATGGTTTTGCGCATAAGATAAAGACTTGTTGGAACAATTCTAATGTGGTTGCGGTTTGTCCTATGTCGAGGTTCAGATTAAAGCTCAAAAATCTTAAAGGCAATATTAAACAGTGGGTGCATGATCAAAAAATGGATGATGAGGTTTTGGAGACTAATGCTCAAATTGTAAATTTGGACAAGTTATTTGATAGAGGACTAGCTAGTAGTGATTATGGAACTAAAAGAAAAGAGTTGGTGCAGCAAGTGTTGGAAGCTCAATTACGTGATGTTATGGATAAAAAGCAGAAAATGAAAGTTAATTGGTCGGTGGATGCTGATGAAAACACCCGTTTTTTTCATTCATACATTAACAATTCTAGGAAAAATCTTGCTATTCAAGGTGTTAAGGTGGGGGGTCGGTGGATTGAGGATCCTATTGAAGTTAAGCAAGCTTTCTTTGATCAATTTTCTGCTAAATATAAACGACATCAATCTTTTCCTTTGGTTTCAAAAAGTGCCAGATTCAAAGTCTTATCTCAGGAACAAAAGTTAAATATCGAGTGTGATGTGACTGAAAGTGAAGTTAAAGATGCAATTTGGGATTGTGGTAATGATAAATCTCCGGGTCCTGACGGGTTTTCTTTTGGTTTTATCAAAGAGTTTTGGGATGTCCTCAAAGATGATATTTTTGCATTTGTGACTAGGTTTTTTCAAACGGGTTTTTTTCCAATGGGATGTAATTCATCTTTTATAACTCTTATCCCGAAAACTTCTAATCCTCTCACTATTGATGATTTTCGCCCTATTAGTCTAATTGGGGTCCAATATAAGGTGATTGCAAAAATATTGGCTAATCGTTTGTCTAAAGTGTTGGATTCGGTAATAAGTTCTTCTCAGTCGGCTTTTATGAAAGGGCGAAATATCCTTGATGGTCCGCTTATATTAAATGAAGTTATCGATTTTTATAAAAAGAAGAAGAAAAGGCGCTGTTATTAAAACTTGATATTGCTAAGGCTTATGATTCTTTAAGTTGGAAGTATCTTGTGGATGTGCTTCTTTCTATGGGTTTTGGTCGTAGATGGATTAATTGGATATCTGGTTGCTTGTTCTCGACTAGAGCCTCGATTCTTGTTAATGGCAGTCCAACTAAAGAATTTACTTTTGAACGTGGATTACGTCAAGGAGATCCAATGGCGCCTTTCTTGTTCATTTTAGCCATGGAAGGTTTACATGTTATGTTGGAAGATTTAAAGGAGTCTGGTGCTTTTCGTGGATTACAGGTAGGTGATATTTCCTTATCTCATTTAATTTATGCTGACGATGTTCTTATTTTAGGGGAATGGGATGTGGAGAATCTTCAAAACATTATGATGGCCTTCTCGTGTTTCTATTTGGCTTCCGGTTTAAAGCTCAATTTATCGAAATCGAAACTTTATGGTTTGGGAGTTAGGGGATCGGATATTGATTGGTTTGCTAGAATTGCTCATGTTTCTAGCGATTCTTTTCCTTTTTCCTATTTGGGTATTCCGATTGGGGCAAATATGTCAAGGTTGGATTCTTGGAAACCTATTGTTGATAAGTTCCGTAAAAGGCTTTCTAGATGGAAAGCAAATCTTCTCTCGATTGGTGGTCGCTCTATTCTTGTGTCTTCGGTGTTGGGGTCGTTAGGTACTTATTTTTTATCTCTTTTTCGGTTACCGGTCATGATTAAAAATAAACTTGAAGCATTACGTGCTAGATTTTTTTGGGGTGGTAATGAGTCATCAAAAAAGATGCATTGGATTAAATGGGACAAGGTCTTGGCTAGTAAGGATCGTGGCGGGCTAGGAATTGGTTCCTTGGATGCACTTAATAAAGGACTTTTACTTAAATGGAGATGGCGCTACGTTACCGAGCCGGATTCTTTATGGGTTAAGATCCTTAATAATATTCATAAACCACAATCCTTTTGGTCTTGGACAAATGGTGGTTGTACTACTAAAGGAATTTGGTTTCATATCTCGAGCTTGGCTTCGGAGTTACATCAACAGAATATAATTCCTTTGGAAGCTTTAAGTCTTAAAAGTGGCAATGGAAACAAAGTGTTTTTTTGGCATGATATTTGGTGTGGTAATGCTCCTTTTCTTACTAAATATCCTCGGCTGTTTTCTTTGGAAACTAATAAAAGTTGTACGCTAGCTGATCGATGGAATAATGGTCTGTTTACTGATCAATGGCGACGCCCGATTAGGGGAGGTGCGGAGGAAAGTGAATGGCTAATGCTTCGTTCGGTTCTTAATGATGTGGTTTTGAACGATAATGTTGATAGATGGCAATGGAGCCTAGTGAATAATACGGTTTTCATTGTTAAAGATGTTCGTGAACACATTGATGAGTACTTACTGCCCGATGGTCATCCTACTCGTTGGAGTTGTTTTGTTCCACGAAAGGTGAATATTTTAGTATGGAGAGTTCTCTTAGATCGTATACCTTCTCGAATGAACCTATTTTTAAAGGGTATTGATATCCCTTCGGTTATTTGCCCTTTGTGTTCTAATGGTTTGGAAACTAGCTACCATCTTTTTTTGGAGTGT
>JAOXNX010000033.1:4366657-4377134 GCA_028566075.1 Solidago caesia
CTTAACCTCCCCCATACACCGTCGAGGTATTGGGGCTCAAAACCCGCAGAAGGCGGCACTGAGCAGTTTCTTTCTTTACCGTCATTGTTTTTCTCCTGACCCATGTTTGCTCGAACCTCCATGAACTTAAAGACTATCGGAGTATCGGGATATATATCACTTCTCTTTATTATTCTCATTATTGTTGCATTACTTGGCACATGCCATGAAAACTATACATAATAATGATTTTGACTAATTGGTGCAATAGTGTGGTAACACAGTTTGGTTATCAATCATTTGGACTGTGCTTCTGTCGTAAAACCAATCACCAACTGCATTCGCAATAGCCTGTAGATAAAAGAAAATGTGTTAATAGACAAATAAAGCTAGATTAAAATCATAGCAAACATGTACAAGATCATGAAACTTTACCTTATGGTTCAATGTCGAAGAAGGATTTCCTAACCATTTTGACTGGTATTCGCATTGGCCATGTGTAAAACAGTTATTGACAAACCATCCTCTCGATGAACCATTTCCAACAACCGAAAGTGCATCTAAGAACTCAGATCTAAAATCTATACCAAAGACAACAAGTGTTAAAAGTATCGGGTGTACGTGTGTTCTACTTGCTAGCTATCACCTAAACTAGTTGAAAAATTTTCCAAAACAAAAGAGCAATGATCTTGACCTTGTAGCCTTTGGATTTGATCCGTTGAGCATGCATTTATGTCTTGCTTGCATTTGGTAAATAGTCCTTTTGGATCTGCTTGTGGTGTGGCCAATATGTTTTGTACCTTGAAACATTTTTTTCCCCCAAAAGTCAATCAAGGTTCATATCTAATGGAACCAAGTATAAGATTTCATGTACCCGACTTGAATGTATGAAAGAACGTTGAAAGCTAACCTGGAACGTATCATACGTGGCGTGCAATATGAATACAGGCGTTTGGACATATGGTATGGCAAATTGAGGATAGAAGCACTGCGGTGTCATTTTTATAAGTAGCACACATTTAAGCTTTATCACTTAACTTTGTTTCAAAGTTCTTATAATTAATATTGGAAATGTACGACGTTGCCGAGCAGTACTTACCAAACTAGGCTTCATTTTCGAAGTGCATTCAGGATACAAGTTCTTGGCTGATCCCTATATATATGCATAAATAAATACAAACATTTATCTTCCACTTTGTGTACGTGTCTGATATGAAGGAAGGTACTAGAAAGTGAGAGGAGGTACATGTAATGTAACAATTTGATCATAGTATCCCTCGAATTTATATTCTCCAGAGAGGTCTTTTCTGTTGAATGTTAACGAGGCGCGTTAACTTTTGGCATGTATATATCTTGATGAAAACATTTTCTATTAAACAAATCATAAAAGAGTTCATTTGTACGTCTCAGTTGATCGACTTACACATGAGCAAAATAACCAGCATCGGAAAAACATTTCACTCGGGTACTTGTTGGAAAGAATGCTCGAAATTTGTCACAATGTAGTATGGAAGCCAATCCACCAGCTGAAGACCCTGACAAAAAAGCCTATATCCAAGTCGATCGACTCTTAGTTTCGCAAACTAGAAACAAACTAACAAGCCTATAATTAAAGAGAGGTTATGGATTTACATTTGATGCAGACTTCATTCCTTTGCCAAGTAATTCCTCCATAATGACATTGAAGACCCTTGCACCCCTAAAGTGAAGATTTGTAGCCTTGAAAACGAAAATTTTGTTCATATATATGGTAAATCAAACTATATATTATTTATACTTAAGTTCTGTATATGATGTAAATCTATAACTCACAGGATCAACTGCTTCTATATCTCCCGTCAACGATGATCCATCACAGTACCTAATGGTAACCCTATTCCAGTTGTAGAAATCTAGCAAAAACAATCAATAAGTTTGTAATTTCAGGGCCTTTTAAATTAATAAAACTTGTAACTATTATAACATGCCAATCTAAATACATAGTTAAGGGTATAGTTCATACTTGGATTTGATTCTTGCTTGTTGCTCATAATCCCAGTGAAGTTATAGTCAGAACTTTTCATCTTCTTCGACGAACCGTATTGACTATATGTTCGTGTACGACAGTCATCTACTGAATTGCACCATCCTCCACCCTAACATAAACAGTACGTCACCTATAGCTACACCACGCATGCATACAAACATATACTATTTAATATGATAAGTATCACTAAGGTGGCCTAGTGGTTAGACGTCATGTTTCCTCAGAAGAGGTCTCAAGTTTGAAACTTCCCTAGGTAAACATCTTGGGGGTGGCCATGGAAATGACCCTAACGGTCACGGGATATCCCAGTTAGGCCGTATACATCTTTATTCAAAAAGACTCATCATCCCTAGATGACCCAAACAGAAAAAACCTATTCCGTTTACCCGTTTATACTATTTGATAATGATCTGATATGATGTAATCATATAATAATACAAATACATGCATGTCACATGTATATGCATATACCAACACTGACCTGTATGTGAAGTAGCCAATTGTTAACACTTTCTCCAAAGCCTGTATCAAACTGGTATGCAGGCGGGCTTCCATCCAAACAAACTTCACACAACCAAATATTTACAGCAATGAAGAACAAATTAACTTTCTATTAAAAGAAGAAAAAAAAAAAAAGAAGTTGTATAAAGCTAGGATTATACATATATATATATATTCACCTGCTCCTTTGGCCAAAGCTCCTTCAATGATGGTTATAGGCACTTCACTTGTGCCTTGTATTTTTAGAAATAATGTCAATACACATATAATTAGCCATTGGTTTACTCTTACTGTTTCCATCTCTCAAAAAATATATTGCAATTGAGTTACGCAAGGTGAGATACATATATGTGTGTGTGTATATTCAATGATGTGACCATCTTTTAATTAATTATTAATAGACTCATCAGTTTTAAATATATCTATCTATCTATGATTGATGACATTATTAATGTACAACTCTTGTAAAAATGTGATATCATCCAATAGGAAAGTAGCTTCTGTTTATCAACATCAATTTCCTTTTCACCTTTGTTTTATTTACATAAAATGACATGTCTTAGTAACTTGGGGTCTTCAAAACTTCTTTATGTTGTTATACCTCTTTATCTTAAATTCATATATTATTTATTTATGCTAGATAAATTGATTTAATTTTTGTATTAAAAATAAAAGTTTTATGGAAATGAGAAAACTTTTATTTATTAAAGTGTATAAGCACGAATAACTAGCTAGAAATGAGAAAACTTTTATTTATTAAAGTGTACTAGCACGGTACCCGCGTAATACGGTGGTGTGGTGGTGGCAGCGACCGGTGGTGATGGCGGGGACTGATGGTGGTGGTGGCGGTGTCGAGTGGTGTAAGTAATTGATGTAAAGGGGTTAGTGGAGATATGTTAGAAGATAAATGATTGATAATGTAATTCAATCATTAAGGGCAATTTAAACAATTTGCAATGAGTAACTTTCAACAAAGGGATGTATTCTTTATAAGATAATATAAATAATACCATAAAAATAAGGGGATAACATATATGTTTCTATCTCCCTCTCACATTGATTTCAATCAAATGGCTAAATGTTTTAAAAAAATTTAAAGATTTTGAGGAGGGAAGCATGTATGAACATACTGCTAGAACCTTATCTTTTAAAAATAAACATTATGATAAAAAGTGTCAAAGAATTGTAATGGTTGTATGGACTGGAGGTCCATTACCACTTACCAAATTCCACTCCACTGAACGGAGCACTTGGCACGCGTGATTCGGTAAGCAAGACGTGGCACGTGCGGTTTGTAGCCCATGGGTTAGTGTTTTAAGCACCTCATATTAAGGCATTATCATAGGTAAGAATCCACAATACATATAATTAATTTGTTTGAATAAAAACATTATTAATTAATTAGCGTTATGAAAAGTATTAATGCATTATCATTATGTATGTAAGGTAATCCACAATACATATAATTAAATTGTTGAATAAAAAAAATATTAATTATTTTTATGAAAAGTACTAATGCATTATCTCATAGGTAACCCACAATACATACATTATGATTAATCATCCACAATTATATACAGATAGCACATTATATTATTATACATATGTACAACTACAGATAACATATTATACAAATATTTTATTGTGTATCTCTCACTTTCCAAAATATTGGCACTAGTGAACACTACCTTTGTCACGTGTAATAATTGTTTGTAAAATGTCTGACATAAGTCCCATGAACAAAAAATTTATTAACAACATTAACTATAATTTTTTTAGACAAAGAAAATGTGATATTCGAATGTATGCTCATATGAATAAATATGACCAATATATGTACCCCACGTCTTTTATAAAAAAAAAATATAAAAAAATTTTTTTAAAGCAAATTAATAAGTAGGAACTGATAAAGTCTATAGGTGCGGTGATCGTGCAATTGTCACACTATAGTAGTATTTATTTATCTTTAATAGTAACCACTATATATAGGTATTAGGTATATAGAATTACAACCATGAAAACGTCCTCAAGCTTTTTTATAGATGTTGAAATATATATATATATATTTCATTTCGTTTCATGTCTTTCTCATTTTAAACCAACTTAAAAGCAAGTAAATGGCTAGTAATTTCACCGTTGATGAATAGTACCATTACTAGCATACCAAAAAGTTTTATTAGGGTGGAGGGAATGGTTCAATCCCATCTCTCATCTTTCACTTTTTTTATCTTCCATGTCATCCATCTTTCTCCATCTCATTTTATATGGAATGGGCATCTTTTCCCATCTCTCATCTCACAGCCCTTTTTTTCTTTTTATTTTATTTTTTTCTTATGTAAGTACAAGTTTTATCACAAAAAAGATGCAAATGGCCCACCCACTAAAAAAAGGCTGAACATGAGTGGTTGATTGGATGAAAAAAGGTACAAGTGTCCCACCCACTTATCTATATGATTACATAGTGCGAGATTGAATTCGGCATGCACATCCCATTTTCCATCTTGCTTTCTTCATCTTGCAGCATGGGGGGCGGAGTAACAAATGGTACCGCGTGGTACCACTCACCATCTTGCACCATTCCCTCCTCTCTAAGAGGTATACAAGATGGGAAAAGTCTTGAACAAAGCTTATTACACCATAGTTTGAGTCATATAGAGCTGGAATAATCAATAAGCTCATGCATTAGATCAAGACAAAGTCAAGATCAAGAAAGAAGATACGTTTCCATCGATCCGACGATTATCCCAATTCCATAGTATGGCTCAAGAATCGCTCCCCCTAAGACAGTTGCGAATTGGAAGAGTTGGGTACAAGACCCATATGTAGTATGTCAGATACTGTTTTATAGCTATGCATCTCTAGTATTGTAAATAATCTATTGGTGCTCTTGTAAAACTATACCTATATAGTTGATTCCTTGGGAAGAAATAATGAAAATATCCACCTTTCCAAAATAAAAAACGAAAGTTTGCAGGTATTAGTTTGAATACTTTCTAACTTATATTGAGACTTTGAGAGTAAAGTCAAGAAATCGTATTTGGCAATCCAATGAGTTTATTAGGGTGAAGGGTGTGGTCGGTTCTTTTTTCTCGGTTCCACCATCGGCTCTTTATCGCCTAGCAGTTTCTCCACTCCCTACTTTCCGGCAAGTTTTGGCACGCGGTTTCGGTTATATAAACCGGCCCCATGGAGCCGATCATTTTATACGTTGGAAGCGTGCTGTTGACCATTTTTTTATGGGGGTGTGATTCACCACCATTGATGGCCGGAAACCTAACTTTTAAATTGGGGGTTTCGATTTTAAGGCTTCTATTTTGATTTTCTTGGCTTTTTATTGCCGGAATCGAAACGCGAGCTGATACTCCCCAACGTTTACCCTTTATTCCGGCAAGATTTGAAACCCCTTGACTTTTCCAGCGAGTCTTGTCTTCTCCGTTTGGGGGTTTTTAAGGCCGTCGCGTTTTGGGGGTTTCATGTCTTCTTTCTTTATGGGGGTTTGCATGTGTCCTCTTCTTGTTTGGGGGTTTCTTTTCATCGCTGGTCATTTTCTATGACTTTTCCGACGACCCCTTTTGGGGTTTTTGCTTACTGTTGCTGCTATGCTTACTGTTTCTATATATTTATGCTTGTTTACATGATATTACCGTTAATTACTTGATTGTGATTAGCTTGGTAGTATTAGTTTAGCGGTAGCGTTGCCGGAATTTTTATTCCGTTGTGGTGTTACTGTTTTTGTTCCATTTTAAGCAATATTTGGCCACAAAACTCATAGCTTGTCTGTGATGATATCGTTGAATAATTTAGGTTGTCGTTTATGTTGAATGGGCGATGATGATAACAACTTTCGTAAAATGGGACTCGGATGATCCGATGCGTATCTTAGCGGAGTAAACCTTCGGGTTGGCAATCATGGCGTCTCCGACTTCCGATTTCCCGACCCCTAATTTCCGAGCCCTATTTTTTTACAAAAAAAGTTTTCCGGAAACTGTTCCGGCTTTAGTTTTAGCAATTGTTCCGGCTTTAGTCTTAGCAAATTTTGACAAGTTTTGGCGTGTACACGTTTCGTAATATAATTGGTTGCCAACTTGTCATTTAATGGAAAGTTACACTAGTAAATCACAACTCGAGCCAACCAACTCAGTTTTCATTTTCCCCTAAATTGTAGCTCAACACACACTCCCATTGTCCACAAGACCACAAGACTAAAAACCCTTTTCTCAATCAGCAAATCTAAGAAAACAAACAGGGGGTTGTCGTAAATGGGCACTTTAGGAAGAGCAATCTATCTAGTCGGATCTTGGATCCGGGTCGCCGGCCAAACCGTTGATCGTGTCGGCTGCACTCTTCAAGGCAGTCATCTCTTTCAAGAACAAGGTTTTAAACCCCCCAAACCCCCTTTTTTGTATTGCCTTTTATGTGTTTGTTGAAATGCCCAATAGAAGTTTAAAATAATTTTAGGGTTGGAAATGAATTTGAAATGATGGGTTTTGTAAATAGTCTTGAATTTGATGTTTGTGGACTTAAATGGGGTTATTTTGTTGATAAATTTATGAGCTTTTTGTGTGTATGTACTGTGTGTGATTGTTAAAGATAAGGATGTGAAGTTAGAGTTTTTTTTATTAATCTGTTAGTTGTGGTGCTCTTGGATAAGTAGGTGATTTTGCAGGTGTAGTTCTGTGTGTTTATTATCGCTCAGTTATTGGGAATTGTAGCAAGTTATTAGGTTGTAACATACGGAAGGGTTGTGTCTTGAACCATATCACCTGGTCGATTGGTTTTGTGTTGTTTTGTGTTTATGAATCGTGGTCAATTAGTTAATTAGGTAATGAGACAATTGTAGTTTATAGAAGGCATTATGTTGTTACACTTGCATACCATGTCATTGACTCTAAGAATAACTGGTGTAATACTGATTGTTATAATGGTGACTGAAGCTAATTATGTTGGATACTTTTCTGGTTATGCTTTGTTAATTGGTTGTCGTAACTTATGAGTAATCCAGTCTCTCTTTCATTACTTTCTTATTTTGTTAAAGAAATTTTATGATTGATGACAATTTTATGTTGTTACACTTGCATACCATGTCATCTCCAGTGTAACTTTTATTTATTTTATCCAATGTAATGTATTCCATGATCGGTTTTTTTGATATTGCATATCCTGGCTGTTAATCTCGGATTAGTCACCTTGTCTTGTGACTTTTTCCGTTTATTAGTTTTTGACATTCTTGACTGTTAGTCTTTTTCTTTTCTCATTGTGATGTAACTTATGTTAATCTTTATATCCCAAATGCTATTCATATTATTGTGAAATCTTGAATTGAACTGTATTAGCAACTTAACCTTAAATCTTACTTCAGTGTCTAGGCACAGGACGCTGATGAATTTATTTGATAAAGACCCCGTGATTGACAAAGATGCGTTCGTGGCTCCCGGTGCTTCAGTCATTGGAGATGTTAAAGTGGGGCGTGGTTCCTCTATTTGGTATGGATGTGTTCTTAGAGGTAAGCAGCAAAATCTATTACCAAAACCTGTGTGGCAACCTTAACGTTTTCTCACTTTTTCGTTTCTATCTTCCATCTTGTCAATGCTCCTTAACTTTTGTCGTCTGTTGTTTTACTAGATGTATGAAATATAAATCTGTCAGAAAGTTGTAGGATGAGTCCAGGTTCCTAGAGAAAAGTGAAAAGCCAACTGTTTTATCTTCCATTCTTTTTGGTCATCTAGTCACACATAGTATATATCATTAGAAATTTCTGGATTGCGTTAAATTCCATATCTATAGGTTGAAAGTCCTGTCCTTAATAGAATCACAACAGTTTTACTTGGGTGTTTGGACTGTTGTGAATGGAACTGATTGATGTTTAAATGGAGGCTACATGGCTATTTATAACACTCAACATAATAATTTTGAGAAAAGACTGTAGGATTGGCCTGACATGTGGCTTTGTTTTATTTTGTTGCCAAGAGACATTCTTGCTTCTGATTTCCTGGTTAGCATCAAACTAGGGTTTGATGTGGACTTCAATTTATAGAGTAATGATCGCTAGATTCATTCTGCAAAACGGATCTGACCATGTTAGGTGTTTAAAATAAACGGAGCAAAAAAACATAGTTATATAGTACAATTAGAACCATAGAGATAGGGAATTAGCCTGCATATTTCAAACCCAGAAGCTCTCCGTCTGTACCACAATCAATGCACCAGTTTTTGTGTAGTATTCTCCTAAACTAAAGACAGCATTTCCCTCTCTAGGAAGACAATCTGAATGGCGTCTTTGCTTGTTTCTAAGCATAACAAATAGCTGTGTAATATAACTTTTGACTGGAATCCTCTATTATCATTATTGAGGGACATTTAAGTATTCAATCCCTAAACAAACACTTCATGTTAAACTAAGGGCAGTGTTGCGTTAATTTGTGGGGGAGGGAATAAAAAACTAACACGTTTTCTGATTTTCGAGGGGATAAATCTATCTTGTTGATGTAATTGTTTGTCTTGAGATGGCCAATTTGTTTGAACTCTATATTGCATGCCACCCATGACCCTTTTAAAGTCTTGATATTGTCTCTAAAGTTATTAAACACATTATAGAATGCGAGTAAATTAACAATTGTGAATCTATTGCCATGTTCAGATTTCTGGTTGTTTAGTTAAGCAACTTCATATAGAAAGAGGGTAAATATAAATAGAACATTAATTCATACAGAATTTTAAATTTTGAAAATATAGAATGCACAAAATGTGGTTACATATCCCCCCTTGTCTCTCTCTTCTCTAACATGAGCTCCATCTGTAGGTGATGTGAACAGTATCAGTGTTGGATCGGGAACAAACATCCAAGACAATGCTCTTGTTCATGTAGCCAAATCTAATATAAGCGGGAATGTTATGCCAACAACAATAGGCAACAATGTTACTGTAGGTGAGTCCCGTTGGTCTGCAAAATGTGAACCATACCTACCTCACTTCTTCCTATTCATCAATTAGTTTGCAGTTAGAGCCACAATTATGTATTGAAATCTGTAAACAGGTCATGGTGCTGTCTTACATGGATGTACTGTTGAAGATGAGGCTTTTGTTGGCATGGGCGCAACCCTGCTTGATGGAGCTCATGTTGAGAAAAATGCAATGGTTGCCGCTGGATCCCTTGTCAGGCAAAATACAAGGATTCCTTTTGGAGAGGTTTGTAGCTTCTTACTAACTTCTGTATAATCCAGTGGGTGTGCACATGTTTATCACATGAAGATGTAATATTTTAGAACTGCATCTCTTGAAAGGCTTTTGTTATGGTAATGACATTTCCTCCACTGCTTTTGTATCATTGAAAAAGATAGAGCTACGTTTAACTAGAGGTGGCAAGATGGTCAGGCTTGGTAATAAGTCTAAGTGGATTTCAGTCGAAACTGCCCCATTTTTAAGTGCGTTTTGAGACGGGCCAGGTGGGTTTGCACGTAGCTCCTTTTTGTAAAATTATTTATAGATAATGAATGTGTTAGTTATTATTAGAAGAAGATAATTATTAAAATAATAAAGTTATCTTTGAATAAAATGATTTACGATGTTGCTTGTGTTAAAAATAGACGTTGGTCACGTTCTTAAAACCATTTTATTCATTCGACCTTTTAGATTCTTTTAGTTGAATATTTTATTTGACACATTTCTGCCGTTTGAGATCAAATATAACTCAAATGTACTTATTAATAAATAAATGATTTGAAATTCCACCTCTACATTTGATACAAATTTAAGGCCATCTCCCCTATCCCAAAACAAGTTTAATGTTTAATTCAGATTGGTTCGCTAGTTCCATGGCAAAATAAGGTTCTCGGATGCATAGTTGTCAAAAGCGGTGGCCTGGTGCGCCTAGGCGCAAAGCGCAGGCGAAGCCCAGCAGTGGCGCCTGAAACCCTAGGCCCAAGGCCCACCTGCTGTGAAAAGCGCTGGGAAAGGAAACCGGTTTTAAGGGAA
>JAOXNX010000033.1:4405979-4420662 GCA_028566075.1 Solidago caesia
TGGGGGTGCCCCCCCCCCCCCCCCCAAAAAAAAAAACCCTAAAGAAGAACCGCCTCTGCCTCCTTGCGATTTTGCATATTTGCAAGGAGGAGTTGCAGATTCACAGGAGCTTCCGAATTTTATTTTTTTTATTTTTTTTATTTTTTATTTACTTATTCTTATCTATTCGAGGATAAGATTTTTTGGGAGATTGTCTGAGCATAAAGATACACAATCAAAATTTCCAACTATATACGTTTTTCAATTTCTATGATTTCCAAATTTCCTTTTCAATTTTAAAGATTTCAAGGTATGTTTTTCATGATTATGTTTAATTTATAATTAATTTGTTATATAGAGTTTCATAAATAATGTAATCAACCAATGTTTAGATAGATTTGTGTTATGGTGGATTGTGAGAGAATTTAAATGATTGTTTATGTTACATGCGATTACATATGAATCGTTCATTACAACTGCTAGAAAAGAATTAATTTATAAAAAGTTAATTTCACAATGTTAAAAAAAAGTTAAGTTTAGATTTTGAAAGTTATTTTTATTTATAATGAAAAGAAACATACTACTATTAATCTATTCAAACGATAATTATCTAGGAGGTGTCAAAGAGTGATTCTTACGCAAATAATAAAGATCGCCAATCAAGGAATGTTCTAATGATATTTTATTTGGTTTCATCATTTCATTATCGAAAGACAAATGCCTCTATGATCATGGCTAGTGTGAAAATAATATTATTAAATATGGTTACATACATTTCATAATTATATATTTGAGAGCTTCGCCTATCACGCGGTAAACATTTCATGATTTTGTTATACCTTTATTATTATATAAAACTAGTCTTTAGATCTATATGAATACACATATAGATTTATTATGTTTATATTTTATAAGACATGAGATGTTTATATTTTTATTCGTTACATTTATTTTAGACAATGATTTAGATTTATTTGAATGACTTATGAGTGCTATTAAAGTTTTAGTAGAAAAATACTCTATGTTATATATGAATCTTTAATTTTATAAGAAATGAGATGTTTATATTTTTTCGTTACATTTATTTTTGGAGTTATTATGTTAGTTTCATATATTATATATGCTTGTTGCATACATATTAATGTCATATAATGGTTATTTACATAATCACTTTAATATTCTTAAGTTGGAAATTCAAAATAATCATAAATTTTTTTTTTTTAATAATTGTGCAATCAATTTATAAATATAATTGTAGTTTTTGTTATGTGTTTAAAAAGATGACAAAAGAAGAAAAAAAATAGCTTGTATTTTTAGACAATATATATAAAGAAAACCATTTTTCTTGCATTTCAGTTTGGCATTTCCAGGTGTTTTTTCAAGTAATTCATTTTTTTGTGTGGCATTACTAGCATAATTAAGGTAGCATTTTCAATCCTTTTATGTGTATTTGAATTCAGAGCCGGTCCTGAAAATTCGGATATTTAAGGCGAGATGGTTGAAAATATGTCATATCAAAATGTTATAAAAAAAAAAACAATATCATATTAGACTTTGGAATCTAGTTAAGCTAAGCAGCTTATCTCAAACTGATTTTATTGAATAAATAAAAAGTTACAACTCACAAATAAACTCCGATTTAAACTACATCATAATGAATGACCTAAAATGATGTCTACGCGCATCTTTTGATGCAAAATCCTCAATTACTTTGTCATAATCTAAACTAGCTAAAAGTCTACTTTCAATACTTAAAACTGATAAATCGTTTAGCCGCTCTTGACTCATTCTACTCCGTAAATAAGGCTTCAATAACTTTAACTTTGGAAAACTTCATTTTGCGGATGCTATTATGATTGCTAAGTTAGCAAAATCTTGTAGGCAAGTAAAACATTTGGAAACATATCCATCGTCCTTTATAAACTCCATGATTTGATTAGATGTCCACCTTCTTTCTCCCTCATATGCTACACATGGCATCATGGCCTGCTGTTTAAAGAGAATGCATAACTGTTTAATGTTTAATTTTTTTTTTCTATTTTGGGCACCGAATGGTTGTAAACGCGAAGACATAACTGTTTAATGTTTAATTTCCAAACTAAAGATAAAAAAAATATATACAATGCAAAAACAAATTTATATACAAAATCAAGATATCAACAAGAACATGTAGAAAATCCAAGCAAAAAATATATTCTGGTAAAATAAATTACATAAACCAATATGCTTGGAAAGATATCACTAGATGATTGGTGATCTTTTAAGTCTTGAACTCAATTGATGTAATCGAATTCCAAATACCAAAATTCAATCCTCTTTAGTCTTGATCCTCGGAAAATTAATTTAAACAAAACAATTATTTTTGAAAAAAATATAAATATATAACAAAATAATGCTTATAAGAAGACAATTATGATGATGATGAATATATATACAGTGATGGGTTATAGATATCTAACTATGTTTGCAATTGAAATTCTGATACTTATAAAAAATAAAAAATGAGGGTTAACTGGTTAAAGTTGAGAGACACATGGAATTAAAAAAAAGAAAAGTTTTATAATTTTAAGTCCTTATATGCATGTACATTGTAGAAAATCTTTTTTTGTCGTTTGCTTGTTTGTAATTTTGTACGTAGCATGGCCTTGTATTTTTTTTGGGAAAATATCCAAATCGTGATGTTCAGGGCGGTCACCCACTTAGTCCGCCCCTAAGTTCAACCCTGTTTGAATTGCTATTTAGGTTCGCCCCTAGGTTCCATGACAATGTTGGCATCATTTCTTCATTGGGGGTTCGTCGTAGGCTCGTGTTGTGGTAGAGATGAAGTGGAGACGAAGGGGTGGGGCCTATGACCGTTGAACCATATTAAAAATTTTCCTTTTTAATTAATTAGAAATAACAAAATAGTGAGGAAGAAGCAAGGTAGAAGTAACGAAGGTGTTGGCAGGAGTGTGTTAATGGGTATGTCAATAAGGAAGTGTTGACGTAGCGCTGATGTGACAACGAGGAAGAACTGAGGAAGGGGTTTCACTATTGGGAGAGGTCTAACTGGAATCGTGTTATGATAATTTGAGTATGATTTCCATGACTTTGATGTGTTGTTAGATTGAGAAGAGATCAATTGACGGTTTCACACCATCAATATGCATCTACGAACCATTAAACCTGGTTGAGTTGCTTACCATCTTCGACTCATCTATCACCAAGATCCAAAATGATGTCGGCACACAAACTCGGGTTCCCCTTCCCCCACTCATCGAGGACATGTTAGCCATCTTTCATTGCTTGGAGACATTTCTTCCCGATCACCAATGCCATCCACCAAAGTTTGTTTTTGTTGAATCCAAATACATATAGTCCGTTTTATATAAATTCTACTACATTCTCATCCAAGAATGCAAGAGAGAAAAGTTGTTTAAGTTGTAAGTATTATTATTCTAGTCTTAAAGATTGATTATTTCAAATCGATCTCTTAAATGTGATTGAAATAAGTTTGAAGTTAGGTGCTTGCCACCTAGTTGGGATTCGGGCTAAGCTTAAAGAAATATTCGGGTCATTTTTAAATAAATAGTCTAATAATAAGAATTGGTTAAGCTTAGAACTAAACATAAAAATAAGAATAAGAATAGTCCTTGCTCAACTACTATGCAATTTAATGATATTTTATGAAATAAAAGTATTTAAAAATCCATATTTCAGAATTCAGACTATAATATCTATATGTATAATTGTACTATATTATAAACCATTTAAAAATAGATTTTAAAATTTAAAAACATTAGGTAAAATAAAATGACTATTTTGCCCCTAAGCATACACACAAATTAAATTAAAAAGTCTTCTATCAATAATAGAAAATCAATATTTGATCATAAAAATGGAAACTAATTAATATAAAGGGAAAATCAAATATGCAGTTGACTGCATATTTGATAGATACAGTTTCACACACAAACAAATGGATGATTGATATATTACAAAAATGCCCCTCTGATTTTTAAGCTAACTGTTCCAAAAATTTAAACAGCCAACATCACCCAAGCCATCCCCTAATATAAATTAGCTAATACAAACCTTTAATTATCATTCATTTTCAACGTCAATAAAACCGACCGTCATATAAAGTCGACGGTTGATGAAATCGATTGTTGGATCCGTTTATCTCACTGAACAATT
Organism: Solidago caesia; assembly: GCA_028566075.1. Classification (NCBI taxonomy): domain Eukaryota; kingdom Viridiplantae; phylum Streptophyta; class Magnoliopsida; order Asterales; family Asteraceae; genus Solidago; species Solidago caesia. The sequence goes on from JAOXNX010000033.1 coordinate 4,410,135, forward strand.
ATAAATTACAGCAGCATGATTTTAGCTATATTTAGAAGTGTGGACCCTAAGCATATAAAAAGGGAAAACAAAGTCAAAAAACACAAAGATTATGTAAAATCTTATATATGATGTGGTGACAACCATCAGTGAACCCATTCCGTCCCCAACGCTCTTCGTAACCTTATAAAATTCTCTTTTTTCCATCATTCCAACACTTTATTTTTTATTTTTCATTTTCTGACAATTTCTTTATTTTTTATAAATTTTATAATAATTTAATTGTTGAGGGGCTCAAGTTCTATAAATTTTGTCCACAATAGACAAAAAAAAGAAAATAAAAAAGTTCATATATTCATAAAATTCCCATTTTACCCCTGAAACAAACATTGTCTCCCTCCTCTAACTAACTGAAACAAAAACAAAAACACACACACACAAATCACATTTCTTTTCTCTTTCACACTGAAAAGCACAAAAAAGTGTAACCGCACCTTCCACTGCGTGATAGAGAACACACACAAACACACACCACACTGTGTAACTGAAACCCTAGAAAGTATAATATATAATATATAGTCATATAGATATATAGTGTGAGGTTTTATGAAAGGTTATAGAGACAATGGCGGGCGGAGTACGACGGTATACGACGACGTTTTTGGTGGACCGCCGAAGTTTGGAGCTACGACGCTTCCGCCGCGTCTCGAAGACTACACTGAGATATTTCAAGGCTTTCACGCTTCCCGAGGCTCTTCAATTCCGGTTTTAGATCTTCCGGCGCCGGCGGATGAATCTGGAGACGTTTGGTTTGATGCTCGGAGCTCTAAGCTTGACTACTGTGAGGTTTTTGGAGGTTTCAACGGTTTTGATTTTGCTGTTTCTTATGAACAGTTGTTTGGTGGCTTGAAAGTTGCAGATGATGATTCTTCTGATGATGCTTGGTAAATATAGTTTATACATATATATTATTATATATCTACATTTACTTATATTTATATATATATATATATATATTTTTTTTATGTGTTTAATAGTTTATTCTGTTTTATTTTTATTTTGAAATAAATTTGTTGACTGTTAAAAAAGTGTGTTTGTGTGTGAGGGTATATATATATATATATATATATATATTTCTAAGATTTATATGTGCTTGGTAAAATATGTTCTTAGTTTGACTCATATATAAATGTATGCTTCACTAGGAAGGGAGATTTTGATTAAGTAATGAAAGTGACAGTTGAACATTGTTGAATTGGACCTGGTTTTTGTAATTTAGTCTCTATGTTTTCTAGGAAATAGTCACTAGGTGATACTGCTAGTTATTTGTTCTAATAAAGAGATTATCAAGGGAAGGTTAAGGGAGGGAGCGGGGGAGGGGAGGGACTATCAAGTTGATTTCTGGTGGTCAGGCAGGGGTAGGGGCCGAGTTGGTTTTAAAGGTCTACTATTTGACAAAGTGATGAGTAACGTGATGTTCATTGGATCCGCTTTTTAATGGTTTAACAAAGATATGTACATTTTGGAATTTAAGACCTTTTTTATGATTTGTCATATATGCAGCTTTATTCAAGCTTAAGTTGGCAATTAACCACATAACATGAACACTTTTATGGTATTTTTCCTTTTAGTTTAAGCTGTATGTGTACCCGTTTTATGTTTATGGTTATGTTTATTGTGAATATTATATTCATATAATTGATGTGCCTCATTAAAATATAGTTGCATTTGTTTGTGTGTGTGTGGATAGTTGCATATCCGGGTTGTTGTGTCCATAAATTCATAGTTAGTTCTTGTCAAAAGTTTGTTAATGTCCTTCCAGTTGTCACATGTTTCTGTTTTGGGTGCTCTATGAGTTTATAGAGGCAATAAAGAGGTCAAGTTGTTTTATATAAGCTAAAATAATCTTAATCGTCCAAATTGCTATTTGTTTCATTTGTGGTACGACTCCAGCTCAAAGTGAATCACTATCAGATGAATCAGATCCTAACGTTTCTTTGGAAATTAATCAGTAAGCGCCCACTGCAGAATTAATGAGTTATCTGGTGAGAAATCTCAGAACGAGCCTAAAATGGAGGCAGAGAAAGATGTGTTGAATGGTAATAAAACTCGATATTCTGATGTTCCTGTATCTAGTGTACTAGACAACCAGGCCCTCCCAAGTAAAATAGAAAACGAGAATATTTTCTCACTTTCTAACAATGAAAACTTCCATGACTATTTGGATGCACCAACTGTATGTTTATCTTCACAGGATGTGCCAACCCCATATGCAGGAACTCTATAGGAATATACCATAGTTCAGCTACCCCAGATTGTGGCTGCAGTGGAACACCTCTGCTGGTAGAAAGGTGGTTACCAGTAGAAATGAAAGACAATAGTCTCCATTCCCATGCTGGTACCATTGCTTTGCTTTTCTTTGCTCCTATATGTTCTGTAATTCACCCATTTTATACTTATGCGCTTTTCAATTTCTTTCCGTTCTAGTTATGTTTTATCAGATCTTTTTATTATTCTTATTTATGGACCTGTGGTGCTTAGAAGAACTAGATTCTTGGATTGTTTTTAGTAATAATTCTGACAAAAGTTGTATTGCAATTAGCCAAAGCCAATGCAATAAGTAAGAAGACTTGGAATAGGATGTAAGTTATAACCTTACTTATTAATATAGTATGTAAATGTTTGCATTGCCTTGGTATGTATGCTAAAGAATTACTTAAATGTCTTCTAATAATCAAAGTTGGAAAACTTGTAGGTAAAATCAATTTCCATCATTATGTGGTAACTGTCGCTAATTAGTAATTTGGTGAACTTGCCAATTTTTTAAGGATAACTGAAAATGAAATTGGTGCATCTTTTGCTCGAGTACCTTTTGTATCACTTGCACCTTTAGCCCTTAACAGTTCTGATTCGTTACTTTGTGAAGGAAAAATAACTATTCGGGATTTGAGGATAGTCTTTAACATATAACCTGGCAAATGGTATGTATTCTTAACATAACCACTATATATACCAGACAGATTTGGCCATTACTTAATAGGTTATACTGAGTGTTTGATGAGTTGATAGGTTGAGATGGAATGTTGCAATCTAGGTTGTTGAGAATATGAAGTATTTGTCCCATCTTCGAGAACCTGGTATTTCAATACAACTCATTACATTAAAGCTTTATGTTTTTGGGTAAACCATCTTGTATCTTTCACATGTCTCGTTAAGTGTCTTGAGTACTAGTTTTAAAAGCAGAAGCTCATTGGTTGATAGCAAATTGTAAGTGTCCATGTTTTGATTTTTATCAATTAGTTATCGTATCGTACCTGTCACGTGTCTTGTTCAGTGTCATGAGTACAAGTTGTACGAAGCAAAAGTTCATTGCTTGATAGCAAATTGTAAGTGTCCATGTTTTGATTCTTATCAATTAATACTAGGATTTTGGTTTCTTCCATTGTGCTTGTTTGTTTGAACCTGTCAACACTATGTAGAACCCACAAGAAGTTAATCTCACTTCCTAATCACGATATAAAACTGAAACTGAAATCGAAATCCTGGAACTGCAGTGAGGCCTTTTATTATAGGAAATGTTGTGATAAACTACAATCACATTCCTAGCTTAAAAGATGTTTGGATGTGCGTTTTCATTTTGGAAGTTGATACGTACAAAACAAAACAGAACTTAAACATACACAACATGTAAAAGTAGTATATCGCACAATATACAACAATATATAACATAATGTCGTATATTGCTGGTTATTGTTACAACTGTTGTTATATGCAGATAAATGGTACATATACAAATAAGCTACAATACAATTTTATGACAAAAATGATGTGCAACAACTACAATGAAAAGGAATCAAGAAAAAAGAAAAGGTTACTTCAATGGTTCAATGTAGTTGGTAACACATCATTTTGCGAGAATATTTATTTGTAAGGGTGGAGGGATGCTCCTATCACGACAGCTCTATTTTGCATTAAATTTTATCCTCACACATGTACAAAAAATATATATATATATTTCATAACATCTACAATATCCGCGATATCCACAAATAAAAGCATGTAAAGAAATTTATTTATAGCATTAAAGGTGTCTTGAATGTTTTATTTTTCATTTTTTTTTATCTATTCTTTCAATAAGAATAGTTTTCGAGGGGGGGTTTACCAGAAACCCATTTTCGTCTCCTCGGTGTTGATACATCATCTTTTTCATGAAACCTACAAAGCGCCATTGTGAGGGTAATGCACAACGCCATTTTGGGAACGTGCGTGTACAACACCCTAAACGACGTTGATGAGAAGGAAAAAAGTGTATGTACAACGTTGTTTTTAAAATATAGTTGTTAGGCATTTAAACAAAATCAAACCATTTTTAAACCATGACGTCCACACTCACACCGTGGCTTTCACCATAGTTGGTTGACCTTGCGAGCAGAAGCCAAAATATCGATTATGTTGAAACCCTACATGGTGGATGATCTTCACCACAACGATCGATATTGTCGAACAACGTTAGGCATTTCACGTTTGCTAGTTGAGCAAACTAATGTTACACCTAAAAAAAATCTATCTTATAGGTCTAGCTAACAAATCCAGCCACTAACCTTACCCACGACTTCCAACCTTAATTTCTCAAATTAAATATACTCTATTTGCTATTTATCTACATATATATTTTGCCGTTGATATTGACTATCTACCAATTCGATCCTCTTGAAAATCTCTTGTGGCTATCACAAGTTAAATATTGAGTTCATAAAATGACGAATAACAGAAAGAAGTTTGTGTATAAATTAGAAAATGTTAAAAGCAGGGTATTTTTTTTCTTAGGTATTGAAAAAAAAGTTGCATCTTTTGTAGTTTATTCTTTACTAAAGAATAGTTATTATTATTATTATTGGGATTTGCTAACCAGTGCCCCGGGGGCATTGGTTAGTATGCATTTAATGAAATCAAACTTTCTTAAAATATAAAAATATACATTAATGATCATATAAAAATGGTAATTATTAGATTGAATTAATGACCATTAAATGTAATTTTTGATTATTTAGGAAAGATTGAGTTCATTAAATGCGTACTAACCAATGCCCCGGGACACTGGTTAGCAAACCCCTTATAATAAATGTGAAAATAGTTAAACGTTGAAAAAGATAATTAACCCAACCCGAGTGGACATGCGAGTCTAAAGTCTAGGAAACTATAAACCCGTCTTGTTAATTTCAGATTAGACAGAGAGCAACCTTATGATAAATCAATTAATTTCCTTGGCCTCAAAATAAATCTCATCAACCCAACGTAGACTTACTAATTAGCCCAGCATTATCTACTATTATTAAACTTCAATTCATATACTTATATCATAAACATATATGTCTTAACTTATCTCCTCCTAGTTTTATCCCTAATGATCATCATTTCTCCTGTGTTTCTGGAGAAATCTTGTGTATCATTACAGCAACAAAACCTTTATCTTGTTCATCATAAGCAACGGATGTTAATTCACCACTACGAAGATGTGATTTTTCGCTTTCATTCAAGGATCTTCTGAACTGGGCTTGTTCGGAAAGTCCTTCAACGGCCACAAAGATTGAATCAATGCATTTAACTATGTCGATTAGTATTGACGCGACTGTGATGATTGGTATTGTTTCAAGAAGATCCCATTCTCCTACAATTGAAGTTCGCAACGTAGTTTTTACCTCTTTTACCGTCTTTTTACATGTTTGTAGATGCATGGTCGAATTAGAAGGATAGGAAAATGACTTTATTGATGATGCTAATTCTTTTAGAGCTTTTCCAGCCTCCATGCTCATTTTTGTGCATGGTTCTTGAATACTTTTCCGAAAGTCTGAAGGTGCCTGTAATATATAAACAAGGTAAAGCAATTACTGAACTTTGTTATTTATAGGAAGCATATTATATAACAAGATGTTGGTTATTGCATAAAACTAACTATTACTGTAAAATAAACAAGACAACATCTTGACTAATAGATCATAATCAAGATAATAAAAACTGATGTACGAAGATTCACAGAGCACAAGTATATAAAACTGATACACAAAGCTTCACAGAGCACAAGTGTATAAACAAATATATAAAACTGATGCATCAGCGATAAAACCAATTAATCATGATGGTCATCTTTATTCATCGATACCGAACATGATGCACAACGATTTTCAGTTAAGGGAAAATGATTGTTTTATTTATTTTACTTTAATAATTGTTTTTTTCGAACTAATACCTATATAACAAATTTTTTGTATACAGTTTATGTATTCAAAAAATACATATATACTTTTGCTCCTTTATATTAGTGTACGTAGTTACTACTAAGACACTCCCATTGGGCTCATCACTTCTCTCATCCATTAATGTCACGTCAGTACTTTCTACTGACACACCTCTGCCAATGGGGCCTCCTTACTTTCTTCATCACTTTATTTAATTTTATTAATTTATATATGTATATACACATACATCCACACACATGCATAAAAATATTAAAAAGTGAAGACCCACACACCCTCATCACAATCTCATCAGTTAATTGAGGGAAGCAACCGATGCATCAAGTGATGACATGGTGCCAATGGCATCACTATTGATGAGCTATTGATGGGCAACCGATACCTCCCATTGGGAGAGCTTAAGTGAAATTGTTACAATTTTGTATATGTAAGCATTAAATACATATAGGGCTTCATTTGAATGTGAATATGAGAAAGAATATGTGAAACTTATTCATACTTGAAATTTGGAATCAAGATATCCATTTAGAGCTTCAATATGGTATGCACATTGCCTTGTAAGAACACCAATCTTCAAATATTGTTTCCATGGGTGACTAAACCGAAAGTTGCCATGTCCTGGTTCCCACCATGCAAAATTTGCCTGCTTTCGCATATACTGGTTAATAAATGTATGTGTATATATATATATATATATATATATATGAGGAAATGATTCGTAATGCAGATTTGTTAAGAAAAAAATTTCCATTTTGCCCTCTGAATTTTATTAAATGTACATATTGAATCATCGGTATGTGAGAGGTGCAGTACCTAAGGTTACGTAATTACAAAATAGCTAAGTAAATTTACCAGGGATTCCTCAGTGGCTTTAGAATTAAGAACACTTTTGTAAGCTACAAGAAATGATTTGTCATTTTCTTTAGATTCATCTACTTTATCTCCCTCTGCTGGAAGTTGGAAAATTTCTCCTCCAAATCCTGCTAATTTTGTTGTAAATTTATACAATAATTATTAAATTTATACAATATCTAACGTTGAGTATAATCGTATATGATAATGTACCTTCTAAGAAGCGAGCAAGCTTTTCCAAATTGGAAACGATAAGATTATGAACATCTTCGCCAGCCCATACAGGGCAAACACATAGGGAAATAATGATACATGTTGCACCACCTAAGATGATTGTCGATAATCGTTGGTGCGCTAGTTCTAGGATTTTATCAACACGATAACCCGACACAGCTACTAAACTGAATGTGAGGATAAATATCAGCACCCCATAATCGTACCTCCTTTTTATGTGAGGAATGAATCTTGAAAAGGTAGCTGCCGCGACTACATGTAAGAAGTTTCGCAGTTAAAACCACTGTATATATAAATTGAAAACAAAAGACTTTGGTCCAAGAACAATGGGTTCACCTAAAAGAAAGACAAGGCATCCAAGAACAATAGGTTCAGCCTTTGGTCCAAATAGGCTAGCAAAGTATTTGGCCCCAAGGCCCAGTACACCGGCTACCAAAGTGGCGAAACCTCTATTCATACCTTTGCATAAGGTTGCTCCTAACAAACACCAAAGTGAAATAACAACATTTTGATTAGATGGAAGCGTAAGCGAAACAAATTGGGTAAACATGTTACCATATTCATGAGAGATTTCAAGAACTTACCGGCCGTGTACTCAAAAACCACGACGACTGTCAAGATAGCCCAAATGCCTGCATCACCTATGCCTTTATAAAATGGCCTAACATAGTAAACCATAGAGACTAATGTGATTGCTAACGCCACCTTGAACGAGTGCATGATTCTCCTAGGGTCATCTTTCCCGAGCTTTTCTACTCTCTTAACGAAATCGACAATTGAAGCCTTCATTTTCAAAGATGAAGGCATGAAGACAATCTCCATGATATAAAGTAAATGAATTTGGTGAGATATATAAGGAGTGTGAATCTTAAAGAGAGTAAAAAAAGGCAAGTGGTGTTCATGCATTTGGAGGGTTCTCTCCAGGCAACATTACAAATAGTGGAATTTTGGTGCTAATTAAAAGCTTTATATATTGTAATTACAAACGTTTCATAGATAATACTTTTATTAATATCGAAGGTTCATATATTGAACCACTCATTTGCATTTTTAATTTATATTATGGAGGTAATTAGATGACGTTAACAATAACTTAACAGACATTTCGACAGAGATCAAATTTATGGACCGAAGGTAACTTAATTAACCTACAAAACTGAAGCACGTCGTTGTTAAAACTAAATATGTGAATAATCTCTTAAACTCGCCACTGTGATGCAATATCGATTTCTTTAAAGAGCCGGCCAGAGGCAATGGGCAGGCGCTATGAATAGCTCGCGACAAGATAGCAGCTAGCTACGTTAGGATGCATGATTTCTCGCCATGAATCTAGTAGTTTGGGAGCTATATCGATCAAGCTAGTGTTGTATTAGTTGAGTTCTTTCGGGAAGTAGAATGAGAACCAAGAAAAACATGAAATTAAAATCATCCAAAGTGTTAAAATATTGCAAAATATTTCAAAAACATATCATCAAATTACTTTAAAACAACCTTTGGAACCCATTTGAGAACGAGTCGATCTAATGGTTTAAACATTTTTGAAAACCATTTGTAAGTAGTGTCGATTTGATGTAAAGGCGTCGAATTCCACCTTGATTTGAAACTCGATCTTTCATATTGAAATAATGTTCGTGGAATCTATGGTGATTGAAAAAACTTTTGTTTTCCATGGAGGTTTTAAAACAAAATTAGAATACCTTTTACACAACAAGTTCAAATATTTTTGAGAAAAAATATTTGAATAGTTTTGGTTTATGTCAAATTTCGAGAAACACATCGTTGTTGTTGATTAATTCCACGTACAATTTTCTCTCAAAAAATGAAAGAGAATGACGTGTAGTGATGTAACAGTCAATAACTTAGTTTATAATTTTTGTGATGCGGAAGCATCTAGAATGATACGGAACAATCTCGATATTATTTTTTATATTTCCGACTCTTTAATTTTCTATGTATTTAATTTAGTTTATTAAATGTTACGGTTTGTTTATCATGAATCTCAACTATAAATGGGACCTAGACTTGGCTGCTAATCAGATTATTATTATATGAAAAGTCATTTTCTACTTACCACAAGTGTGTGTTAGTGTGTGAAATTTCTAATTATCGGTATTCCTTTTTGAATCAACGATAGTTAGAAGAATTGTTCCTGTTATTCACGTAAATCAACAGGTTCAATTAGTTATCTTGATTGAATGATTTCGTCTCTACATCATTTTGTCATCGGAATTTTTTAAGAATACAATGACTTTGACATTAACCCTAACTTAATTCTTTCTGTACAGATTTACGGTATTTCTGTAATTAAAAAAAATGACGATTATTAAGGTATCAGAAGATATTGCGTGTATATGACACTTTTTTGGTCGGCTTTTCGATCCAACAACTTGTTTTTATTGTTTATTGAAGAAAGAAAGTACGTAAGTACATTTTGCTCGTGGTTTTCATATTATATGTCTAGTCATCACCCACAACCCCTTTTAATTTCCATTTATTCCCTCCAATATCGGGTTACATGTACTTAAGTTTCATTTACGGTGAGCCTGGTTAAGTTTTTCCTTTCCAAATATTTGTGTGATAGAAGTTTTTCATTGAGGAGTTTAAATTAGAGATCTATTATGCGAAGGGACTCTCTAGCGCGGACACGGTTAAGAGAACATATGATAGACCTCCCGACACTCACGAGCAATGTACACCTTTCACACAAAAAAACTTATAATATATGGTTTTGCTAATTTGTGTTCATGAGACACAAATTAATGTGCATTAAATTCAAAGTTTCTAAAGATTCTACATCGGTTCAAGTCTTATTTCTCATATTTACGGGGTGGATTTATGGGGTTTTTTGGGAAGTCATGTGAATTCCAAAATAAGTGCTCATGTACATATAATCAACTTCATAGATAAGTGTTGAAGAGGAAAACAGCAAAGCATATAAGTGCTCTTCTTTATCGGAGCCTCCTGAAACGATTCTTTTCTTAAGATTAAAGATTCATTCCCCATATTCATATTTCTATTTTTGCTAATAAACCCAGGTAATTTCGGGTTGTTATATAGTAACATAGATTTCCTTGAAATACCTAATTAAAATCCTCTCTTATTTCATAATAAGGTTATGTGTAGTCATATCATCATGGGCGGAGCCATGTATACCCGAGGGGTAGCGGTCGCTACCCCTGAACTTTTACCCGGTAGTGGAATTTTTTTTT
>JAOXNX010000033.1:4460944-4471073 GCA_028566075.1 Solidago caesia
ACTAGGAAATTATTTTAAAGATAAAACTACAAATATAGGTATTTTATTACCTTTTAAAATCTTGGGGTGTTACATTAGGCCCAAAAAATTTGCCGCTATACCAAAATTGAAATTTCGCATAAAAGTACTCTTTTAAGCTTGTAGGCAAAAATAAATCTTACTCGAGATTTCCCGTAAAAATACTTTTTTTTTTTATAACCTACATGTTTTTTGGACACGATTCCAACTAACTAACTCAATTTCAAATTTAAGTTTTAGTGAATCTTCTATGAAACAAAATACCTTGAGCCGTTGCTTAAGCCTCGAATAGTCGAGTCGAACCATGAGCTCGAGTAGGTGGTCGGGCCGAGCCATGAGCTCGAGTAGGTGCTCGACTTGCAACTATCATCTTCTTCAGCCATATCTGAACGCGAAAAACCTTAAATCTGCTGGAAAATACATCTTGTAACCCTCAAACACAGATCACGATCTTGAGACATATGAGCCTATCTTGCACTGATACCACTTGTAAGTACGTTTTCTGGACCGAATATCAGATCTGCACGAAACCATGAAGTACGGAATCCTCCATGAATCCGTTTTACATGATTACAAGATGAATAAAACGAATCAAACAAGAACATAAACGAATCACTCATATATATTATTCGATAATCATCATGATTACAATACCAAAGGAGTATACATCTTGGAGAGTATGAGGTGAGCTCTACCTCAGATCTCGTATGAATGATTACAAGTTATAACTAAACCATTAAGTGAAACCTAAACCCTGACATCTGTATATATAGGCTTAAACATGGACCGGACCAGACTGAAACTCTTGTTAGATTCGACTAACTCGAGCTACAGGCTCGACCCAGTCAAACTCGAGTTTGACCTACTCGAGTTTGTCACTAAAAACACTAAAACTTGACGGTTAACAGTATTACATATTCAACAGACTCAAGACAAACTTCTATAATGCTGTTGTCACCCAGAAATGCACCAACATTTGGGCATAGCCTGGACAATAAAATTTCTAGCTTTTACATCCAAGTTGGCCATTCTCCTATACACATCCAACCAATTAACTTACTTTTTTTTTTTACAATAGTGATGAATTGTTACAAAGTGAATTTCTTAATGAACTTAAGGAAAATTTAGATGAACGAGAAGCTGTAATAGAGCTTGAATAAATGATTGGAGATTAAAGAGCAGGAGATGTTGCTGGAATTTCTTTTACTACTGCAACAACGAATACAAGAAGCTGCAAGGTTATGAAACTGCAATCATCTATTAGGAGAAAAGAAGGTTCGAGTTCGGGTTTTGGAGCTTCATTTTCGAGTAGCATTTATCAAAATGATACCATTTGCTTCAAAGAAAGCACAAGATGAACTTATAAAATGTGAGGTACGATTGTACGAATGGCCTCTTCATATTTACTGCCTTAATAAACAATTTCCAGAGACGGAAAGTGGACGTGTAGGGTATTTTTATGGGACAATACAAGTCGGGCCCGGTTGACTCTAAAAAACTATTTGTCCTTTTTCAGAAAGAAAAAAAAAATTATTTTGTGTTATATATGATTATAAAAATATATTTTACCAATAATAAGCTAGCTATTTGATCATATTTATTTAGTAGTTTGTGTGCATTAAAAATCCACACAGGGCACCTTTCAAATTCATTCCTTTTTAGCTTTCTTTCTTATTTTACCCATTCACATGGGAGTTGAAGTTGTAATCCAGTTTTCCCTTAGACTTTGATCTTTACCTTTTCATACATTGTATTTAGTGACTGAATATTATGTTCCCTCCTATTTAACTTCCAAAGAAGTCCGTTGGTATATATAATCAATGGTACTTTAGTTTAAAAATGAAAAGTTTGTGAGCGTGGATATTTTTTGTTCCCATAAAATAGAGGAAAACCGGTGGAATCAGGAATTTCCGCTGGCAGGGTCAAGTTATTGATGATATTTGTTTAACTAAATTGCAATGTTACCAGGTTACATTGTACTTGCATTTGTTAATATATCAATCAGAGTCGAAGTATACGCCATACCAATGCTAAATTTAGTTCAATGGAAAAGGACTGATAGAGATAACAGATTTGTTCCGGCCTCCATATGGAAACAGAACAGATGCTTCATATATTTAGTGTACTTCTTAATATGTTATGTCTGTTTAAGAAGAATTCTCATAATATACTTTAACCTGAAAGCTAACTAGCAGCCTTAAAATAGAGATTTTTAGCCTATAAACAACTTATGTATATGCAAGTCTAGGAAAACGAATATCTTTTTTTTTATTTTTTTTTAGAACGGCAATATATTATAAAATAGGAAAACGAATATCTACCAATAATGATAGCGAAAACATATAGTTTGCTGATTTGATTTGGTACAATAATTCTGATGAGCTAAACCTCTTCAACGCATACAGTTGTCCAGGAAACGTCTGCAATTAGATTTTAATTAAAGCACAGGCTTCTAAGAATGGGTCCTAGCAATCAAGTTTAGGTTCAGTAGTCCTGAAATTATCCCTAAATACTTGCCTCTTTTCTTGCAATTCTTTTTTGTTGTTCAGGAAGAACGAAATGAAGCAACTGCGAAACTTGATTCTGTGTATGACAAAATACGCCCTGCAATTGAAGAACGTGAAAGGGACAGTCTCGATAGTCATCCGATTAATGTATCAGAAAAATGGATAGAGGCTTCATGCTCAATATTAAAAGCAAATTTCAATCTTTACCTTGATGTTGTAAAAAATGTGGTATGTCCTTATTTCTGTTACAAATGAACCAAATCCTGTCCCCGAGAATGCGGTTGATTGCTTGAAAGGTTAATGCTGGTCAAAAATGCGATTCTTCAAGATGAACATACAGATTTGGTCATGTGGTTTGATCATGGAGTTCGAGATGACAATGACAACTATTCATGGTAGTTAATCAACCGGGAAACGAATTTATATGTACTTGAAAGCTTTGTGAGCGAGTTTGTATGTTCTTTATGTTATAGAGGATGATAAATAGAGTCGGGTATATATTCATTGCAATGTTGCATACATTTATATGCATCTATGATTGACTTGAATAGGCTTTCTCCCATTGATGGGTTTTTTTCTGAGAACTATTTAGGTAGTTTTCCTTTTCATGTTTTGTTTATTTTTTAAACATTAAATTGTTAGAAGTTGGATTAGAACAGTGTTCGTGGTTCCTATCTAATTGTATAATCATTTAGTATATTGTTATGACCGGGTCGGCGGGTCTTAGCTACTTAGGAACAGTGGGTGTTGTTGGTAATTTAGTATTATTAACATGATTTTAGTAATATTGGATTGACTCGTTGACCAAGTTAATTTTATTAATAATTAACGAGTTAGGAGATGCAGGAGTGCATGCTTGTTTAATTATTATAAAGTTAAATATTATTTGATTTATTTACATATACATAGTATATGTTTATATATGCTTTATTATATACTTTGTTTTAAACAAAATGCCTATGAAAATGATGGTTCATTTTGTTTGAGACAAAATATGTCAGATACATTACGTGGTCTAGTTTTGGTCAACATAAAAGAGAAGAGGACAAGGAAATTAGACAAGTGAAATGGATAAAAGGAAAGGAACGGTTCTTTGACCGTTTCTATCTTTTCTTTGTCTATATATATTTTCCTTTTAGTGTACTAGACTCTCTCTCTCAATTTTCAAGAAATTTCACATATTCAGTTCTTGAAATTTCATAGTTAATCCGATTAAATCATTTGTGTATAGTACCCACAAATAGGTTTAATCTGATAGTGATAAACACGATCTGTGAAATAATCCAAGCAATATAATCTTTTATTTTGTCTTCTATTTTTCGTTCTAAACTTGCATAGATTCACGCTAAATACAACAAAGATTAAACCTATTTTGTGTTCAACATGGCATCTGGTGAATCTGTTCGTGATATGTCAAGCAAGTTTGCAAAGTTGGAGAAATTTGAGGGTCAAGATTTTCGTCGTTGGAGGAAGAAGATGCATTTTCTATTAACAACTTTGAAAGTTGTTTATGTTCTCTCTACTCCATGTCCAGAATTGGTGGAAAATGAAACTCTTGATCAAACAAGGAGAAGACTCAAGTGGGAAAATGATGATTACATTTGTCGTGGACATATTCTAAACGGAATGTCGGATGCTTTATTTGATGTGTATCAGAATGTGGAATCTGCCAAGGATTTGTGGGATACACTGGAAGCGAAATATATGGCGGAGGATGCATCTAGTAAGAAGTTTCTTGTGAGTAACTTTAATTCTTATAAGATTTTAGAAAGCAGGCCGATTATGGAACAATTCAATGAGTTGTTGCATATTCTTGGTCAATTTGAACAACATAAGATGCACATGGATGAATCGATTGCGGTGTCTAGCATAATCGATAAATTTCCACCGTCATGGAAGGATTTCAAGCATGAACTTAAACATAAAAATGAAGAAATTTCTTTGGTTACATTGGGAACTCATATCAATATTGAGGAGTCACTTCGGGTTCAAGAAGGTGACAAATCAAAGGATAAAAACCAAGCATCATCATCCGTTAATGTGGTTGAACATGACAAAAAATCTGGGAAAAATAATAAATTTAAGGGTAAGAAACGCAAGTTCAACGGTGATGATAAAGATTCAAATAAGAAGCCGAAAATGGCGTGTTGGAAATGCGGGAAACCGGGACACTTTAAAAAGGATTGTCGTGTGAAAAATCATGGTGGAACAAACAAAAATTCTGATGGTACTGGTACAAGTGGGTCGAAAGATCCACCATCACAAAAAGGTAAGCCTTTTACTAATGATATATTAAATACAAATTGTCATGCTTTTAATATTGCTACTATCAATTTGGAAAAAGCAAATAACGTTTCCTTTGAAAAAGTTAGTAGCAATTGTAGTGGTAAGTTTGATTCTAAAGGGTATAACAAAGGTTCCGTGAATAATAATTCTTTTGATATTAACCCATGTGATGTTGTTGATTTTAGTCAACATGAAAGACAAAATACCCAGCCTGTACATTCCACAAATTGCAATGATACATTTCATAAAATTGTGGATTGTGGCCCATTTGGGATGAAGCCTTCGGGCTCAGATGCTAATAATAATCTGGCTGCTTATTATGTTTCATTTATCTCTGAATCAAATTTTATTCAGGATGATGCTTATGCGTGGTGGGTAGACTCGGGTGCTACAATACACGTATGCAAAGATCTAAGGTGGTTTGAAGATTTTACTCCAAGTGATGATGGATCTGTCTTAAAAATGGGAAATGTGGCAACCGAGCCTATCAAAGGATTTGGGAAAGTTAGACTAGTATTTACTTCTGGAAAACTACTAATATTAGACTATGTGTTGTATGTTCCTGGTATAAGGAAAAACTTGTTGTCTGGTATAGTGCTAAATAAATTTGGGTATAAGCAGGTCATTGAGTCTGATAAGTTTATCTTATCTAGACATGGAACCTTTGTTGGATTTGGATATTTATCTAATGATATGTTTAAATTAAATGTTCATGTTCCTTTTGCCAATGAATCTGTATGTGTTGCATCATCTTCTAGTAATCGTGTAAATGGTGATTCTAAATTATGGCATGCTAGATTAGGACATGTTAATTATTTTAGAATGAAAGATGTCTAAAATGAGCTTAATTCCTGCTTTTGATATGCAAAGTGATAAATGTCATACATGTAAATTAACAAAGATCACTAGAAAACCATTTAAGGATGTTAAAAGAAATTCTAAAGTATTAGAATTAATTCATAGTGATTTATGTGATTTACATTCGACTCCTTCACTTGGAAATAAAAAATATGTTGTTACTTTCATAGACGATGCATCCAGGTTTTGTTATGTTTATCTATTACATACAAAGGATGAAGCTCTTGATAAATTTAAAATTTATAAGCAAGAGGTTGAGCTGTGTCAAAAAGATTTAATTAAAAATCTTCGTACTGATAGAGGAGGAGAGTATTGTGATCCAGTTTATTTTCAATCTACTGGAATAATACATCAGACGACAGCTCCTTATACACCACAACAAAATGGTGTAGCAGAAAGGAAGAATAGGACATTGAAAGAAATGGTTAATTCCATGTTGTCCTATTCTGGTTTAAGTGAAGGGTTTTGGGGTGATGCAATGCTAACAGCCTGTTATTTGTTGAATAGAATTCCTAACAAAAAGACTAAAGTAACTCCATATGAATTATGGTACAAAAAGGCACCAAATTTAAGTCATCTTAAAGTTTGGGGATGTAGAGCAGTTGTAAGGCTTACGGAACCTAAAATGAAAACCTTAGGTGAAAGAGGCATAGATTGCATCTTTATTGGTTATGCAGAGAATTCTCCTGTTTATAGGTTCTATGTTATAGAACCAAATGATTATGTATCAGTTCATTCTATTATTGAATCAAGAGATGCTGATTTTGGTAATGAGGATAGATTTACATCTATACCTAGAGTTAAAGAGATGCCTCCTAATACCTTGGGTAGTACTTCTACAAATCCTAATGATGTTCCATCTACTAGGACCGAACCTAGGAAAAGTACTAGAGCAAGAAAAGCAAAGTCCTTTGGTGATGATTTTCAACTATACTTAGTTGAAGGTTCTAGAGATGGAGTAGAACATCAATATCAATATTGTTTTAATATTGAAGAGGATCCAAAGACTTTCAACGAAGCTATGGCTTCTAGAGACGCTTCTTTTTGGAAAGAAGCTATCCAGGATGAGATTGATTCTATCTTGCAAAATAAAACCTGGAAATTAACAGATTTGCCCCCTGGATGTAAGCCATTAGGGTGTAAATGGATATTTAAAAGAAAGATGAAGGTGGATGGAAGCATTGATAAGTTTAAAGCCAGGTTAGTGATACAAGGCTTTAGACAAAAGGAAGGAATTGATTTCTTTGACACATATGCTCCGGTTGCAAAAATATCCACCATTAGATTGTTATTAGCACTGGCAGCAATTCACAATCTTGTAATTCACCAAATGGATGTGAAAACTGCTTTCTTGAATGGTGAATTGGATGAAGAGATTTATATGAAACAACCGGAAGGGTTTATTATGCCTGGAAATGAAAACAAGGTATGTAAATTAATAAAATCTCTTTATGGCTTGAAACAAGCACCTAAGCAATGGCATCAAAAATTTGATGAAGTGGTGTTGTCAAATGGTTTTGTTTTAAACCAAGCTGACAAGTGTGTTTATAGCAAATTTGGTTCTTCTGGTAAAGGAGTGATTATTTGTTTGTATGTGGATGACATGTTGATCTTTGGGACTAACCAAGATCAAGTTGATAAAACTAAAGAATTCTTGTCATCCAAGTTTGCTATGAAGGATATGGGGGAGGCGGATGTTATTCTTGGAATAAAGATTATACGTAAGAATAATAGCATTTTAATCTCACAATCTCATTATATTGAGAAGATTTTGAAGAAGTTTAATCATGAACATTGTTCTCCAGTGAGTACTCCCATGGATCCTTGTATTAAATTGATGCCTAATAAAGGTGATCCTATTTCTCAGCTAGATTATTCAAGAGCTATTGGTTCCTTAATGTATGCTATGATAAGTACAAGGCCTGATATAGCGTTTGCAGTGGGAAAACTGAGTAGATATACCAGTAATCCAAGTACACACCACTGGCAAGCTGTAAATAGGTTGTTTAAGTATTTGAAAGGAACCATGAATTATGGTTTGTGTTATACTGGTAATCCTTCAGTCATAGAAGGATATTCTGATGCGAGCTGGATAACAAATTTGGAAGATCATTCTTCTACAAGTGGTTGGGTTTTCCTTCTAGGGGGAGGAGCTATCACTTGGGCTTCCAAGAAGCAGACTTGCATTACAAATTCTACAATGGAATCCGAATTTGTGGCTTTAGCAGCAGCTGGTAAAGAAGCTGAATGGCTAAGACATTTGATCTTTGAAATTCCTTTATGGTCAAAGCCAATATCACCCATTTCTATTAGATGTGATAGTGCAGCTACTTTGGCCAAAGCATATAGCCAGGTATATAATGGGAAGTCTAGACACTTAGGTGTTAGACATAGTATGATTAGAGAACTAATCATGAATGGAGTGATATCTATAGAATTTGTAAGATCTGAATTGAATATGGCTGATCACCTAACCAAAGGGTTAAGTAGAGATCTCGTGAGGAAATCAGTCATAGGGGTGGGTTTAAAGTCCATATAAAATATCTTATGTCAAGACACCCAATTCCCATCTAATACAACGTTAGATGCTGAATTCAATGTGGAAAGCTTGTCATAATGATATTGGAACACATTTTCAAATACATCCCAAGGTATGTGTTCAGACTGCAAGATAAAGTAGGTTGAAGTTTAACTTCTTAATAGTTCTTTGATAAATTGCATATGCAGGTGCGAGAATAAAAGAACTACCTATAAGAGTATGAAGTTTAGCCGCTTCAAGAAGCTTGGACTTGGCTTTGATATGCTCTTTGAAGGATTGGACATAGGCTAGTAAAAATAGTGTCAAGTAAGAACAATTGAATTTGTAAGATTATGTGTATTTACCTTCAAATATTCAAATGGATAGCAAGGGTTTAATTCATAGAGACACCCCGGTATTCGAATATTTGGATCGAGTAAATACTAAGATGAAAATTCAATCCTTAAGACATTTTCATTTAAGCATAAATTTGTTTTTCTTGAGAGTTATTAGAGTTCATCTTGGATATCACTAAAATGGGGGAGGAATGTTGGTTATTTAGTATTATTAACATGATTTTAGTGATATTGGGTTAACTCGTTGACCAAATTAATTTATTAATAATTAACGAGTTTGGAGATGCGGGAGTGCATGCTCGTTTAATTATAATAGATTAAATATTATTTGATTTATATAAGGTATATATATAAATTTTATGGTACGTATACTTTGTTTTAAAAAAACCCAAAGTGAATGGGACAACAAATAAGTCACACATTGTGTTGTCTATTTTTTGGTCAACATATAAGAGGAAAAGACATGAAAATTGGATGGATAAGATAATGGAACGGTTCACTTGACGGTTTTACAACCACTTGACAGTTTCCATTTTTATGACTATAAATCCTTTTCGAAGTGTACTGTCTCTTTTTCTCTTGCTCTCTCAATACAAAATATTACATATTCTGTTCTTAAAATTTCACATTTAATCCGATTAAATCATTTGTGTATAGTACCCACAAATAGGTTTAATCTGATAGTGATAACACGATGTGTGAAATAATCCAAGCAATATAATCTTTTATTTTGTCTTCTATTTTCGTTCTAAACTTGCATAGTTTCACGCTATATACAACAGGGTTTTTGGTCAGGCTCGATCCAGATCGGTCTCAAGCCGGTTTTATTCGGTCCAGACCGGTTTTGTTCTAATGGGCTGATTGGTATTGGTTTTTAAGGAATAAGTTGTTGAACTAGGCTTGTAATTAGGAGTTTTTGGGTTGGTCTTGTAGTTTTTGAGTGGTTGTGAGTGGCTGGACAAGGCTATAAGGATTACGGTTTATGGAGGCAGCTTATAGTATAATATAATAATATATAGTGTCTGTTTGGCAAGGGGTTTCTAAGGGGCTTTTAGGAGCTTAAAGCCCTGAGTTTTTAAAAACAAACCCTTTTAAAAGAAAAAACCCTGTTTGGATGAGGAATTGTGAAAAGAAGCATCAGCCCCAAAAAGCCCATAAAAACCCCAAAAGGTCTTTAAAATAAAAGCTTGGGTGAGGAGAGTTGAAAAACAAGCCCCAGCCCCTAACCCCAACACCAAGCTCCAGCCTCAACCCCTAACTACAGCCCCAGCTCCAAACTTTTTTGCTAAACATACTCTATCTAGGATTTTCCTAAAGCTACAACTAGATATAAATAGGTGTTGCCCAGATGTAAATATATATAAAATCGATATTTTCAAAATTTAGAATTCCTTGACGCTAAGGAAGAAAAGAAAGGCTTGAATAATTGTAATTTTATTTTATTTTTTTGCATAAAAAGGATCTAATATGATGGATGTTGGATATGTTTGAATTGGAAACCCTTCAAAAGCTTTCAAATTCCTGAACCGGTCTGACCGTTTTTTTTTTTTTTTTTTTTTTTTTTTTTTTTTTTTTTTTTTTTTTTT
>JAOXNX010000033.1:4471173-4481174 GCA_028566075.1 Solidago caesia
ATGGGTAGATGTTTTGAAGATGGCTTTAGTTTACCCATAGAGCTCGCATAGACTTATATTTAATGTTTTTATTGTCTATGGATATTAAGACATATTTATGTTTGTGTTGGCATTTATGTTGGTGCCAATGCCCTCGGATTTCAATTGATTATTGTTATGATATGAATTAGTAACGCCCAAGGTTTTAATAAAAGTAACTTTGTTTTAAGTTACATATGTTGGACCTAAAGCTTTCGCAATGTTTATTCACCGTTAGGTGAAAAGTTTTTGAAATCCGGTATTTTTAAAGTTGGGTGTTACAATCTTTAGCCACCATCAGATACTTCTTCTATCTTTCTTCCTTTTTTTAAAAAAAAGTACATGCTACCCCTCTTCACTCCTACCGGGGCTTCTACCCCGATCAAACTACCCCAAACACCAAAACCGATTGGCGGCGGCGGTGTTCCCGATCGGCCCCAACCAACCCCGAATGAACCCTGCTTCCACTCCCTCCCCTCTTATAAACATATCTTTTTTCTGTTTTTTTTCTTCATGTTTCTATTGCATTAAATAAGCCTATCATTAGTTCATTTCTAAGGTTAAGTCCGTTAGTTTGATTTTAGACTATCCACTATCGTAACACAATCCAACACAATCTTTTATTAAAAAACTAATTTTTCTCTCTTTCATTTATACAATCCAATCCCCTTCAACTTTTCACCCAACCAAAACCAACATTTTATTACATAAATATGATTAATAATTATTATTATTTACATAAAACTCTTAGAATAAAAAAATAATAATTTTTTAAAATTAATAAATTATATATTAAATATAAAAACAAATAAATATTTTACATTCATCAAACATACAAATTAAAATATAAAAATACAAATACATAAGATACAAACTATATAACTATTCTTCAAGAAGAAATTTTATTCATAAAAAGAGAAATAATTAAAATAATAATGTTATTTTAAAAATAGTAACTTATATTTTAAATATGAAGCCAAATAAATAAACATAATATGATAACTCATTTACAAAGAAACTTAATTAGTGTTTTTTTTATGTTTAAAAAGATATGTTGTAAAAAGATATAATGAAAAAGAAAACAATTAAATATATTATATATGAGTGGTGATAATAGTACCATAAAAATTGATAGAGTTAACATAAAGTATAAACTATATAGCATAATGTATAAATGTTTAGTAGACAGTTATGATAAATGTATCAATCTTTATAGAACGAATATGACCATCTATTATATATGTACTGGTAGTTTGCAACCTTTGGTTGAGGATACAACCAGGTTGTTACCCCTTGCAACCATTTGGTTTAAAATAATATTTTTATTTTTTTTGTCTTATTACCATTGAGAGTTTAGTGTGTATAGCCTTATGCGACACCCTCTTTTGCTAGCTAAACTCATTTGTCTTGTGCTGCTAAGTTAAAATGTATGTGCATTTGAGCATATCAAATTCTTTGTAGCTAATTAAGGTTCTCCTTATCCGATTCATCTCCCACGATATCATGGTATCATGAGTTGTACATCGTTGCATAAAATCACAATATCATTATGGCATTCAAATGTGTTTTTTTTTTAAACGGCTAAACGTTCACTATTTCTATTCCAAATATTTTTGAATGTATCTATGCCAATGATTGAACCATATACTTCTCTATACTCCTCTTCAAGAGGCATGAACATTTACCCAGTGGGCTAACCTATATTCAAATGTTAGTTCAGATGATTAAATTTGTTTGACTTCATAAAACTAACTGAAACAAAAACTAATTACTTTCACACATATATAATAATATTATTACATCGTGTATGAAATACACTTGATTACACACGTACGCTCACTTCTTATAAAGGAAATAGACTTCAGGTATACAACAAGAGTTTTATTAAAATTACTATATTTATAGGAATCTCAAATTTTCTACTTTTTGAACTTTTTTTTACCATTTATGACCACACCAAAGCTATAACTATAGTTCCGGCACTTATTTAGGATGTGTATAATAGAGTCATTTGCTCTTTACTTGTGCTTATAACTTCGATCACCCTTTTCGAATCAAAGAGACAGTGACTGAGACTAGAGCTTCGTCTTCCTTCTTTGATTTTCGCTCTGTGAGAAATTTTGCATATCGCATGAAAACATCGTCGAGTATTGCTTCACCAAAGTGATTAGCAACCAAAGACTCTATCCCAGCTCTTACACTCTTTGCCACAGCGTGTCCTACACAATTATCATCTGTTTCTGTGAGTTGTGCTGCATCGTTATCGTATTTCTTTGTTTTACAAGCTTCCCAGTTCACATCAAATATCTCTATGTGATCGATTGTGAAGGAACCTTCTATCTCCACCAATTTCATTATCTCAGTAGGAGATGCTGTAAACTGAGGAAGGTTGAATGAATCCAATTTGGCTTCATCAACAAGGCCCTATTATCGCAATAACAACAATTAAATGCTTTAAATGAACACTTTGTTTTCATAAATTTGTCAAAAGCAAATGGTAACATTATAGGAATGGCGGCTTTTTAGTCAACTAAACATTCATTAATTGGGAGTGCGTGATTACCTCAAATACCATTTCCTGAAGAGCCATGGCCAAAGGCCTCCAAAGGTAATAACTTTCTTCGCCACGAGGATCCTCAGTCGTCCTACCAGCTAATGTTAAAACCATCCGCCCTCCGGCCATCATCTCCTCCGAACGACACCTCAAAAATTGCAAGAAATCCGTTTGAAATTGCTCATAGAATGCTTTACTTATGCTTTCTGGGGTCGTACTTGCTAAGTATATGTTACCTTTATTGATTTCTTCTAGTTCAGGAAGCTACATAAAGTAATATTACAACACGAGTGTTTATATATGCTTACAAATGACAATGAATAATGCACTATTATATATTTGAATCGTTTTCATGAAGAGAGACCAACCTGTGACAACCATTGTAGACTGTAGGAAGAGTGGACGAAATTTAGTGATTCAGTCGGAAAAAGCCTGCCAAAATATGAACCTGGCACACCAGTGAAATAACATGAAGGTAGACAGTGTACATCAGTTACTTTCTCGGTGTTTAATTTTTTTTCGTGCTCTTGTAATGCACAAAAAATGGTGTTAAAATCATTGGTTGGGAGATCGTTTAAGTTGATTTGAACTTCAGGAGGATTTAGACCCATTTCTAGGCTAGTCTTGGCAACTGCATTGATCACCATCGATCCTACTAGAAGTGTATTTGGTCCCACTGAACATCCAAGATCAGCCATAACCAGAGTTTTCGGAAACTTGAGGTTGCTCTGACATAGGTTGCTAATTGCTTCTTCTATTACCCGTTTTGTTTTCATTATCCCCATTCGCTATCGCAAAGACAAAATTCAAGAATTTCATATATTAAAACCTATTGTTAATTATGCATACAAATAACACAAATATGATCAATTGAGTTTGATTGCATTGTACAAAAAGTAAGTTAATTAGGGGTCTTAAGTTCAGAGTCATAACCAAATCAGCTTTCCTTAACAACTAAGATGAATAACTACAAGGTACACATGGTTTAGTTACAAAAGTTGTGCATTTCACCCACACTCAATGATTGGTAAGTACTCTTAGGCCTCAGCCTATAGGAAGCAGCTTTTTAAAGCTTCTTCCCTGCCATATCAGCGTCACATCACCCAAGACACCCTTTACCTATAAGCCATCTTTTTCACCACATTATCAAATATACATACCCTACATGCACACACATATATATATACATATATAACACACACACACACAAAAAAAAGAATTTAATTGGTTGCAACAATGGATTCTCCAAGAAGTACGTTGTGTCAAGACGCTCACCCCGGACACCTTGGTGCCTATAGCTTCTTTGGAAGAAGCCTTTGAAGACACCCTCCAAGAAGCTCTATAGGCAGAGCTAGGCCTCGTGCCAAAGATATATACGGGGTAATATATATATATATATCAGTAAGTAGACCATAGCCAAAGATAATATACTGTATATATCAACGACTATATATATATATATGACACCATATATATAGTTTTGAAAAATTTAAATACATTAGCAATCATGCATGACATATTTTTATACAGCTAGATACATATCTACCATTTGCAAATCGTACAATATATGTTACCGTTGATTAGGCTAACTGTGTATTATTGTACATATATGCATAAGATAAAAGCCAGAGTTTATTACGAGTATGATTTAATCCTTTTAGCTTCAACTCTTTGATATATAGATTAATCTTCTAAGTTTATATTGACCGGTTGTTTAATCCTCAAAGAGTTAAATGTTACGATCTCATGTCGGCCAAGTATGGGATTGGTTAGTGATTTTTAAGTGTAGGTGTCCCCTCCTCATTTGAACTAGCTTTTTGAAGTGAGTTCTACAACTAACTTATGGGTTGATAACACTCAAAGTGGTGGCTGCTTGGATCCGAAAAACGAAGGGTGCTAACCGTAACCAATATAGTCGTGACTAATGAACTCAAAGTAGTGGCCAATGAAGTGGTGGCTTCGACCCGAAAAAAGAAGGGTGCCAACCGTACGTGTGACCAATAGTGGGGTATTGTTATGATTCCACATCGGCCAAGTATGAGATTGGTTGATGGCTTACACCTAGGTGCGCCTCTTCCTTTTAGCGCTAACTTTTTGGAGCGATTTCTATATCTAACTTATGGTTTAAATGCGATCTTATTAATTATGGGATGGGTTTAAATCATTAAACCATCATACTTTTGAAATTTCCTGGTGGTAGATTAACTCGGATTTTTCTGGAAAGGGCAATAGCATATTAAACTACATAAGTATATATTTATCAATGAAGTGCAAATGGTAGCGAAATGTGTAGTTGAACAGGTTCGCATGCAGGAAACCATCGGTCGAGGCCCACTAAAATAGGAAAAAATAAATAAAACTTGGAAAGTTAAAATGCCAAAGATAGAATCAAAGTATCACAAACTCGAAAACTAATTAATAAAACAATTAGGGATTTAAACATGCATGAAAAACAACTTAACACCTGAAGCCCAGAGTTACTTGAATAACTTGCTTCTCCAACTCCACCATTCATATGAAAGAACTTAACCAAGTCCATTATTTAATTTCTTTAGATTTCTGCTTGCCACAAGTTTGAAGTGTAACATGTTAGAAGTTATGGTCTTCTTTTATAGGCAACACGTTTGCCTAGCCTCCACGTCATGCATGGCTTCATATATATATATATATATATATATATATATATATATATAGATATGTTATTTGTATATTGTAAAACAATTATTAAAGTAAAATAAATAGAATAAAATATTCACCATTGGATCATGATCAAGATGAATAACACTGATCCATGATAATTCACAGAGCACAAGTATATAATACTGATAAACAAGTATATAAAACTAATGCATTAGGGATAAAACCAATTAATCATGATGATTTCCATGATTTATCGGTACCGAACATGATGCACAATGATTTTTGTTAAAAGAAAATGATTGTTTTATTTGTTTTACTTTAATAGTTGTTGTATTTGAACCTAATCACACACACACACACAAAATACATGATCTAGGAGTTCTATGGTTCTTGCAAAAAAAAAAAGTTCTAAAAATAAGGAAAGACTATATATATATATATAGTTTCAATAAAATGAGAACACTCTTAAATTAAGAACACTTAAAAACTTAATTATAATGCATTATAAGTCCAAAAGGTTAACATAGTTTATAGTTAATTATCACTGTTTAAGTATTTTACAACACATTGATGCGTCAAAACCCAAAAAATCACACTTATTCTTTTATACATCCATCTTGAATGCATATGCATCAAACTTATGAATCTTCATTTTTTCGACAGATAATGAAAAGCTACATCGATGCATTCATATATTAGTGCTTATTTGATATGTAAATGCATTAATTTAATGAATTGTTTTTAAATTGTTCTTACTAGAATGTCATTATATATATATATATATATATATATATATATATATATACAAATGTTATTTTAAGAACTCCTAAAATGTTAAAAACCCTTAAGAACCTTTTTAAATTAATCACATCCCTTAAATATTTTGATCTAAGGAACTAAAATATATGTAGCATATTGGTAATTAATTAAAAGTGTAAATATCAATTTTTTAATGAAAAAAGGTAATTTAGAGGGTGTTTGTGATTGTGTTTTGAGCTGATTATCTGATTATTGCGTTTGTAAAACGCAAATAATTTAAAAAAGTGTTTGGATGAAAAAGTGATTATATGCTATGAAAACGCAGTTTTGGAGAAGCATGTACATACATGCTTTTTCAAAACGCGGTTTTAAAAACGCAAAATCTATTTTGAAAACGCAAAATCTGTTTTGGAAACGCAACACCAAACACCCCCTTAGTCATATGGCTTAAAAAACTGCCCATAATTTTTTGCCGTTAATATAGCCTTTTTTGAAGGATTGGTGTTAAAAGGATTGGTTAGTGTTACGTATTGGTGCATTTGGAAAACCCGAAACAAGGTGCGTTTTGACAACGGAAGTGTTAACATTGTAGGATTATTCATGAGATCAAAATGATAGGTTATTTTTTGTTTAGAAATAGAGGTCGATCAGGTCCCATTTCATGGGCTGATTGGCGTAATTTCAAACTTTTGTAACCTTGGGTTGTATACTGTCTCCTACCCACTATTTGGTGGGTACTGGCTAATATGAATAATAGTTAAATTGTCAAAAAAATAAATAATATATATAGCCTTTTTTGAACTCTATTAATATTCAATTAATCGATTGGCTGCTTAAGAATTTTATCAGGTCGTAATATTAACTTTGACTTTCTAAAGGAATCATGGTCAAGGGACAGAAGTTGCTCCCATCAACCACCCGTTTTTCAATTGCAGTTCTTTCCACAGTCCACATAAC
The DNA here is from genome assembly GCA_028566075.1 of Solidago caesia. Lineage (NCBI taxonomy): Eukaryota > Viridiplantae > Streptophyta > Magnoliopsida > Asterales > Asteraceae > Solidago > Solidago caesia. Next base: position 4,478,102 of record JAOXNX010000033.1, read on the forward strand.
TTCTCGGGTGATTGGGCAGTAAAATGATTGGAAGAGGCTCCAACTGTTTGACTACCGAATAAAATGTTTTATCCTTCTTTTTTGTATCGATTGTTTCACAGAGCCCTCATTATTATTTTTAATAAAATAGTTTTCAAGTTGTTTATTATTTGGTAATTTTTTATTTTAATTTTAATAACTTCTTATAAAAAAAATAATCATATATCACTTTTTTTTGTCAAGATTTTCTTTTTTATTTAAAACATGGCAAAAGTTTATTAGATAAGAGTATAGATTGGTTGTCAGTGACTTTGGTGTTTGTTTATAGGTGGTTGTTACGGCGGGGCACATCATTTGCAGCCATGACAGTATAGGTGTTGATGAGATATCATTTTTTGACAGTTTATTAGATCTGTTTTTTTTAAATCATTTTGCATATCCTTTGTATTAAGTGTTGGTGGTTGTTTTGTGCAATGAGTCTGCTTATATTTGTCTTCGTTTTATCACTATCTTCTTTTTTTCTTAATAATCAAATTAAGTGATTTATTTGTTTGTGTTTGTTTATGATGATCCAAGTCCAACCTCTAAGAATGAAAAGCTTGTTGAGAGAAAAGCCGATTATATGTGCATATGTGAATCCAAAATCTGACTGATTGATTTGTTTTTTATTTTTAATAAGTGTATATGTGAATATTGTGAACAATAAAATTACATATGTATAGTTATTCATATGTATACATTTGCATCCTTGTTACAATTTTGTTCTTTTTTCAAGATATTGTGTTTGTGCATGTGTGCACATGTATAATTATGATCATATATGCATGTAAATAAACTTGTGAACATATGTATGCAAGTTAATAAACTGTTGAGCATATGTATGCAACTTTGAGAAAATGTGAAAAATATCAACAATAATTGTTTGAAGAGAAAGAAAAAAAATTAAAGGAATTTAAAAAAAAAATGGTTGAAAATATTAAATGTTTTAAAATAAAATAAAAAGTAACCTTTTAGGGGTTACGAGCATATGAGCATATGTATGCAAGTCGAGCATATGTATGCAAGTGAGCATATGTATGAAATTTAGTTAAAAAAAAAGGGTTCCTAAAGATTCCTAACCTTTTAAGGGTTCCTAATAACCTTTCCCGATAACTTTTCACTATATATATATTGACTCATTAAACAACGAACCAACCATGTAATTTACATTCTATTGTCGGGTAGTAGCCAAGTTGCACTAACAAATTTGGGAATTGATAAAAAGCTCTGTTTATATGTCTATATCACTTGTATCATAGTGGCATATTAATCTATGATTGCTCATGAGACCCAAGACTTTCTCGTACCTTTTAATCTTTCATCAAAGTAAAAACTAAACACTTCAATGGCTTCCAGTTCTTCCAATACATCTCCAGTTTCTAATAATAATGTTTTCAGATATGACGTGTTTCTAAGTTTTCGAGGTGAAACTCGTCATGCTTTTACGGATCATCTCTATAAGACGTTAGAAGATGCAGCACTTATCCCTTTCAGGGATAATGATGATATTAAGAGAGGTGAAGATTTGAAGCCAGAAATCGAGAGAGAAATTAGAGAATCCAGAGCATCGATAGTTGTACTATCCGAAAACTATGCAACTTCTAGATGGTGTCTTGACGAGCTATGTTTGATCCTGGAGCAAAGAAAAAAGCGAAATGATTTCGTTTTACCGATTTTTTATCATGTTGATCCCTCACATGTTAGGAAACAAGAGGGAAGTTTCCAAATAAATGTGGTACCCAATACAAAGTGGACAGAAGATAACGTTGAAAGATGGAAGGCAGCCCTTACGAAGATTGGCAATATGAGTGGCGAAGTTCCTAGTGGGTATGTGTTTATGTTCCTCTTATATTACACGGAAATATTTGTCAATTTGGGTGGTAGCCATTAAGTTGTTGACCCCTAGCAAAAACCAAAACGTATCAAAATTTACCAATTCATGTCAATTTCAAGAGTATGTTAATTTATTTAAAAAAATTAAATAAATAATACATTTAAATAAAAAAAGATAATCTACTAAATAGAAAATGATCACTTCTTAAAAAAAAAAAAGCAAAAAAAAACAAAAAAAACACAACTAATAAATAAAAAAAAGGACAAAAACTAAACAGAATTGGAAGTCCCAACCCCGTTGTTCTACGTACTTCCATTTGGAATAAATTTGATCTTATGTCCAACTTGAGTAACTCCCTAAATGCGTATCAAACTTAGTTAACATTTTTTTCCCAAAGTTCTTTATGGGTCTTCAGAAACTTTAGCGATGGCTTTTTCCAATGCCACTTCTTCTCTCGTGTCCAAGTTCGCGCTTTGGTATTACTATAATTTATAATTACTTTTACCATATTAAAAGTAATTATTTTATTCTAAATAAATAAATTATTTTTACCATAACCTTATAAATATAAATATAACAAAAAGAGAATATAAAAGTAGTTAAATATTAAAAAAATACGAGTACATTTTTTGACATAACTCCATTTTTAATAATGTTTAGAGTTAATTGCACAAATCATCCATGTGGTTTGCACATTTTGTGATTTTCATCTCTCTAAATTTTTTTCTTTGGATTTTGTCCAAAATCCAAATTTTTTTAGCACTTTACATTCTTTTGAGGGATGTAAGGTGCTAAAAAAAAGTTTGTATACTTTCGTGATTTTCATCCCTCAAGAGAATATAAGGTGCTAAAAAAGTTTGGATTTTGGACGAAATCCACTAAAAAAAAAAACTTAGAGGGATGAAAACCACAAAAGTGAACCACCTGGATGATTTGTGCAATTAACTCTAATGTGTTTATGTCAAAATGTCCGTAAAAGAAAAATAAAGAATACCATGTTTATATATTTTTTAAAAAAATTATAAAATATAAAATATTAAAGAAAAACTAATAGGGTTATAATTAGTTATATAGGTTCCGGTTCTAATATAACAACTATTAAAGTAAAACAAATAAAACAATATTTTTTTCTTAACTGAAAATCATTGTGCATCATGAAAATCTCCGTGCATCAGTGTATATACTTGTGTTTTATGAATCTTCGTGCATCAATTTTATCAT
>JAOXNX010000033.1:4555173-4569738 GCA_028566075.1 Solidago caesia
TCAATAAGTACTTTTAATTTTGTTTATATATACCCCCAGTATTTACAACACATATCAAATCTATTTATGTAAATTAATCAAATCGTCAAGATTTAAATAGCATTTTTAATTATCAAAGATAATTTAATTATTAGTTGCATGTATATAGACAAAATTAAATAAAAACTTCAACTTCACTCAATCTATATGATTGAACATTTTAAACATTTACATTTACTACCTATCCATTAATTATATATTACCACCTTTAGTTATAAAATTAGTGTTACTTATAATATAATGAATCATAAACTATTGGAAAGGAATTGAATTTTGAAGTAGGTTTTGTGTAACCACCCTTCACCCATACCCCACAAATCTTAGTCTATATATATACTTCAATCCGGTTTTCCACTTCCATCACAAACACAAGCCTTTTAGTTCATTAACCATATATAGTGTACGTATACTTGTTCGTTGAAAACTACTAGCAACTAACTAGCCCGTTACGACACGATGGTCCGATCAATCACCTTGGTCGTCATGGCTCTCATCTCTATCATGGCTCTAGCCAATGGTTCTAGCCTCTACCCTCAGTTTTATGACCACTCTTGTCCACAAGCTAAAAATATCGTTAGGTCTGTTGTTGCACAAGCTGTTGCGAAAGAGGCCCGTATGGCTGCTTCTTTGCTCAGGCTCCATTTCCACGATTGCTTCGTCAAGGTTTGTTCTTCGCCTTGAACTCATATATTTTCGCTACTATAAAATGCTATTGTTAAATATGTTACAAGTTAAATGTGACATCAACTATTGAAGTATAGGTTGTTAGTTGATGCATTGATCATAAACTAATTATTTTTGTGATGAAATGATAACTTAGGGGTGTGATGCTTCGATACTACTTGACAATAGTGGAACCATAATTAGTGAGAAAGGATCAGTGCCTAACCGCAACTCAGCTCGTGGTTTTGAAGTCATTGACCAGATAAAAGACGCACTAGAGAAGGCGTGCCCTCAAACCGTTTCATGTGCAGATGTTATGGCTCTTGCCGCTAGAGACTCGACTGTTCTGGTACCATATCCGATAGCAACAATGACATAATTACTCATACAACTTAGATTGTGAATACTTTTTGGTCTAATTACATGCATGTTTTGAACTTGTGCAGACTGGAGGGCGTAGCTGGGAAGTCCCATTGGGCAGAAGGGACTCATTAGGTGCAAGCTTGAGTGGTTCTAACCAAAACATTCCAGCTCCTAACAACACTTTTCAGACCATTCTCACCAAATTTAAGCTCAAGGGTCTTGACATTGTTGATTTCGTAACACTTTCCGGTAAGATTTACACGTTCTTGATGTAAATAATAAGCTAACATTATGTTTAACTTGAAAATACTTTTGGAAACTTTGGTTAACTTTTAATAAAATCTTGGAAGTTCAAGCAAATCTTGAAAAGATGATTAAACTTTTCAAAACAGAACAATGAAAGCTTTGTTAGTAATTTTTTTAAATTTTAATCAACACTAGAAAACCGTGTTCAAAAAGACGAAAATTGTCCCCTAATGCCATTTTGGTGTTTTGAAATTACAGGAAGCCACACTATTGGAAATGCTAGGTGCACTAGTTTCAGGCAAAGGCTATACAACAACACAGGAAACGGGAGGCCCGACTTCTCCCTAGACCAGTCATACGCGGCAAAGCTCCGTCAGAACTGCCCGAGATCTGGTGGTGATCAGAACTTGTTTGTCATGGATCCCGTCTCACCTACAAAGTTCGATAACAGTTACTTCAAGAACTTAATAGCTTCAAAGGGACTTCTAAGCTCTGATGAAATATTGTTTACACAAAACCAACAAACAATGCAGTATGTGAAGCAGTATGCTGCAAACCAAGAGCTTTTCTTCCAGCAGTTTGCAAAGTCAATGGTTAAAATGGGAAATATTACACCGTTGACCGGTAAAAATGGTCAAATCAGAAAGAGATGCAGGAAAGTCAATAGTTAAAAAAGAGGGGTATATGTTTGTATCAAGTTTTAGAACTATTTGTGTTATGTTGTGCTTTTTCATTTGATTCTATGTCATTTTGTTGAATAAATTTTGTATTTTTAATTAAGTTGTATTTTATATAATGAAAGTTGTATCCTATCATGGAATATAGATTTGTTTTTAAACATTTGGTTGTAAACCTACAATGAGCAGAGTGTTTTTAATTTGGAATATAAATTAGTGAGTCAAACCCCTCCAAGATGCAAGGAGACTCGACTCAAAAGCTATCAACTATCAAGCAAATAACAACAAATTAACTAATGTGGGGCTAAGTGTCTAACAGTTTAATAGTTGGTAGATTAAAAGTATGTTTACACTATCATTTAAAAACAATTAAAAATTATGTGTGACTTCAAATTTAAGTTGAGATGTCATCTTCCTCTCATCTTCACTGGCACATCAGTTTTCTCTCTCCAAGATACACCAAAGAATTACCCCGTTCCCTATCATATTCTCATTTTCACCTCATTCCCAATTAAAAAATTATAAACACACAAATATACACTCCTACATACCCCACACTCTCTCTCTTCTTACACACATAATAAACACACTGGGCCCACATCTTAGACCCACTCGGTTCATCCAACCCTTTCGTAAATATGTCGTGGGATGACGATGAGGGGGGGGGGGGGTGCCTACCATGAAAGGGCACGCCGAGCAAGATAAAAGGACACGCCGATCCCTTAGGGAGCGGCCTAATTATATAAATGCATAATGTATATTCACGTCTCTTATCCAATGTTTAACTAGGTCAACCCGGCCGGTTGAACCAGGTTAACTCAAAATCGGTCAGGTGACCGGTTTAATGATACTTGGTTTTTTTAGGTTTGGTTCGTTCTTATTGACCTAGACAGGTTTTTAGCTGAACCGGTTTTTCCCCTAGGAAAAATAAGGAAATAACCATGGTTTTATACCAAACGTTTGGTTTTATAATATTTGGATTTGATTATATAGTTTATGTAATAATTCGAAATGTTGTTTTGAAGTTTTAAATTTGTATTCTCGTTAGATTGTTAGTATTTGTTATTGTTTTTTAGTGAATTTTAATTGTTTAACATTTAAATTTGGTGATCTTTAAATTTATAGCCTTGTTTTATAGTTTACATTTCATTTTAATCCATATTTGAAATCACTTTTATAAGTTTATTTATTAAAAAAAAAATGGATCAGTTGAACCGGAACCGATGACTTGACTGGTTCAACCAAAAATCCGAGTTTTAAAACATTGCTCTTATCTAATGTAATATATAACAAAAAGAAAATTCTGGAGATACACTTGGCACCACCAGAACTCCTTTGGAGAAAAATTTTCCCCTCCCTCTTTCCTACTCTTTTTTATTTTATTTCTATTTTTATCTTTTTAAAAATAAACATTATTATTAACAAATTCATATTAAATTTAAAACAATAGTTATATCTCTATCGTTTAATTCCTCTCTTTTCTCATTCATAAAAATCTTATAAATATTATTTTTGTATATATCTACTAAAACGAATTTAATTTTTTTTATTCTTTTAAGATATGATTTTTTTTTAAATTTTTGGTTATTATTTAATATCTAAATATTCTAATCGCCTTAAATCATTTTTTATATAAAAAGCTATAAAGGATGAAAATTTTAAATTGACTCTAAAAAGATTATGACTTTAATTCAAGTAAGGTTTATTTTTATTATATTTCGATTGTATTGTATTTTTCTAATAAACATTGTATTATATATGTTTAAAAGTAACTTATATATATATATATACAATCGTATAAGGTTTCCCTCAATATAAGATTTTTTTTTGTAAATCTGATTTGTTTCTGTAATATACACAGAACTGATGTTTTAGTTATTTATATAATTTTGATTTAATAGTTGTATTTTAATCAAAACTATGCTTTATAGTTGAATTTTTTTGGATGCACATATGGTTTTTGATGAAATGTATATATGTATATTTTTTGTTTTGTTCCTTTCTCCGAAGTTATCAAATCATTTAGTTAGGAAAATTCTATAATTTATCATAAAAATTCAATACATATTGAAACGAAATTTATAAGACATATCTTTTAAAACCCATTCATCAGATGGGTATGAAAACTAATCTATTAATATAACACATAACTATCTTTACCCATCTTTTACACTAAACACATAACATCCACCATCAACCACCCCTTGCGATTGTTGTACACCATTGATAACTACCAAAATAATCATTAAGGTTATTTGGAAAATTGGACATATGGAATGTGTTACTATAATTACTAATAACATATTCCACAGGTATCATGTAAGTTTATTTATAACAACCTATCCAAGTTGAAAAAAAACAATGTCGTTTAAAATAAACATTAAGAATGGCGAAAATAAACTTTGGGTTTAATTTTTTATTTTTTATTTTTATTTTTATTTTTTTTGTTGTGAACATTACTTTGGGTTTAATTTACTTAGAAGGTCTACTTTTACGAAAAGTAAAAATAAACATTGTTGATATATCGGCTCATCATTCTAAAATTTCATTCGGCGCATCTCTAATGATACCTAATTTTTTTATATCAACTAGTGGGTTCGCGGGGCCTCATTTAACGCGTTGGTACGGTTTCATTATGCTAGTGTACTTGAATTGAATCTAAAACCGTTTAATTAAAAAAAAATTAAAAGCCAAACTATTATATAAAGTTTGCCTTAAAAAATATACATTTATTTCAGGTGAATACCAAGAATAAAAAAAAGTGAGCAACAAACCAAAAATATAAAATATAAAAAAAAAAAGGCAACAGGATCGAAAAAGAAAAAAAGGTCGCAACAAACCAATAATATAATAATTTAAAATAACAAAATGGAGCGTGACGTGGCAAGATCCTAACAATATTTATTTAAACAAAGAAACCAAAAATAAAAAAGTTTGCAATAAACCAATAATAGAAAAATATATTAAAAAAATCAATATTCTAACGATATTTATTTAAGATGAATACCAAAAATCGAAAAAAAAAAAAGATGAATACCAAAAATCGAAAAGGAAAAAAAATATACACGATATCAAAAATTAAAAAAACAAAACGGGGCACAAGGCACAACATGACAAAATCTGAACAGTGGTAAGAATGCAACGAGTCACCAATCGAGCGGCGCGACCCGTGTAGTTGTAACAGTGCCACTTGTCACAAATTGGGTGGCAAGGGCACTATTCATCAACATGTTCTTTAATATATACTGTAATTTAATATATACTGTAATGTAATGTAATGATCTAGTAGTCTAAAAAGGAGAGAAGAGGCTCGTAATTTTTTAATTTTTTTAGAACTTTATATATCCCCAATTTAAACACCATAATTACATATATTTTTTTTGAACGACCAACTAATATAATGCCGGACACTCCGTATCAATGGCTAAAGGTACGCACCAACTGGCCTAACCTAGACAGACGGAAGTAACCCGTCCGCAGGCACGACAACAAATTAATGGTAAAACCCAGTACACCCTTGGACTTGAACTTGGGTTTCCCCAAGCCAAGCCTTCATTGAATGACTTCCATACCAATTCTTCTATGAAGGAATTGACTTTTCGTAATTACATATTTACCCAACTAAATTTAACAATAAGATATATACTCAATTTGAGCTTACATTCCATCAAGTATATATCCATTATAATCTATAATCTATAATTCTATAATACATTATAAAGAGTTTACAACTTTTTACAAATTACTTAAAATTTTAATATGCGAAATTGTTGTACTTTGAGAAGGTGTTTAGTAATCCTATCTGCCCCCTAGGATTCATCTTACTTAGATGGGAAGATTGAAATGTGGGGGAAGTTTGAAGATCGGCTTGCTAGTTCAACCAATCTGGGTCAGCTTGGGAGGAGAGTTAGCTTGGGACAATAAGTTTGAGTCAGCTTGAAGAAGGGACAGCTTGGAGCTGAATCAGCTTGGAATTTTTCAAACTCTTATCTTTCTTGATTCTTTCAATAACCAGGTCAAGTCATATGATTAGCACGTGTGTGTGGCTGTTTAAGATAATTCCTCAATAAGGATAAGGATTCAGTACTAGGTTCTTGTCTTACTTGGTGGCACCTGATCGTGGGAGGAATGTGGATAAGTGGGGACCAGAGAAGGACAACCACTACTCTGCAACTACAGTTTTTGTTCTTTTTCCTATTGGCTGTTTTGTAACGGTATTGTACTAATTGTCTAGGATTGAATATTCCTTAAGATGCCATATCATCCTATAAATAGAGAAGGCTACCATTTGTAATAGACAGAATGTGTGGATTAATGAAAGTTTGATAGAGCTGATTCCATTCATTAAAAATCTTCTTTACCTTTATAGATCGTTGTTCTTGATGGTTTGAAATGGTCCTTTTATATGTAATCTTGGTGGCCTTGCCTTTATAGATGATAGTAGCGAGATATCAAATCTTCATTAGTTTTATTTGTATTTGTGATGGTTCGTCCTTTATCAAAATATAGTAGTGATTTTGGAGTGTTTCTGTTATTTGATTCTGGTGGCTAGTCCTTTACAAAATCAAGTAGTAGATTCTTTATCTATCATTGTTACTTTTATCAATTTTTGTTCTTGTTATCGGTTGGCTACTTGTGTGTTGGTTGCTATACTAGTTGTTCTTATAGTCAGCTTGGGTTTTATTTGTTATATAATTCAGTTTTCTTGTGCTTGATTGTTATTGGTGGTTGTTAGAGGATGTCGAGTTATTAAGTTTTCCCCTGAAAATTCACATCAGAAAGCCGAGGTTAGGTAAAAGGAAAAAGAAGGATAGATGATGACAGAGGACTTAAGAATCAAAGGGTTTTTGATTTAAGTCTTTACAAGTTTTGTATAATAGATGGGCTTATATATATTAAAAGCAAGACAACAGCAACTCGGCCCAAGTATCTGAATATCCGATTATTTTAAAAAATATTTATCCGATATCCAAATATGAAAAATCAGATATTTGATTTTTGGATATTCGAAAATCCGGATATCCAAATTTCCAGATAATTTCGGATCGGGTTTTCGGAGTTTCTGGGTTGCGGATTCGATATTCTAAACAAATGGCAGCTTATATGGTTGCCACATAGACCTGTGTACATCCAATAACCGAGATTTGAAAGTTCATTATATGACATAGACATTTTAAGATCTTTACATAACATAAACATTTTGACATAGTTACGTCGTTATCCCTTCATTCAAATATGTTACTATAGGGGTTTAGAATCTATAATAATTTGCGTAGAATTACGGTAACGAATGTTGATGACTTTATTTATTACGTAGACGTAAGCCAACTCCCATTTTCCCGTTATTCCCTTCCTCCCCTCCCTCCCTCCCTCCCTCCCTGTAACCGTAAGCACACTCGGAATATAATAATGGCGGCGTCTCCGAAGGTGAACTGGCAATGGGAGAACGCTGTTGCGGGATCCGCCGCCGGTCTTGCCACCGTCATTTTTTCACATCCACTCGACGTCGTTCGTACCAGATTCCAAGGTATTTACTTGCATTATCATTTCATTTAATTTAATTATGTTATTAAATTAAATTTAAATTAAATGAAGATATATATGATGATATAATAACAGTCAACGATGGTCAAAGTCATCATCTCCCAAACTACAAGAACACTCCTCAGGCTCTCTTCACTATTGCTCGATCAGAGGTTGTCTTTCTTTCATGCTTCTTTTGCCCTTAATTTAATTGTTGTACAGAGTCATACTTTTCTAGCTGAATCTAATTTAAGTTATTAGTAGTATTACAAATCAAATTTTTGACTAAGATGTACGCAGGCTAACCAGGCTATCCCACCTCTAAGATGTATGTTTACTTAGGGAGGTTCGAACTGGAGACGTCTTGTGAACAGGTCATGACGCATAACCAGTAAAATTTTTGTATTTTTGTTTTGTGAAAAATAGTTTTGAGACTAAAGTGGTAAAAACAGAGAGGAATTCCTATTCAAGCTACCCTGGGAGAGTAGGGTCCATTGGGAGAGTTGAGCCTTTGGCTCTGATGTACATGGCCTAACCGGTTTTTCCGTGGCCGTTTCTAGACTCTTTCCTGGCCATTCCCAAGTGTTTACCGAGGGGAGGTGTTGAACCCAGTCTCCTTTGAGACGTTTAGGCCGCTTTACCATTAGTCTACCTTCAAGATGGTTAATTTTGAAACCGAGAGAGTAAAATGTATTTACACAAAACCATGCAATGCATTGGAGTTCAGTTGCATCTTGTTTACTTCAATTTCTTTTTCTTTTTTTTTCATTTCCACATATAACACATCACTTAAGTTAGGGTTTTATGATGTTTGTTCAAAATTTCATGTGCTATTAATGGCAAAAACAATTTAATCTATATGAAGTTTATGGTTATTATTGTTTTAGGGTCTCAGAGGGCTTTATGCTGGCTTTTATCCTGCTGTGCTCGGCTCGACTATCTCTTGGGGTTTATACTTTTACTTGTAAGTAGAAAATGTTATGACTTACTTGTTGCTATACATACTTGATACTCGGTTATGTTAATGCTCTACAATAGGACACACGCTTATAGCATTCATTCTGCATATTCATCTTCCTGTTTCAAGTTGAAAATACAAACTTAAGTTTATCAAATGTGTATGTTGAGATTAAAAGTAATACATTTCTAGCTCCTATATGAGCTACATATTGTTTGGTCAATTGTTATTTTCATGATTTTAGTACGGATTTACAAAGCCTGCATAAATAGATACCCTTTCGTACCTTTATTAACTGGAGGCTATCTTAGATTTCTCAACTATCATGCATCAGATTGGTGGGCTTGCTTCGATGCATATTCAACCTCTTGACACGATTTCATCATTTTATTATAGTTATAGCAAAGCTAAACAAAGATATTTGAGCAATAGAGATGAGCTGACCCCAGGTCTTCATCTTGCTTCAGCTGCAGAAGCAGGAGGTTTGGTGAGTATGTCTTAAACTCTTACATTTTTCATGTTCGGTAGGTTAATTATGGAAGTCGTCTTTTTCCTTATTACCAGCATCTTGAATTCTTGATTATGATGAATTGTTACTTTACCAGGTATGTCTTATTACCAATCCTGTTTGGCTTGTTAAAACAAGATTACAACTTCAGACTCCTGGGCATCAATCTCGGCCATATTCTGGTTTCCATGGTCTGCTCTGCAACTTACATTGAATTACAAACTATGCGCTTTTTGATAAATTATCATTTTCTTTTTCCCTCTAGTGAATTCACCCATCCAGTTTTTCAAGTTTATTTATAATATCAACTTTTGGTCAACATTGGTACAAACATAGAAACTTTCTGGTTCTGCTAACAGTTCACCTAGCCTTAGTCATAAACTGGATGCAGTTTAATACGGTGTCACCCCAATAAACTAAAATTGAAGCATAGTGTCCAATTGTATTGATTGTCAGTGAAATTATCAGTAAGTGCAGTAAAGAATCTTATAAACATTTTCTGAGATGAAATCTTTTGACAATAAACCTGCACTTTATTATGCATATAGCCTGCTCTGGTGATAACAACATCGGCACCCTGAAAGACACTCTGAGTAATTCTTAGGTATTATTAAGTTAACCAAAGTGGGTGCTCTGGTAATATAAGACTAAAATACAGATGTACATGAAATGCTTGTCCTATACAAAAAGGTGTTAAAAGTTAAAACATATATTTCTTTTTTTCTTCTTTCTTATTTTCTTTTGCAAACAGAAGAACATTTGTGTTAATGTATTGAGGGTTTATGATTATTCACGGAAGGAGCAAATGGTGATTAATACTAACATTCATTCAGATAAATATGCCCCTTTTGAAACTCTTCGGTGTCTTCTCTTTTCTTTTGTTAAAAGTGCATTAAAATATTTAAAATTACGCTTGGAAGTTATACTTATCTAGTTATCTACCCTCATTATTTATGGAAGCCACATACAACTTCTGAGATCATTTGTACTACTCCCGGTATCAAAGTTGATCAAATTTCATTTTCAATAAAAATGTCATGTCAATTGCATCAGCTACACAACAAACAACAGATGGGTCTCAAAACGTAGAATGAATGATAATATGAAAATTTGAAGTACTTGAGTAGTTGAGTTGGAGTAAAAGGAATACTTTCTAGAGAAAGGTGTCGAAGATATTTGATATTAATGCTGTCATTTGATTTCAGATGCATTAAAAACTGTAGTGAAAGATGAAGGATGGAAGGCGTTATACAAAGGGCTTGTACCTGGTCTTTTTCTGGTTAGATTTGGTATTGCTATTTTCTGTTCAAAATATTGTTTCGTTTACCAAAGAAATATTTAGTTGGTGAATGCATGATCCTATTTGATGGATCATGGATGGTTACTGCTACATTCAAGAACATCACAATTGTTTACTGTAAATGCCTGTGATTGTTATGCAGCAAGTAACTCATGGAGCTATTCAGTTCACAGCATATGAGGAGCTCCGTAAAGCTCTAGTCAACTTCAGGTCTGAACGAAGCGTGTTGATTTCTGGTGGTGCTGAGCTCTTGGTAAGTTCCTCTGATGAATCATTTCAAGCTTAAGGCTTATTAGTAAACATTTAATTTATGAATGTGGTTATGTATGTTTATCCATGCTTAATTTATTTTTTCTGCTTCCTTAACTACTTGTGATAAATGAAAGTCGAAATATATAAAAGATAAATTGAGGACGGCGATCATATTCATATTCAAGTGATGTGGCGTTTTTAGTTTTTTTTCTGGGATTTTTCTTGCAGACAACAATTGATTACGCAACTTTAGGAGCTTCTTCTAAATTGGCTGCCATTCTGGTGACATATCCATTCCAGGTAAACTTTTTCATCACCTAACTTACTATATATGCTTACTACATTTCTAATTGTGATTGTTTCTCCTTTATGCGGTAATGATTTCAGGTTATTCGTACATATCTCTCTGTTTGCTTTTGATGTTACTCTAGTTGAAATTTATTTTAAGAGTTATATTTTGGGACCCAGAAAAGTTTCTTAATTAAAATGTTAATGTCCACACTGTAGCAATGACCGGGTATAGATGGTGTTCCAAGATATTAACATAACTGCAAGCACATGCTATGCTCTTTAGTTCTGTTTCATACCAACTATTTGGCTTGTAGGTTAGAAGGTCTCAGTGGTTTCTACAAAGGCATCACAGCAAATCTTGTGAAAAACCTTCCTTCTGCTTCACTAACTTTCGTTGTGTACGAGACTATTCTCAACACACTGCAATTAGCAAGGGTAAAGGAGTGACACATCTCTTACCCTCTATACATCACATTTGCTTCAAAGGATAGTGTATGATTTGTGAAATTGAAAATGGAAACGTTGAGAAACATCATATGTATAATATTACAAAGTTACATAAAAAGACATTACTTTAGACCCTAATTAAGCTAGTTTTTGAAAGAAAGATAAGATTTGATCAGAAACTTCTTGAGGTTTCTCTTGATGAATAAAATGGTGGCCGTCAAGTATGACAACTTCGATATCAGGAACTAATGCTTTCTGAATATCTCCGTCAATGTATACCTTCGTAAAACTTTCAAATCCAATATCTTTATCTCCAACAATTAGCTTTGATGGTACTGTTATCTTTGACCCTTGCCATGGTGCTTCCAGCTCCCATGACCTGCAAATCAGGTTGGGTGGTAACAAAAAAGTAGGTAGAAGATTATAAACATTAGATTCATGGAAAGGAAAGAAAAAAATTAATTAGTATTACTCTCTAGTGATCTAAAACAAATTGTATCAAATAATAACCAACCTTGGTTGGATTTGAATATGAGGTCATTAGTTAAGTTAGCCGGGTTTTAGGTGCCACGGCATGGGTCATGTGAGATGCAAGTTAACTTTGTCAAAACTTATGAGAAGTCAGCTGCCATATCATGTTTTTTGGCCAGACCAGATTACCATAGAACTAATTTTTTTGACATTTGGTTACCTTTAATCAATTTTCATGCCTAGTATAAAAGTTAGTTATGCAACCCGTCTTACTTTGATTTTTAGGCATGTTTTATGTTCAAATTTGGAAGATACGGCATAAAGGAAAACACCCTAGTCTGGAGTCTTACAGGTCCACAGCACGATAGTAGTTTAGCCCCCCAGTGAATCCAGACTCTTGAAACTTGTCTGCATATACTTGGAGTTCCTCTTCAGTAATCCACGATGGTAAACGTGAAGGTGTTTCAAGGTAATCAATAATCTCCATGACGGGAGGTGCTATCAGTATATCGGTCTTATTGAGCGACAAAAACTTCTTAATTACTGTCAGAGTATCGTACTTTGCAAAAGCTCTCTCTGCTCTTCCTGCTTCCTGCATCACTTTGCATAAGTTCAAACCTGCGTAAAGTTTAAGAATAAAAACACATACATACACAGTGAGAGAAAGAACCTGGAACTGGCACATATAAAAATCATCTCCAAATGATTTGCAGAATTCACTAGGCTTAACGTCTGGGTTTCTAGGAAAGAATGGAACACAGATAGCAACCATTCCTTTGACTCTCTCTGGCCTGAAAAGACTAAGATGCCAAGCAGCTGTTGCACCCCAATCATGTCCCACCACAAACACCTGATTCATATATTGCCCAAAGTCAACCAACATCAAAACATACACTAATACACAAGGTTGGAGAGAAAAAATTAGTGTTAGGACCTGTTGTTGATTGAAGTAATCAAGAACGCCAATAAGATCGCCAACTATGTGGAACATAGTGTAGGAAGAAGGGGAGAGTGGGCAGTCGGAGTCACCACAGCCTCGGAGGTCAGGTGCAATCACATGGTAACCATGACTGGCTAAGTCAGCGATCTGATGACGCCATGAAAACCATGTTTCCGGAAAGCCATGTAGGAGAAGCACGAACGGTCCTTGGCCTTTTTTCTCTGCTACGTGCATCCATATTCCATTCGTTTTGATTCTGTGGTGATTAACATCACCCATCTTCATCATTGATTCCATCTTTATACCCTGTGAGACCTTTGCTTTAGAGCATGATCTTGCTTAGTCAAATGGACTAGCTTTCAATTTATTTAAGTTCACTATTTGACACAAATCTCTTAGTCAAATTTACTTTTGCATATATCTGTATCTATATCTATATCTGTATCTATATCTATATCTATATCTGTATCTGTATCTATATCTATATCTGTATCTATATCTATATCTATATCTCGAGAGACACATAATGAAACTAAAACCATATGCATATAAAACATGAAGAGTTAGAAATATATATACCTTGAGTGTCTCCCAATAATGGCTTGAAATTGTTGTACTATTAGCTTCAGTTAATGTACCAGTCTGTCTTTCTGTTTCCTATTGAAACCCTCAGTTGCTTTGCCCATTTTATAGTTACTCATAACGTGTCCTCCAAGTTATTAACAGGTGTAGAGACTTTAAATGTTGACTGACTTCTAGGTGACGTGTCTTCATTTTGGAGTCATGTGAGTTTACCAACTCACATATACTATAAGACTACCGGAGTGGGGGGCGTTTTTTACACTTTTTTGATACAAAATGCCCTAAACGCCCCTTTTCACCATCCCGCGGGACGTTTTATTCAAAAAAAATTAAAGCTTCGTCCCTTTTCAAACGCCCCTGCCCCTCTGACAAATTGTTGGTCCCACTCCTTTTTGACCCAATATCTACCACTCAATTTTGTATTATTTGTTTTTTTTTTTAATAATATTAATATATTAATATTATATATATATATGTATTATTATTTTAGGTGGGGTTTTTAGGTGGGGCTTTCTAGGGCTTCCCCCACTCCAAAAAAAAGTGAAGAAAGCCCCTTGGCATGTCACTTGCCACATGTCAAAAGATGCCCCTATGGGGGGCTTCCCCCACTCCCATTGGTCTAAGCATGCGTTTGACTTGATCTCAACCCCACATTTTTGGTAGTACATAAAAGAACCATTTGTTGGATTACATTCCAGCATATCCACGGGATTGAGTATCGTTGTTGTTGCTTTACCGTATCTTATTTCAGTTTTGGTGCACGTACTAATGCACCAAATAATGCTCTGTAGGTAAGAAGTGTAATTTGGTTTGATAACCATGGTGTCTGGTGTTTGGCCAAATAGTTTATGATACTGGATTTCATCGTTACGCAAACTTGAACCATGTAAAGCTCCCCAAAAGGATGGAACGTTGATGGTCTTGAATTCATGTCCCTGAGTTAGAGTTTAGAAAATGATTTACGGACGCCTCTAGTGTTCTTATCGCATAATCCATCAAATTAATAATATATTGATTAACCATATACATAACTAAATACTTATTTCAATTAATAAGAAATTGAAAATTACACTATATATATTAGTTACAACCTAGACTTACTCTCATGATGAAATTGAGCTTTGTTCTTTTTGTGATTACCAAACTCGCCCATCCTATACATATATATATATATATATATATATGGGGAAATGATCCGTAATGCAGATTCGTCAAGAAATAAATTTCCATTTGCCCCCTGAAACTTATTAAATGTACATACTGAGCCCTCGGTATGTGAGAGCGGTACTGCCCACAGTACAGATT
>JAOXNX010000033.1:4593197-4606363 GCA_028566075.1 Solidago caesia
GTAAGACGTCATCATCAAAAGATGTCTTTTGATCTTGACTATTCGGAACGAGTTCCCCGTATCATGAGTTCCTGTCTAAGAATGACATGGAGTAATAATAGAATGACATGGAGTAATAATAGAATGACGCGGTCGGGTTACTAATTTGCCTGGTCGGTCCACCAGAGGCCTTTTTATATTAATTGTAGTACCATCAATATGTGTGGTTGGGGAGTAGTACCATCAATATGTGTGGCTGGGGACGGTTGGGGTAAAAAACGAGGGTTAGTGTAGTCACATCGTAGTCATATTTTTGTTAGTGTAGTCACATCGAATGCTCAATCCGGAAGTGTTATTTCCGGACTCGCTGTGTGTTGTCACATCGAAGCTCGAATCCGGAACTCCCAATGCCGGATTTTTTTTTTCTTTCGAATATATGTGTACCAATCCGGAATTAGGAGTGCCGGGTTCATCCTACGTGTACCCAATCCGGCATTTCTAATTCCGGATTCACTTGTTGCATAAATTTTTTTTTTCTAAAAACTTGTTTGACAAAGTCAATCCGAAAAACTACTACCTCGATAAAAAATTCTAGAATCGAACCGGTAGCCAAAGCCCCGTCGGTCTTCCTTCATTGAGCATATATATATAGTGAAAGAGAGAAAAAGAGAGTTCAAACAAGTTACTTGCCTAGTGATACTTATCCTCTATTGAACAAAGACTAGTAACAAACATGGATGGAAAAATAAAATATTATAATAATATAATATTTGCATGCCAATCGGGGAAGATATTCAATTTACATTTATTAAAGTCTTCATAGGCCAATAATTAGTTAAGCATCCACGCAACTATATATAGAGGGTATCGCTAGCTTAAGTTTACAAAAAAAAAAAAATATTAACAAAAAACAAAACTACCTACCTGCATATCTATGGGAGAAGCTGTTCAAACAGTGGCGGATCCAGAAAAATATAGCAGGGTATGCAAAATTTAATAATATTTTTAAAATTACGTTTTTTAGTCAAATAGTCAGCCACCAACACTACAAGGTATGTTATGTCTATTTAAGATATGCACACATTTTTTTTAGGATATGCACTATTACTAAAAAAAATTTAATTTTATATATATATAAAAAAAATTAACACTAATTTGGTTTGATAGTTATTGGCTTATTTCCTATATGGATCACATAAAACATACACGAAATGTCGCTTAATGAACAAAAATATAAACAAATTATTAACCGACACCCTATTTTGGTTTGATAGTTATTGGCTTATTTCCTGCTTCCAACGCTAACCAACCTAACATATCATTTTCTCAACAAAAAAAATTCAAAGATATACGAGTAGTTACTATGGATATATAATATATTTATAAGAGTTTTAATTAAATACATTCGCTATTAAAATGAAAATATTTAATAACATTTTTTTTTATCTTAGGACATAATAATCAACGGTTAAGAAAACTTGATACTTTTTTATTTAGATATATGGTATGTCTGTTAGATATAAAATAACATACTTAGAATCTTAGATTTTTATTTAGATTTTCTTTTTGGTTTTGTTTGACCTCTGTCTTTTTTTAGGTTACCAAATGACGCTTGAGATGGTTTGGCCAGGAGAAGAAGTTGGCTCAAACCATGGGAGGGAGGTTACTCTAGCGTCTTGACCAAAAGAAGCTTTGCCTGTCGGAGGACATGACCTATGAGAGGATACTTGGAGAAATAGGACCAGTGTAGAGGAATATGGTAGGTAAGTATCTATTTTACGGGTTTTAGGGGCAGTTTTCTTGCTAGTTAGGTGGCCAAAGCTACTAAGTAACATAGGTTGTTTATGCCTCTTGCGTTAATTTCTCTGCATATGTATGTATGTCTTGCTTGATACCTTCTTTTTTGCCCTTATGTCTGGCTGGGTGGGGGATAAGGGGAATTTTTCTCGCATGCTTGGTTTTAGGCATGTAGTTATATTTATTATGCGTTTATGTTGTTGTCTAATATCTCCAAATGAGTTCTTATATGGTATGTATGTTAGATATGTTTTTGCCATTTCTCCTCTATTATTAATGCAGACATGTGATACGCGGCAGACAAGTATGGTTACTTACCTCCTACTCTTATCTGTTCCTTTTCCTGTTGGCCGGAGGTCCTTATGGAAGCAGTCTTTGTACCTATGGGTAGAGGCAAGACTGTCTACACCTACCCTCCCCCATAGCACGTACAGGGATTGGGTACGGTTGTTGTTGTTGTACCCAATTGTTAAAATATTATACAATTTCAATATTGGAAATACACATTATGCTCATATATCAATTACCTACTTCTAAAATACCTGCACTACTCCTTTTACATTAATTACATACACTACTCGCTGCTGCAACCACCACCAGTCGCCACCACCACTAGTAGCCGCTGTCGTCACCCCCACCGTCGCATTGCACGGGTACCCCACTAGTATAACTAAAAGACTTTTCTAATTTGTGTTATTGAGACACGTGTTAGTACACATTTATTTCACTTTTAAATTTCCAAAAATATGAAAATATGCATTCATGATTCATACAAAAGAGAAAACTTTTACATTGAATTAATGTATATTAAATGCATTTTACGATATTTTAGGAAACAATGTGCTCGTTGATTGCATACTAGCATGTGCCCCGATAACACAATTTAGAATAACTTTTCAATATATAATCTGAAGGAAAGAGTTATGTTCATATTAACTATCATCAAGTGGACTAGTAGAAATGAGTAATGTTTCTTTACAAGAGGACTTAGGTATGAGTCCTGCCTAGACAAATATATTGGGGGTGACCATAGTATGGCTAGAACTAGCCACAGGGGGAAAAAAAACCGAGGCTGATACATTTGAGTAAAAAGAAAATGGCTCGTCATACCCAACTAATCCAAACAGAAAAAACCTAATCCGTGTATATATTCATTTCATTGTTATGGTTATTGTCCCGGCTAATCAAAAGATCATTTTATAAGACCCAATATTATCCATAACGCCTTAATCCGTCTATAACAATAAACCTCATAAAGATTACCACTTATATTTGAATTGTTCCGAATACATCTAAGTAAGCTTTTCAACATTTTTAAGTTGCAATAAAACTTTTCAAATATTTAACCTCCCCCAAGGTAGCACAGTGGTTAACATTTTGGACATCTTTATAAGAGGTTCGAATCCTGATAGATACAATCTTGGTGGTGGTCAAGGAAAGGTTTGGAAACTGCCACAGGATACTCGGGTTAGACCGTATATATTTGAGTAAAAAAATACTCACATTCGCTGGATAACCTACATAAGGAAAACCTCATCCATTTACATGTAGTTGCAAATAAAAATTGATATGCGTAGATATTTTGTTAGGAGTTGATTAACACACAATTAGGGATGAACAGAATTTACTAAGTCTCGATACTGTCAAGGTACCGTCTTGATCCTGGTACTGAAAAGTTTTACCGAATTTCAAGTGGGACAAGGACTGATCCACTTTTGGTGGTTACCAGGATCGGTACCGAGAAAATACTAAAAATACCGGTACCGTACCGGTGACGCACCATTACCGGTTCATATGAGACCGGGATCGGTACCAATATTTTGGTGATTTTTGAGACCCGTATGGGACGGTACCAATCCACGTTCATCCCAACTCACAATAAAATGTTCAAAATAGTGGTTGAAAATTATTTTTTTAAAAACGATTATTTTTATGTATAATATTCTACAGCGTATTAATCATAGTCCTAAACACAATGATTAGCAAAATAGTTTGTTTTTACTATACATAACAGATAAAAATATGTATGAGAGTACATTTATAAAGAAAAGGTGTTAGTGTACATTTCATTCCATTTTACAAATTTTACCTAAGTTTTATAGAACTAATAATAGATAAATGATTCATTATTGATATTTTATAAAACGTTTTAATCACACAAGATTATGATCGAAGAGGCACGAAACATGATTTAAACCCATTAACTCTTGTTGATGCTGTATGTCCTATGTTTCACTAGACTACCGTCATGAGACAAAAAAAAATGGGGATAACAATACTAATTTGTGTTTTGATATCATAGCAAATTTTATTTTCTATCATAAAATTTACTCCGTATTATTTATATAAATTACTTAATGATATTACTACGAGTTTTGATAATGACAACTCTATGGGTTGTTTTTAATGTGCATAAAAAGTTATAGCTTTTTGTTATAAAATTCAGGGGTAGACTTTTAATATATAAGGTATCATTTTTTAAGCATATTATAATGAATTATTGGGAGCCTTTAGGCTCTTATTAACTAACGGGGCTCTTATTTCTACCCCATTTTCCCCAAATACATCTCTTAATGTACAATAAACAGTATATAGTATATAACTGTTTAACGGCCAACAAACACGAAACCCAGACTTCCATCTGGGATAACCCAATGGCCAAAGGCTGCCACTATCGTGGGCCGAAGCCCAAAGCTGGCCACTATTCCAGGGGAGGTAATAAACTCGCAACTCTTTTTATCCATCCACAATAAAAATTGCATTATATGGTTGTATTGTACAACTGTTTGATACGGGTATTATTGTGGATGGATAAAAAGTGTTGTGGGTTTATCAATGCTCCTATTCCAGCCGAATGAAAGCCTAAGCCCACCAAGATATACTAAATACTAATTCTAGGAAAAACACCACAATGACCTAATCAATGATTGAACACCCGTGTCTTATGAATACCTCACCACTCCAACAATGGATTATTTACAAAAGGGAACTGATATTCGTACCATTTATTTTGATATTTTTACCACAATCATGCATTATTGACTTGTACAGTGTGCTATACAAGTTGTACATAATGATAGATTTATCAAAAATGATGGTACTAATATCATCCCCTTTACAAAATCTTATTACTATTACCAACTACATTAATTTGCTTTTACAAAAGGGTATACCCCATATTGCAGTCATGACACGCTCTAAACATGTAAATAAAAATCCTGTATGTATATGTTGGAACAATATATAAATAACATTTTCATGTACACGGTAGTACGGTACACCTATACATTCACACTATACATACACACTCTCTCTATATATACACACTCTAGATCTCAGTGACAATGGTGTCCTGTCGAGTAAAAACTGGCCCTTTTTTGCGGCTTCTTCAAAAATACACATTTTCTCTCTCTTTCAAGACAGTTTTTTTTCCTTTTAAAAATTGAATTGTTTTGGCATTCCCTCCACTTGCAATCAAAAATCATGGAATTTAAAAAATGGGTTTTGTTTTTCTTGATGTTAACTCAAATGGGTGGTTTTCAAAGAATCCATTCTAGTGTTACTTATGATAGTAAAGCCATTGTTATCAATGGTGTAAGAAGAATCTTGATATCTGGTTCTATACATTACCCCAGAAGCACCCCTGAGGTACTTTTTTAAAAAAGTTCACATTTTTGAGAAATATATAGTTTTTTATAGTTCAAATGTGGGTTTTGTTGATGAAAAAGTAAACTTTTTGCATATACAATAGTTTTTTATATACATATATTTTTTTATAGTGAAAATGTGTTTTTTTTTTGTTGATGAAAATGCTGTGAATTTTTTGTAGATGTGGGAAGATCTTGTAAAGAAGGCTAAAGATGGAGGGCTAGATATGATTGATACTTATGTGTTTTGGAATGTTCATGAGCCTTCTCCTGGCAATGTACTTTGATTATTACTACTTACTTTTTCTGTGTGTGTGTGTGTGTGTGATTTAGATGATTTATGATCCAAAAATGTTTATATTTGGGTGAAATTTTGCAGTATAATTTTGAAGGGAGATATGATTTGGTGAGGTTTTTGAAGATAGTGCAAAAAGCAGGAATGTATGTTCATCTAAGGGTTGGACCTTATGTTTGTGCAGAATGGAATTTTGGGTAATTTTCTATATTTTTCTTTATTTTGTTCTGAAAACACTTAATAAATTGTAGTTTAGGGTGGTTTAGAGGGTTGGCAATGGTTGCCATAATTTTTTTCTACCACTCACTCCCAACCAATCCGCTTATGCCACTCATACCCTTTACTCATACCACAATCCATTATTTTGTTGGCAACACACCACTCACTCATACCACTTATACCCTATGCTTAAAAACTTATACAATAATTCAAACACACACACACAACGCAATATACAAATGCGTCGAAGTTTACTGCGTTTCAACACCACGCCGGCGGTGTTTGAGTGGATTACCGCGTGAACCACTCGGCTTTAATCCACACGTTGCCATTCCTCTTAGAGGTTTACAATTTACAAAGTTTAAGATTGCATCTTTGACTTTTGATGGTTAAAAGAGTTACTTTTTTTTAGTATCAAGATTAATAAAGTCTGCATTGGTGAATTGGTAGTTTGAGTAAAATGAAACCATTTTAGAGTTGCATGCATTAAGATGTTGATGAAAATGTTGAATCAGGAAATAACATGATTGACTTGTAAATAATCGAAGTTACTAAGACGTCGAATTGTTATCATTTATGCAGAGGATTTCCAGTTTGGTTGAAGTATGTTCCCGGCATTAGTTTCAGAACTGATAATGAGCCATTTAAGGTTATTATTCTATACTCTTTTTTTTCCTTTTAGATTTGGGTATGAACAAAATTTTAGGAATGAAAAAAGGAATTCTATATGCAAGAGCTTAGTTTTCTATGTGCTTTTTGTAGAGGGCAATGAAAGGATTCACTGAGAAAATTGTGAATTTAATGAAGAGCGAAAAGATGTTTGAATCGCAAGGAGGCCCAATTATACTGTCTCAGGTATAAGTATACTGTATCTGGTTTTGTACTAATTCTGCCGTTAGTCAAGGATTTTGTTTTTAATCTTCATTTCGAAACTTCTTATGAAAAGGTTGATATATTTATGGGTTTTTAGGTTGATGACAGATTGTTTGAATGAGTGATTAAATGTTTGGTTCAGGTTGAGAATGAGTATGGAACAGTTGGCAAGGGATATGGAGGCGATGGCCATAAGTACATGACTTGGGCTGCAAACATGGCTGTAGGATTGGGGACCGGCGTCCCATGGGTCATGTGCAAGCAAGATGATGCTCCCGATCCTATTGTAAGCCCCCCTACCTGACACATTTATTGCATTTGAGAGTAAATGATATATTTATGATAAACTTCTTGGCATTGGTGGCAGATAAACACTTGCAATGGCTTTTACTGTGATGAATTTTCGCCCAACAAGCCTTACAAACCCACACTTTGGACTGAGGCTTGGAGTGGATGGTATATAATTTTGTTAATTTTTTGTAAAAGTTATATGCTTAATTGACGAAACATCCTTTTCGCCAAATTCTTTCAGGTTTACAGAGTTTGGTGGGCCAGTCTACCAGAGACCGGTTCAAGATTTGGCATTTGGTGTTGCTCGGTTCATACAAAAGGGTGGATCATTCTTCAACTACTACATGGTATTGTTTAATAATGCAATTGTATATGCGCTGGCTGCAAAATTGACAAATTGTTACTCTAATAACTAATAAGCATATACTATCATTTTTAAGTAACATTTGAAATCTTCGTGGATGGAAACAAAACAGTACCATGGAGGCACAAACTTTGGTCGCTCCTCTGGTGGCCCGTTCATCACTACTAGTTACGACTATGATGCTCCAATTGATGAATATGGTAGGTTAAAACTAAATATATGCACCTTGACTTATAAGGTCAAGTTTATTAGTTTACTAAATTAAAACTGAATGTACATTGTGAGACGTCCATTTTGAAGACTCGATTCCAGGTCCTTAAGTTGGAGGTGGCAAAACAGGTTGATTGGGTAATAGATTAAAATGGGTTAGGTTGAAAAAGAGACATGGTGTTGCGTCCATATTTCTGATTTTCTGTCACTTTGTTTTTCTTATATACTGTACTAAATCTAATCACAAAACTATAGTATAGAAAAATTGTTATTAGTTGTTTCTATGATTTTTGTTTTATGTTTGTTGAATTAACCAATGTAAGAGGTTGCTAGCATTTGACTATAATGTTACAATGTTTCAATTCGTTTTCCCTGTTTCATTTTAGCCAAGTTTTTTAATTATACCCATATGACCCGTTGGAGATAAATTCAAACCCAAATTGTATGGGTCGATGTGCCATCTTCATCTCAGATATCCAAATGTTAATGCTTTACTTTGAACCCATATAGGCTTGATCAGACAACCAAAATATGATCATTTGAAGGAGCTTCACAAGGCTATCAAGCAATGTGAGCCCGCTTTAGTTTCAGCAGATCCCGTTATCACCTCTTTAGGAAGCCTTCAACAGGTTCTACCTTCATAAATATAACTTCATTTCCACTAATATACCGAACAGTTATCTTACTAAATAATTGACATTCTCCAGGCCCATGTGTATTCTCCCATCACACTACCCTGTGCTGCTTTTCTCTCAAATTATGACCCGAATAATGCAGCAAAAGTGATATTCAATAACAAGCATTACACTTTACCTCCTTGGTCCATCAGTATCCTTCCTGACTGCAAAAATGTTGCTTTCAATACAGCCCAAGTATGTAACTTTCATAATGTTTACACAAGTAATTACTTTTATACGTTTCTTGTTTTGTTTTGTAATTCTTGTGAAACCAACACAGGTTGGAGTTCAGTCCACACAAATAGAAATGTTAGCAAGCGATGCCAAGATGTTTTCTTGGGAGACATATACTGAAGATCTAACAGTAAGTGACGAAAGCTCAATGTTCACTGCAACGGGTCTCTTGGAGCAAATTAATATCACAAGAGATACTAGTGATTATCTTTGGTATACAACTAGGTAAGTATTGTTTTTAAGTTGTCCTATGAGCATTAATGAATCGAACAATGAATATGTTTTTCTCTTTCTTTTTACAGTGTTGATATTGGTTCATCTGAATCGTTTTTACACGGAGGGGAGCTCCCAAAGCTTCTGGTACAGTCAAGTGGTCATGCTCTTCATGTGTTCATAAACGGAGAACACTCGGGTATATTTTTTGGACATCGTTTTTGCAGTTAAAACATATGGTTTATTTAAAGAATCATACAATAATTGAAGCATTTGTAGGTTCTGTTTTTGGTTCAAGAAAACATAGAAAAGTTGCATACAAAGAAAATATCAATCTACGTGCTGGAAGCAACAAAATCGCACTACTTAGTGTGGCCATGGGATTGCCGGTTAGTATGCTGATTACTTCTATATATAAATCAACAGAGAATTAATATTTTGTTTTTGTGAAGAACATGGGAGGACATTATGAAGCATGGGAAACTGGAGTCTTAGGTCCGGTGGCTCTGTATGGTCTTGACCAAGGGAAACGTGATTTATCATGGGTTAGCTGGACTTACAAGGTTCGGATTACTTTGTTTATTTACTCAATTTGTTTCAGCATTTAGTAGAGGTCGCAATATCAACCCATTTACCTATGGAATATGAAAATCCGGTTATGTTTTATTTCTTTAGGTTCAACTAGGAAAAATAAAAATAGAATAGGTAAAAGAGAAACTGGCTTAATAGATCAAAAGTCGGGTAAACCGTATATTGTGATGCATACAGGTGATACAACCAACTGAATCACTTTGTTGGAGAAAATAAGGTTGTTTTTGTAATTCTATTGAATGAGTTATTTATAAAGTTCTACAAAAAACTGGACAAAAGGTATTTGGGTCCATCCAAATGAGCTTGACCCATTTGGTCTGGTAGCAAAACAATGGCTTGTTCCACATGTAGCATTGGAAACAAGATTTTCTCATGGGCTTGCCGTCTGTTTTGAACAGGTTGGTCTAAGGGGAGAGGCTATGAATGTTATATCCTCGAATCCTACATCTTCCATCAAATGGACTCAAGATATTTTGATGTCCCAGAAACAGCAACCATTAACATGGCACAAGGTCTGTTAGCTTTATTCATGTTAAGATTTTATAATCATATTGTACTTAAAAAAGGGTAGCAGAAAAGAAAACCTTTATGTGAAACTCATAAGCCATATGGATCTGAAAATCTTTGCAGGCTTACTTCAACGCACCTCATGGCGACGAGCCATTGGCGCTGGACATGAATAGTATGGGAAAGGGTGAAGCATGGGTCAATGGTCATAGCATTGGAAGATATTGGACAACTTATGCCAATGGTGATTGCCAAGGGTGCCATTACGCGGGAACCTATCGTCCATTGACCTGTCAACTTGGGTGTGGTCAACCAACCCAAAGATGGTACCATGTGCCTAGATCTTGGTTAAAACCGACAAATAACCTGTTGGTGCTTTTTGAAGAACTTGGAGGAGACCCCACTAGGGTTTCAATAGTTAAGAGATCAATGGTGCAGTGACCATAGCAAACAACTTTGGTCCAGATATGTGTCCAAACAACCCAATTATCTGTTGAACCCCATTTGTGGGCAAGAAGTTTAGTGCAGCATGGTGAAGGTACAGGAAAAAGAACAAGTAATTGATGCCAATTGTGATCGAGGATTTTGTCTAGTTCAGTGAACATAATTCTGTTTAATTCAACTTTTAAGTTACAAGTGTGTTCCTGTAGATGAGTGAAGATCTTTTTTTTTTCCTTTTTCTTCAAAGAGTGAGGGAGAGCGTCAATAATGTGAGCTAGAATGCGAGATGTATGAAATAATGCAGTCGATGTTGTAGTTGCTGTAAGTTTTTTTGTGTTATAATGGGGGCAAAAAGATGAACCTCAAGAATTAGGTTATTGTTTAGAAGTTGATCCTAGGTGAGAGTGAACATCAACTCTTGTATGCAGTTGCTAGTGATTATATTATAATGAACTTTATTTAAGTGAATCCAGCCCAGAACTTGCAATAATGCCATGTTCTTAACACAAACTAGATAGATCAAGACGAAATGAAAGCCATTTTTGAGTGCGTGTTTCTATCGATGAACAAGGAAACCTCTCTAAATGCTGCCGACGCCTCAAACTTTTATTTATAAAGATCTTTTAACAAACCATGTCATGCAATCAGTGATCAAGGTTTAAACATATGAAAGGAAACTGAAATCAAGCATAAGGTTCAAGTGTTTATGCATCCTCCCAAATAAGACTTACTAATTTAAATGGAGAGACTAAAGATTGTGTTTGATTCTTGAAGATCAAAACTTGAACTCATGCGCTTGAACTCGAGTCACCGGAGTGTTTGACGATGGTCTGTTGAAGTTCTTCTTTCTTGGCTCCGACGACCTTGTCAACCTTCTTTCCATCTTTCAGGAACAAGAAAGTTGGCATTGCTTCCACACCCCAATCTGATGCAATTTCCTGTAACAAACTTTCATGTATGATGAATTCAAAACTTTTCAAGTCCAAATATTTCAAATGTCATTTGTGGTTTTTGTTTTACGAGCGTTGACTTTTGTAAACATTCTCATTTGACTTTTCGCCATGAATCAAGACCTAATGGCTCCAATACAGACAAAGGGCACGCATTACTGATTTACTGTTTTACACACTTTTTATTAGCAAGACAAGAGGAGATAAGTAGGCAGATAGGTCAATGAGATTCTTGGACAATTGTATACATGTAAATGTTTCATTACAAAAAGTAGTCTTTTCAATATGCATTTTGATAAAATATTGCTTTGTTTACAATGAAGGGAAAAATGAAAAAAAAGAAAAAAACTTGTCTAGGTTTTACCTTCTAAAGTAAAATGATTTTTTCTTAAAATGAATTGTTTTTTGATTTTATAATCACTTAACAATGTATAACACATCACAATAGAAACATTTCCCACACAAAATAGTAAAACATAAGATATATACTATGACCAAACGAGCTCTTGGTCTAGTGATCAAAGTGGAGATGAGAGGCTTTGACTATCTGGAGGTCCCGGGTTTAAATCCGGGCATTAACATTTAATTACTAACTTTGAGACAACTTACGAGTGATATTTGCCGCCGTTCGAAAAAAATAAAAATAAAGATATATACTATATGCTTGGATCTTCAAATCAAAAGTAGAACCTACTGTATTTTGTCTTCTGAAAAGTGAAAGCGAAATGTTTTTACCTTTAACTCATCCACATCAACTTTGAGGAAGGTAACATGGGGCATCTTTTTAGCCAATTCTGCAACAAATGGAGCAATAACTCGACAAGGTCCACACCATGAAGCAGCAAAGTCTACCACTACCTGTACTATTACAAACCACCTTTATATCCACTTCAAAAATATACATCTTTTTCTATACATTCACCAAATTGATTGATTTAGAAATTAATCAATTATACATCATAATCTGGTTCATTCTTTTTGTATTTTTGTTTTAAATAACATGTAAGGTTGTAAACAAACATCAACAAAAGATGTTGTGCTCGATCGTTTACGGCTAAACAAAAAAAATGAACGAACATAAACGAACAACATAAAAAGATGGCCCGGAAAGTCTCATCTACATTCTGTATTCATCTTTGCTCTTTAAGAAAATAATATTGTTTCTGTTCTTTTAGTATTGTTTGTTAAGATACTATACAAGCATAAACAAACATGTAAACCAACACACATGCCTAAGATTAATCTGTAAATTTAGACTTAAGCACTGATCACTATTTGAAATTCTTAACTTCAAACAAGTTCCGTAATATGTTTCAAATGAAGAGTTCAAGAAAATAGCTTGTAGTTTTTAATATTTGCACTAATTTAAATAAAATGGGTAAACTGGTAAGTTTTCCCTGGGATGATAAGTCTTTTTGACTCAGATGTACATGGTCTAATTAGGATATCCCGTGACTATTTCTAACCATTTCTTGGCCACCCCAAATGGTTTACCTACAAGGCCGGCTCAAGTGTATAGTTGGGCTAGGCAATTGCCTAAAGCTTCCAAATAGTTAGGGGCCTCAAATTTTAATGTTATTGAGCTGGAAATATTATTGAGCTTTTTTTAGCATCGTATTAAACGTGAAAAAGTTTTATAATATGGTGATAGTTTAGTTATTGACGGTCTTGATTTATTTCAAGAACTAAAAACTTTAAAACATATTATCCATTTAAAAAGTGACACACCTATTAACATTTTATATTATATTCAAAAGTTTAATACTTTTCCAAATGCATATATTGTTTTTTAAGAATTATGTTTTTTTCCGAACATTCAGTTGGTACACAACATTCACGGAAACCTCACCGATTAATGGTGAGGCCCTGCACGTACTC
>JAOXNX010000033.1:4708238-4718806 GCA_028566075.1 Solidago caesia
GCAAGCTGGAGGGATTTAATAGGGGCCAAGAATTGCACTTGGCAAGACTTGAACCCCCGCCTAGGGGGAAAAACCCAAGTGAAAAAAACCTTTTAAAGAAGCTCAAAAAATTAGTTATTAATTAATTAAGTGTATAATAGGTAAACATTTAAAAAAATTAGTATGATTTTGTAAAAGTGGGCAATTAATCTAGTATTAACCGAAAATAGCAAGTTAGACAATTCAAATAAGATGATAGATGCATTAAACCTCGCACAAAATGTGCTTAATGCCATATGAAAAAGGCAACTCCATGCTTCACGTATGCCAAATCGTATTTCTCTTTTAACTAAACTCCGTATTGCTAATGTGAGGTTAACCTACTTGGTAGAGACTTTTACCTCTTAAGAAGAAGACTCCCTGGTAGTAGTGTTTCTCGGTGTTTATAGGAGTAGAGTAAATTTGTCATTAAAAAAAACTCCGTATTATACGAGTAATATCTTTATTCTTTACTTATGTGTTAGTTTGTACATTTTAAGGATGTATTGAATGAATTATTATAAGGGTTACTTTGTATATGAAAGTCTTCCCGCAATATATCCACACAATAATTATATAAATCTTAATTTAAAGTAGCAGGACATCCTATATATGCAATGGCGGATGCTGATTGGGGGTGAAAGCATTGACAACTAAGATCAGGAATGAAGCTAGGATTTTAAGTTATGGATTACCTACTATATTCTAAAAAGGGGATTGATATTAGTACCATCTTTTTTGATTGTTTTACCGCATCTATGCATTTAATACTTGTACAGTCTGCAATAATACTTATATATTATGGTAAGAATATTAAAAAAAAAGTGGTACAAATATCACCTCCCATTCTAAAATGATAACGAAATATTAACAGAAATATAGCAAGGCCATGAATGAATAAACATAAATATGTTAAGGTAGACTAAACCTACCTATCAAACCAGAGTCAAATCCATGAAGTTACGATGTCGAGGGCAAAAAGCCAAAAATAAAACATGGCTTAAACCATGAATACAAATTGTATGATAATATACATAAATATGATACATCTACACTAAATTTTTTAGAACTGTCAGGGGCCATTGCCCCCACTCCTTATATACTACATGGCCTCAACTCCTTATATACTACATTCGTCACTGTATCAAACTAAATAGGTGTGTATTTCTATAAGTAGAACAATCCTCAAAAATATTCTAAAGACATTAAACGTCATGCAATTGCGTTAGAAACTAATCATGTAGTAAATATATTGTTTTAATTGTATCAAATATATGTAATTTTGGATACATGAATTGCTATATTAGTTAACTTATATGTTAAATAATTTTTACATTTACCAATAAAAATACAAGTATATTTTTATTTACTTATTAAAGATATTGCAATTAATAAAAGGTGGAAAATTAGATGATGAATTACAGATAGTTGATGAATTACAGATAATGTGGAGCATGTCAAGAAACAAACTAATTTAAAAATAAATAAAAACTAACTATGAATGATGTCTCAAGAGGGTAGATGACATTTACTTTTATGGAAAAAGATGTGAATTGCTAGAATTATTTATGAGATTTGAATATTATTAAAAAATTAACAATGTTGGGCCTTTGGATATTAGCAAAGTTGGGCCAATGACGAGGGCCGGCCACCGACTAGTCCCGATACTCCCGAGTCCCGACTATGATAGCATATAGTGATGGTGGCGTAAAAAATATTGATGTGTCATTTTTTCTATTAAATTAGGAGAAAGAGTAAGTAACAATATATATTAATATTATTGGTGTTCCATAACAAATGTTTATAAATTTGTTTATAATGAATAATAATATTTAGATCTATAAATTGGTTCAAATAATTTAATGTTCCATAAATGTAACTTTTGATTTCGTTATGTATAGTACTCGGTTAAAGAATTTGCATAAATATAATATTATGTAGTAGATAGATGAATTATATTTACATTTATTCATTTTTCATGTTTGTATGTCAGTTTTGTAAGATATTTAAATAAATATGAGTTCGTTAATTATAGTCCTTACAGATATGATTAACTTGCCGTAAAATTTTTAGATGCTGGTTGAAAAATATTATTAAGAAATTAATATTTTTATGTAGAAAATTTTATTTTATGTTAACCATAGTTGCATTTTCGAGTTGATTTTAATAGGAAAAGAAAGGAAACGAATCTTTTTAAGGAGGAGGTAATTGTAACATCCCGATATCTTTTATTCTATGTCGCTAACTTTGACCGTTAGTCAAAGTCGGTCTTCCGTTAAGTGGTGTTCTTAACTTATGTGAAATTTATGTGATATTATTTATCATGTGTTATGTGGATAATTATGTGGCAATTGTGTAGATTAAAGGGAGTTAATATGTTATAGAGGTAATTAAGTATAGGTAAATTAGACTTTTGGCTTATGGTTCCAGCCATTAAGGTGTCATTAGGGCTGGATTAGAAGATCATTTCAGTTTTCATTCTCTCATTTCTAAGCCTCCAAAGTAGTTCCAAGAGTTTTCACATTTCTTAGGCATTTGGTAAGATTGTGGGTGCAATTCAAGGGAGTTTTGATTAAGAATTGGTGTGGTTATTGTTCCTATAGGTATTATGGTTATTTCCTTTCCATTATTGTCCATTAGGATTGATTATGATGGTTCATTTCTAGGTCTTAAGGATTCAAAGGTTTACAATTGATTTATTAATCGATTTTGAGGGTTTTCGGCTAATCAATCGAATCGTTGTTGTTTGTAAATCATCCATGGAACAATTGATGGTTTCAAGCCATCAATTGTACCTTAATATATTGTATTTTGACATACAAGAGTCGGATTTAAGGTTGGAAGTCCTTTGGTAATCAAAAGGATTGAATTTTTAGAGGAAAAATCGAAATTATTCGAAAGTGTAATTATAGTCTAATGATGATATTTGTATGGCAATAGGGTATCGGGAACACATAGTGTGCACGGTAAAGCCGTTGGTGAGTTGTTGTTAATCCCGCGAGGTAAGATAACTTACTTTTGACACACGAGGGACACAACAAACTTAGTTTTGATATCAAACCCCTATTTTATGTTGTTTAATGTATCTCATGCATATTTGGGGTGTGGGATTGATAGGGGCGGTTAATTGGGGTATCGATTATGCACGCTTAAGTAGAAATGAGCTTATGTTGCATGTATTACTTATGTAGTTGTGGTATGTGTTGTAATTGTTTTATGTGGACTTGTACACATAGTACAGTAGACGTGATCTAATTTGCCATGTCACGTGCACGTTAAGGGCCCAAAAACTATTATGTGGAATTTGGTGACATATATTGGGGGTATGTGTATTGGTAAGTCTCAAGCATTTGGTGTAAGAGTTAAGCTTAACTCACATGACATCTATTTAGGTGACGTGTGCTATAGCGTCACTTGGGGCACTGATCATGTTTCCTTGTGAATACAACCATGTGACTGGAGTATTCCGGGTGTGTGTGGTTGACCACCAGGTGTAAGGTTTACTCACAGATTTGGTATGTCTTTCCATAACGACACAGATGGACCACCATAAGGTTTACCCATCAAGTCAGGTATGGGGTTCCCTACTTAGCTATGTGGCCTCCTCACATAACCTTTTATGTAGATTTATTTGGCATAACCTTTGGGTGATTTATGTAGCTTATGCAGTTATGTGGAAATCGGTGATATTAAGCAGTTATGTGGATATATTGGTGATATTGGAGGATTTCTAGGCACAATGTAGGATATTATATCCTTACTATGTAGATTATGTGGATTTGGTGAATGTGTCTTTATGTATGCATGAGTTGATTTATAAAATGATTTAAATGACAATCCTTTATTTATACTAACATGTTATCTTACTCGGCTTTAATTGTTGACACTTGTTTTGTGAAAATGTGTTGTACCCTCAGGTTAGGCGTTGATCAGTGGCTTGGTAGCTTGCTTGTGGGATGGGTAGTTATTACTGGAACTTATGGAGGATTGCTTTAGTTACCCATAGTTGCATTTAATTTAGTGGACTGGTTTATTAAGCCGTTTGGCCTTATTTAGGTTGAATGTCTTTTAATGTGGATTTCGGTTGAGTTATTGTGATGATACTTTGGTAACACCATTTGGAGACATTTAATATGTTTGGTCAAATGAGATTTTTAAAAGTCGCTTCCGTATTTATTTAATGGTGTTTATTATAAAAGTTAAAAAATTTTGAAATTCCGTATTTGAATTATATTATTATTCTCTTATCTCATTTTTATTGTACACCTTATTATTTTTGTGTGTTTCAAAATAATTGTTCAATATTTAAAACAAATATATTAATTACTTATTCTTTTAGTTATTATACACATAATTAATTATCATGAATACATTTTATAAAGTCAACTTTATCATAAATACCCATAATTTATTATACCCATAATTAATTATCATGAAAATGAGTTTTTACTAAATAAAGTTTCAATTTTTTGTTTTTTAATTATTTTTTTTTTTTGGTGTACGGGATTGGGATAGAAGAAATAAAGTCAGACCAACTGACACCTACAGGTTATGGACTCGACCCCTAGGGGTGACATGCTTGTTGGATTTTTCCTTGGAGAGCTACTATGCAGTAGCGCAAGCCCGGTTAATACAATGTAGTTTACCCTAAGTGACACTCATCTTTGTATGGTGAGTTGGAGGGGATTCGAAACACGTCGTTTAGAGAAAAAAAACCAAATTTAAAGTCTACTGAAATTAATTACTTAATTTTATTGGGTATAAGATTTTCGTTAACAATGACAGTTGATATAAAATACCTTATCTATTGTATTTTTAAAACAAGTAAACCGGTTACCCATATAAATCAAAAATCTAAATAGTCAACTATTGTGATAAAATAAATTTTCTAATAAAAATATAAAATACAAACTCAAACTCATTCAAACTCTCACAGTCTCACCCTGTATATAAACACACCCTACATCTATCTTTACTTGGCAACTATAACTTATTTGCACCTCATCACAGCCATAACAACACCTCCCAGCCAGAAAAAAAAATAAAAATAAAATAACATGGATTATATATCCATCATGTTTTATGTGATACTTCCTCTTTCAACCTTATTCATTTTGTCCAGTTTTCGCAGAAAACGTCTTCCACCAGGTCCAAAAGGATGGCCCATCATCGGCAACATGCTGATGATGGACCAACTCACTCATCGCGGATTAGCCGCTTTGAGTGACAAATATGGTGGTTTGATTCATCTCAAGATGGGCTTCAGCCACACTATGGCTGTTTGCTCGCCAGAAATAGCTAAACAAGTTCTCCAAGTGCAAGACAACATATTCTCAAACCGGCCCGCAACCATAGCTATCACGTATTTAACGTACGATTGCCAAGATATGGCGTTTGCAAATTACGGTCCATTTTGGCGTCAGATGCGTAAGCTTTGTGTCATGAAGCTATTTAGCCGAAAAAGAGCCGAGTCATGGGACTCAGTTAGGGATGAAGTTGTGTCCATGATCAAAGTCACGGCTGCTAGCTCGGGTTCATCTGTTAACCTGGGAGAGCTTGTTTTTGGGTTAACACATGATATTATTTACCGGGCTGCTTTCGGGTCTATTTCACATGAAGGAAAAGAAGAATTCATTAGAATTCTACAAGAATATACAAAACTTTTTGGAGCTTTTAATCTAGCTGATTTTATTCCTTGGCTAGGTTTTATTGATCCTGCGGGATTGAACACTCGGTTGCCGAAAGCCCGGGCTTCGTTAGACGGGTTTATCGATAAAATTATCGATGAACATCTAAGAAAGGGAAAGAAAACCGATGATGCCGATAATGATATGGTTGATGAGATGTTAGCCTTTTACAGTGAAGAAGGAAAAGTTAACGAAGGTGAAGATTTGCAAAACGCTATTAGACTCTCACGTAACAACATCAAAGCCATTATTATGGTAAGTATTATTTTCATATATAGAATATAATTATAATATAATTATAAATATATAATATATTATAATATATAAAGTATATATACATATCCTATATTTATAAGTTTTACAAATTTATCATATATGATCTTTACTTTATTTATTTATTTATTATGAAATCAACAAGGGAGATTTGATTATTCTGTCCAATCGAAAACTAATATTATATTATTATTATCATAGTAATATATTATGAAATCAAAATGGTGGATTTGATTATTCTGTCAATCGAAAACTAATATTATAGTGCATATGGATATTATTATTATATGGATGTCTTAATACTAATAAAAAGTAGTATTTACAACTTAATTAACAAATGAGAGCTTTAAATTTAAAAAAAAATAACTCTTTAAAAATTGTTAAATTTATGTTAAGCTCATTTTACTTAAAATTGGAGGTTCCTATCTAAAAAATGTCTATAATTTTATTAAAATGTTTAAAATATCACTATGCATAGAAAACAATTCCAAATATTTTAACGTATCTATTATAACTTAATAGTGTGCATACACAAAACTAAAATCTAATTACGTACACAGTATTATTATTATACAAAATATAAATATTATTATAGTGTATACTTATATTGTATGGATACTATACACAAAATATTATTTTAAATTATAGTGAATATAAATATCGTGTATAAGATGATGCCAAAGTTGAAAAACTTAACAATGGATTATGTATATTTTGCTTAATGTTATAACTAGCATACTGCCCGTGCAATACAACGGGATTAAGTATTTTCTTTTTGGTGGTGTTTAAGGATTTTTAATAGTGGTTGTCGCACTTTCGTAAGTGATGTAATAGTATAGAAGATAATGTTATGATAAAATTAAAATATTGTATTATAGTTTCTTATAATTAAAAATAAATACGAGTTTAGAATTTTGTTAGAATATATGAAATCAGTCTTATGTAACATCGACGTCAAGTGTTGATGACATGCTTACCATATTGGGTTAATTAAAACTGCATTTAAAAAGTTTTATTGGTGACAACTCGCAATTCATGAATGATTACATATGAGAACAAAATATCTTCCAAATATTTTATTTTATTTTGGCTTTTTCCTTCCTCAGATTTATTCTTAAAAAGACTATACGATTAAAAAAAATTATAATGTTACTTTTGAATAAATATATATATAAGGAAGTGATATTTGTACCATCATTTTGTATAAATGTATCATAGTATACAATTTGTATAGCTGACTGTATAAGCCTATATTACACGACTATTATACATCTATCAAAATAAGTGGTATCAATATTAATTGTCATGTATATGTAATAATCATGATAGAAAATGTTGACAAATTTGATCAAGTCACACTGAGGTATGAATAGATCGAAGTTGAAGTATGGCTAATAAAATAATAATAAAAAAAATAAATCGAAGTTGAAGTTGGCTAATAAAATAATAATAAAAAGATAAACTATTGTGCTCTTGGTGAAGATTTCACCGACATAGGTGATGGAGTTTAGGTTACGTTTAGTTATAGAAATTTTTTTATAAATTTTTATTTTTAAAAGCGTTCCTTCGATTTACTTTTTTTTCTTTTCTTTACTTTTTTTTTATTTTTAGATATTAAAAGGTCTTGGTTCAAACTCTGCTTCCAGTATATTTTACTGTGCTAACGTAATTGCATGGAGTTATTCCTTATAGGTAGGCAATGGCTAGTGGGAAAAAAACACCCGGGATTTGGGGTCTCCGCCAATAATGTTAAAATGATCGATAAGACTTTCAAAATTCGATTTAGGCCCAAAAAGCGGTTCAGACGCTATTGTCCTTTTAGGAAACATATCCTCACATACATGGTTGTTCTTGTACAACTTTTATAGTAAAAAAAAGGTTTTGTGTGAAAAAAATATATTATAGACATAAAATGGATTATCCAACTACATGGATAAAAGGTATCTATCTATTAACCAAAACAATCTGGTACTTCATGTATTATATTTTGCTTCTTTTTTTCTTTTTCTTTTTTTTTTCCTTTCATTTTTCACCTTTTATTTAGAATTTTATTTTCATTTATATTAACATTTTATTGTATGATATCTTCCAAAATAAGACAATGTGTATTTTATCTTATTATTCAGAATTTGGATTACCTTTTAAAATTATTATAGATTTTCAATAATAAATAATTAGAATTCTACTTGCACAATATGTGGTCATGATTTATTTATTAAACTTCTAAAAACTATTAATAATAGCTAATTAGAATTCTATTTGGACGGTTTATTATGGAAGTGTGAGAGGAATTAAATTTTATTTTTGACTCTATAAATAGATGTTGTATATATTTTTATAAACATATTAGTTGGTGTTTATTTTGTTTTAATATTGAAATAAATATGACTTTTCTTATTATATGAACATTATTATTACGAATTTTTCTAAGTATAAGACTTTTATTATTATGGGTTTTTTAGAAAAAGAATATTACATAAATACGTTAAGACTTTGTGTCTTTATTTGTTATTATGAATATATTTTATAAGAATATACTGAAATTATCCGTCCAACGGATAAACCTAAAACTAGTAAATGTATAATTACCTAAATGCATTTGGTGTTTAAATTCTAATTAAAGAATATCTGTATTCTTTTATAAAGCACTATTTGATAGTCCCGTATTTGATAAACACAAAAACCTTTAATATAAACTTTCAAATAATCATTTTAAGAATGAAAAGTTTTGGTATTTATTTTTTAAACCTTTATCGAGTTTTCTTTTGTATAATATATAAGTCATTTAGGTTGAATGGATATAAAAGTAATATAAATATACTAGCATTATATCTTCACGATACAGCGGTGGCAACAACTTCGATTAATTTTTCTATTCAATCTAATAATTTTCATTTTTAAATACTTCACCAATAAATAATAAATTCAATATTTATATACATGTGTTTTATACAATTGAAAGCTGGTGGTTGGCGAAGCTGGTCGCCGACCATCGTCACCTTTTGTGCATGTACAACTGTATTTTATGAATTTTAACTTTTCAAATTTGATTTATACGGGAATTTTAATTTTTGTTGAGAAACGTATGAATACGATTCTAGTATACTACAATTTGAAATTTTTATGTGAATTCAGGGTTATAAAAAGAAATAAACTATAGATTTTGATATATTAGTTCAAAAACATTTTATGCAGTAAAGATATTTATCATTATAATTTAAAGTAACAACCATCTTCGTATGTGATAAATTTTGAAACATAATCTCAAAACTACATTTATAAAAACCTTTAGTAGTATTTTTTTTATTTTTAAATGACGACTTTCGAATATAACACGCCCCACCATTCAAAGGTGAGGGTCCACCCAATGAGGGAAATCGGTTGTCTTAGTCGAGTCTCACTCCTTCCAAACTAAAGAGGCATCCAAGAAAAAATTCCAACAAACTCCTAATAACTAGAATTAACAGAATATAAATTTACAACTAATAAAATTCAAACTTTCAACGAGTAAAATCCAAGTGACTCAACCATGTTAAATCGGTATCATGGTCACCCAAAGTACTATTTTAGGCAAGGATATTTATATTGCTATAATAAGAAACTTTAAGAAAGTTGAAAGGGTAAAGATGGAAATTCAACTATGAGACCCACTTGCTGTACAATTAATACCAATTTGTTTGTCACTCACCCATCGCTGATTGACATTATGGGAATACATTTTCAAGTGTGCTACTATTTTCACCTTTCTTTTCTTAAATACATCTTTATTGTACAATTAATAATGCATACTGTACAACTGTTCATTGCACAGAAAATGGTGTATATAGGAAAAAAAGGGATGGAAATAAATACCTACATTTTTAATTAACCACACCAAATTAGTAAACAAAATTGTTAAAAAAAACATATTTTTTGAAGATTTTATATGAAGAATTAACATTTATAAATGTACGGTTTACAGGATGTAATGTTTGGAGGCACTGAAACTGTGGCTTCTGCTATCGAATGGGCTTTGACTGAACTGATGCACACCCCAGAATCACTCAAGCGTGTACAACAAGAGCTTGCTGATGTGGTTGGCCTCGATCGTCGTGTCGAAGAATCTGACTTTGAGAAACTCACCTACTTCCGATGCGTTATCAAGGAAACTCTTCGCCTCCACCCTCCGATTCCTGTCCTCCTTCACCAATCCTCCGAAGCCACGGAAGTTGCTGGCTACCACATCCCAAAGGGGACGCGTGTCATGGTTAATGCATATGCTATTAACCGTGACAAAAATGCTTGGAAGGATCCAAACACATTTAACCCATCACGTTTCTTGGAAAACGGGGCTCCAGACTTTAAAGGAAGCAACTACGAGTTTCTTCCCTTTGGGTCTGGACGCCGATCATGTCCTGGAATGCAACTTGGATTGTATGCCTTAGAGATGTCCGTCGCGCACCTCCTCCATTCCTTCACATGGCAGTTGCCTGATGGGATGAAACCAAGCGAGATCGACATGACTGATGTGTTTGGACTTACCGCGCCAAAGGCGACCCGCCTTGTTGCGATTCCTACTCCTCGTCTGTTGTGCCCGTTGTATTAACAAAG
>JAOXNX010000033.1:4757759-4770669 GCA_028566075.1 Solidago caesia
CTTTTTTTGCGCCTCTCGCCTAGGCCCCATTTGGGGTCATTGCGCTTTGAGTTCGCTTTCGCTTTTGACAACTATGTGTATAAGACTATAAGTAACATCAAAACACATGATTTATACATATACCTTTTGTTATAAATATAGAACAAATTTTAATAGTTATTATATATAAACAAACATAATGTTATTTAATATAAACTTCCAAAGTTTAAACAAAAATAATACTCAATAATGATTAAAAAAAATGCCATTTGCTAACATAAAGCCAAGTGGAATTTGTTTATTTCTTACCACATCACCAAAGTCATCTTGAAATTTCAAGATTCCCCCAACCTTTAATTAAATTAAATTAAATTAAATAACTAAACAAACATGTATTAAATAGTCGTTAATTACAACTTTTTTATTTTATAACATTGCCTTTCTTTTTATATCCCTGGATTAAAACTATTTTCGTATCATTTCATTCTTTAAATAGTCATTTACACACACAAATAGATAAAGTTGATGAAAAATAGTACTCGTAAAATATTATGGTAAAATATATATTGCCAATTTCAATTCCAATATATCTAATGGTAATATATTAAAGGGATACCGGCGCAATGTGGCGGCAGTGGTGTGGTGGCAGCAACTGGTGGTGGTGGTGGCGGCGTCGAGTGGTATAGGTAATTGATGTAAAGGTAATTGATGTAAAGGGGAGTAGTAGAGATATTTTAAGAGATAAGGGATATATGTTGCAATAGTGATAAGAGGGGTAATATGAGTATTTCCCATATCCAAATTATCTAACTTTCAACAGGGGAGCTACAATTTTTATATAGTAGTATAGAAGTATAGATAGCCACCTTGGAGGTGGCCTAATGGTCAACATCTTGAAAACTTTTACAAGAGGTCTTACGTTCGAATCTCGCTAGGTACAATATTAGAAGTGGTCAGGGAAAGGTTTGGAAACGATCACAGGATACCCCAGTGAGGTCGCGAGGACGCGTGCATCTGAGTAAATAAGACTTCTCTTCCACGAGGTAACCCAAACAAGTAAAACCTCATCTGTTTACCCATATATATTTATGATAATATATCATCAATAGGTGATTACTAATACTTCACACTACTTAATGTATAAATTAATTTCAACGGTATAGGTGTAGTTTATAAAATATAGTTGCCTTGACATAATGCTATTCATTATTGGCTCATACCATCATTGAATACCTCGGCCTCTACCCACCTCACTACCACTGGCCACCACCATAAATAACGACTTCCCTTTTGTATGGCACAACGGCATAGCGTGGGCTTCCTCCTAGTTATACTATATGCATGTAACATAAGATACTAAAAATGCTTTCAAAGATCTAATAATAGATAATATTTAGATAACATGTGAATCGTAGTAGTCACTAGAAAGGTTATCGTAATTCTAACGAGAAAGTTTCTATCTTAAAATGTCTTAATTATTGGTGATATAAGATAAAACTTGTTATTTTAAAGTAACTGTTGAAAATTTAGTATAATTTAAAGAGCGAGTTCCATATAGTATATACATACTTTACCATTTGTCTCACATCAATTATTATATTAAAAAATGTAGGGCTGTCAATGGGTTCGGGTTGGCAAGTCGAAAATCTCTTACCCTAACCTGACCCACTAAAAGTTCCAGGTCAGAAATTTCAACCCTGACCCACAACCTGTCAACCCGAACCCAACCCACCAACCTGGAAAAAATCAGGTTGGCGGGTCGAGTTTCGGGTTGGCGGGTCAAATGGGTTGGTGGGTTGCGGGTTGAAATCAGATCAAACACATCATATAGGTTGTGGGTTGGTGGGTTGATTTTAGGTCAAATGGGTCGTGGGTTACCGGGTTGGCAGGTCAAATGGGTTGGTGGGTCGACCTATTAAAGAAAATTATAAAAACCTATCATATTTTTCGGGTTGGCGGGTTGACATGTTAACCCAAAGGGTTAACCCGGAAAAAATCAGGTTAGTGGGTTGGCGGGTCGAGATTTCACAACCCTAACCCGGTTTTTTTCGGGTCAGGTTTCGGTTTTAGTCGAGTATTGACAGCCCTAGAAAAATGTACTAAACTAGCCATTAAAAGTTAATTTTTTTTTGTCTCATTTAAACCATCGAGTGACTTGATGATCGATTCAACAGGTAAAGTTGATGTGTATGGTAAATTTCATTGAATATCTACATACTTTCCTTTTGTCCCCTACTGATCAATCACCGTACTAAAAAAAGTTCCAAAATGGTCCCTAAAGTTAGTTTCTTTTCGTCCCATTTAAGTCATCAACTTGACTTGTTGAAACGATCCTCGAGTTACCTAATGACTTCCATGAGACACAAAAATAACTTTCAATGACAGGCTGTCTTTATGTAATAAATTTATATAACTTCCATTAAATCCGACTATTTCATGATAGTCCTTATGAACAAAAATGCTTTAAACAGTAAAATTTCAGTTTTTATATTTTTATTAGGGTAACATCTCCTGAAAAAATAAAACCTGAAACTATAATTTGTTCATCAGAGTCAACTTTTTACATGTGACTATCTTTTTTAATGAAACTTAAGAAAATTCAATGTTATAAAATATTGTCATATATATATTAAAATAAAAAGTGATAACTTTAAAAACATATAACA
Source organism: Solidago caesia (assembly GCA_028566075.1). Classification (NCBI taxonomy): domain Eukaryota; kingdom Viridiplantae; phylum Streptophyta; class Magnoliopsida; order Asterales; family Asteraceae; genus Solidago; species Solidago caesia. Next base: position 4,760,405 of record JAOXNX010000033.1, read on the forward strand.
CATGTAGTAGAAGGGATACGGAGCCACGGAGGTCGGAGGGTTGGAAATTGGGTGCATAGATTTAGCTTAAAAGCATAAAAATTCAAGTTGGGTCAGATCCAATCACTAGTTGTCTGACCCATTGCCAGACCAATGAGGGAAGTCTCATTCCCCCATCATATTTGTCACACGTGAACTGAATAGTAACTAATGATAAAACAAAACAAATGAAACAAAGGGTAGAAAGGAATATGAGAACTAATTTGTAACCTCGGAAAAGTCTTGATCTGAAATGGTATCAATTGATATAGTCTCCTTCTTGTCTAAATTTAACACTTCCAGCATAACGTCCGTCGATTTGTTGCCAATCTTATATGGTACATCCACCTTACTGGTACCTGAAATATTGGTTGTAAACTTTAGATGATAAACTATCAAAAGCACGCATAAGTGTTCCCGAAAATGGAGCTAAGAAGGCATTACCTACAACTTGAACAAGTCTGTACATATCATGCTTCAGATCACTACCCAATATTCTTATTTTGACAATTGACCCAACAACCTTCCCATGAAAACTTTCACTCTCTTCTAAAAGATTTTCCATCAAATCACGCCGCAGGTATATCAAGTTCATGTTGTAAGAATCAACTGCAGCAAAATCGTCCAACTTATTCTGTAATGCGTCTTCTTTACCCTTACCAAGATTCCTACGTTTTTTATCTTTACCTATAGTCAACACATTGTCACTGGTCCAATCAGCATCTTCCGGTACTGCAGTCCGTTTAACCCTGGTCTTCCGCAAGTTTTCTTTAACCAAGTTTTCTTTTACTAAAAAGTGGTGTTCTAGAAGCTTCAAGATTTGAATGTGACCAAGACGTGGTTTTCCAAAGAGACTATTTAACCTAGAATCACATATGACCTGATTCTTCTTTTTAGCATCCCAAAGATTATTTTTATTTATGTACTCCATCATAAGTGCCTGGACATCAAACCGAGACAATTCAGACGTATTACCATCCTTCATATGTGCAACAAAATCCAATAGCTCTTTTGTTGCCCAATCCTTGCACTCTACCACAGCTACACTTTCACTTTTAGCATGATCTGGTTTTTCCATATTTACAGTTTCTTCATGGGGTATATTGATCTGTTCATCTACTTTTCTTCTTTTAGATTCATTTTCCTCCACATTATGAACAGATGTTGGTGATGTAATGCTTCTCAGTTCATTGGCTTTGTTATGTACACCGTTTGATGGAAGAGATGAAGATATTGCACATGCCTCTTTCCAGGGATTTTTAGCTTCCATAAGTTCATTCAGAGTTAATGATAATTTTCCTTTTAGGTAGACCCAATATACCTTAAATAGATACTCCCAACTAAGTTTATCATCAAAATCGACTTGAACCTGAAAGATAACAGATCATTTGAATACGCAAATTGCAGAAAAATCTAGACCTGCCAAACCTAAGAGAAGCATGCAGCACGCTTTATGAAGCATATGAACTATAAACGGCATATTAAACTTATCAGAATTTGCATACCTTTCCATCCTCTCCCTGACCATTATTCTCAATCAGCATGATGGTTTTCATGCATATTGTACAAAAGCCTTTATCACCTCTGACACATACATAATCAGCCTTTCTAATGCAACCTCTGCACAATGAATACGTACAAGTATAGCACATATGATGCGCTGTCTTCTGGCATATACTACATATATGCCAACCTGCCATTCATGTATACACCAACATATTAGCAAAATATATAACCTACTCTACGTATACTATAAGTCTATGACGACACATTCAAAAAAAATAATAGACAACATAATACGTATGAAGTTACTAGAATGCCAAAGCTGTTAAGAAACAAAAGACTGCAGTTGTCATTGTTACTAATTAAACCAATAAATGCTTTCCAGGGTAAGTGTCAAATGACGAATAAATCAAAGAGGGTGAAATTATGTATAGAAGCACGATTCTCGCCTCAAGAACGAAAGCCAAACTGTCAGATAATTCCTCGCGGTAATGTGCCATTTGGCTCTTGTTAAAACTATGGATCGTATATTCAATATGCAAAAAGGCTATATTATGGAAATGGCGATCTCAAATTTTCAGAGCTTTGAAATCATAACTGAAGTCAGAAATGTAACCATACTCATCCCATTTTCAGCTTTGCACGTCATTAAAAATGTTTGTCGCCACTCTTCTATGGAGGTTTTCTGAGGTCATAAAGATTCAACAAATCACAACTCTCGGCAGTCACCCTTGTGTATCTTTTAGATCATAACTGTATTTTAATGATGTAATAGTCCCATTCATCTTCCCATAATACACGGCCTTCAAATTCCCAACATGAGGGCAATTTAACGCACGCCCATAATACTTACCACAGCTTCGTTAGATTGGATATACATCTTTTTAGCGGAATCTTGGACGTTAAATACACTTAAGAAGATCTAGAACAAACATATTTCCATTAAAAGTTATCTATATCCAATTAATGGTGTTTGATAACCTAACAAGCCATGCCAAGTCACAAACAGTGATGCCATCACAAAACCTTAAAAGAAATACTTTCAGTTCACTGAAGCTACATACAGAATTCTTCACTGGTGTACGCAGAAGAAGCGTCTAATTTTACCCTCATCTCCAACGAAACTTGTATAACTAGCCATCCCATGTATCCATGGAAAGACCCCTATTACTAGCATTCTTTGTTTCTTGGCCTTGATAGCTTTTGATTTACTTAAGGTCCTTAACTTTCCTCGTATCTTGGTGAAATTAAGGCCATTCAGCTCTCCCTCCTTCGCTCTTAGTTATCGGCTCAAAAGTGACATCCTTAATGACACACCAAAACAAATACAACAAAAGAAACAAACAACGTCTCTTTACAACTTTTAACATAATAAGTATCCATGGTGTTCTCGGATGACCTAGTAGTGCCTAGAAGTAAACATCAAACGTGAACCACGTCAATATACGTTAATGTTGAAATCTAAAACATATACAAGATTTTGCACTACGTAAGACTCAATAATAACTAATCATTACCATTACCATGTATTCACATAAACTAGCTATCCTCTCGTCTCATGTTCACCGTAATCCACACCAAACAAAGTGTCTACTCTTAATATTCCCGCACGCATCACTTATTCTAAAGCTCCTACCCCACATTTGAAGTTAACAAACCCTAAAACTATCATGCATTATATCCGAAAACACTACATACCACAATTCCATTTAGCTGCTGATTCAAAAAACGCTTCATCGCGTTTTATACAAGCCGGATGATACGCCTTTGGACATCCCCTACACCAAAATCATACACACAAATAAAAAATCTACATACATATATACATATACAATAATAATAATAATAATTGAAATTGAATGATCACATGCAATTGAATTATACCGGCGATCGCAAAGAACAAGACTACCACCATCAAAACAAATAAAACAAACATCTTCTTCGTCTTTTTGCTTATGAGCACACTGCGAAGAAATCGCTACCGGTTTCGGCTTAGGTTTGGGTTTAGGGAGGTGAGCTGGAGCTGGCAATTGAGATTGAGATTTAGGTGGACGTCCTCTTTTCTTCTTAATAACTACTTCCAATCCTCCTCCTCCGCTATTATTATAATTATTATTATTCACTGACTCGGTTACACTTACAATCGGTGGTGGCGGTAGCGGTGGTGGATTAACAGAATCAGGAACCGGATGTTGACTTTCAGCTACCAAACATTGACTTTCCATCATTTTTCAATTAAATTTTATTTATCATCTGATGAAAAGAAGGAAAAAGGGGGGGAAATAGAAACCCTAATTAGATTGATTGATTGATTGATTGATTGTGGTGGTTGGTGGCGGTGAGTTGACCGGAAAAGGAGATATGAATGGTGGTGGTTGGGTGTGTGAGCCGACTTGAGTTGGGTGGGGGTTTTTTCTTTCGGCGACACGACTTTATTAATTAATCAAAAATCTAATGACTCACAATAATGAAACACACACACAGAAAGAAAGAGAAAGAAGAGAGAGAGAGAGAGAGAGAAAGTGAAAGCGTTGAACGCGGCCTCCTTTTGTCGATTTATTCCTTCTTATTATTATGCTTGCCAACACGTGATCTGTTTTATTTCTTCACATTTCATTTATTTTTACACTTGTTTCCGCCCGCCTTCGGTCAAAATATCAAGGGTGTATGCTATCTATACATGTGGTGGAATCAATGACAACAAATAATTATTCACCTCCTGCTATCCGATTTCGGCCTAAGCTTTTCGGTGGTCTTAAGCAAAATCAATTTTGGGCCATAATTTGTTAGCATACAAAGTAAAGTAAACAAAGGAAAAAAAAAAGGGGGGGGGGGGGGAATTTTTAAAGAAAGGCTGGAACTCTTATTTGGTAAAATATACAAAACATTAAGCCCATTATATAAAATATGGAGGCCCTAGACTTTTGGGGGCCCAAAACGGGTGCTTAATTTTTTACAACTAAGGGTCGGCCCTGCTACTCTCATCTGTCTTTTTCCTGCTTGGTCGGAGGTCTTTATAAAAACAGTCTCTGTACCTTCAGGTAGAAGTAAGACTATCTACATCTCACATCCCCATACCCCGTATATACAGGGATTGAGTACGGTTGTGGTTGTTGTTATTGTTGTTGATGTTGTCATTGATTGTTTACTTTACGACTTATTTTATTTATCCGGTTAAAGACTTGTTTTACTTAACGGTTAAATTTATTATGGTTTGTTTTGTTTATAAGGTTAAATTTATTACTTGAAATAAGTTGTAAGATTAAAAATATTTGTAATAGTTAGGGAAATGAATGGTTAATGGGTATTGTGAAGACGAGTGGTTGATTAAAAGTTATGGAGTGTTTGAAAAATGCACGATTGTATTGAATTAAAAGATTTATATTATATTAATTTAAAAGACTTTTAAAGTATTGTAAGTTAAATGTATTATAAAGAAGTGTAAATTATCAACCACATGGGTATTTGTCTTCGTTTTTGAATTTTTATGAACAAAAGTTTTATTACACCAACAAATATTACCATTGTTATCATTAAATATGCCACCAATAAATGAGAAACATAATATTCATATTACCATGTGTTAGATAGCTAAAAGCCAAAGATCGGTGAAACCGATCGTCGGTCTTCTTCGCCCCTTGCTGTATATACTAAATGAAGTTTATGAATTTTATTTTTGAAGTTGATTTACAGAAGAATTTGTTTGAAAAATCATTCACCACCACGCATCACGTGGGTATGATTCTACTTTGCATGATGCGTTGGGATGGGCGATTTTGCAGTTGGTATTGGGAGTGTCAATGGATTCAGGTTCGGGTTGGCAGGTTGAAAATACCCAACCCGAACCCGACCTGGTAACAAAATCAGATTGGAAATCTCAACCCGAACTTGCCGACCCGTCAACCTAAACCCAACCCACCAACCTAGAAAAAATCAAGGTGGTGAGTTGGTAGGTTCGTTTCGAGTTGGCGTGTCAAACAAGTTGGTGAGTTGGTGGGTTTGGCTGGTTGATTTCAGGTCATATGGGTTGTTGGTTGACGGATTGATTTCAGATCAAATGGGTTGTGGGTTATCAGATGGTCGGGTCAAATGGGTTGGTAGGTAGACCTATTAAAAAAAGTTATATAAATTTAAAATATTCTGGTTTTTTCAGGTTGGGTCGAGTATTGACAGCCCTAGTTGATATCAAATGATGATGTCTTTATTCAAAAGGCAACAAACAAAAACTATTTAAAATTTGAAGGACGAAATGAATATTTTAATCTGAAAAAGGTATATCATAACAGAAAAAACTTATATAAACGGTAAAAATAAAAATAAATAAAAAACTTTATAATTGAATATCTATCAATATATTAAAACATGATTGATGTGTACTTTAATCGACACATGTCATTTTAATTAAGCGATATGTGTCCCTTAATCTATATTTAATAAATCCTATATTTTAGATAATTTAATACTTAAAATTTTTTATTAATTAATATATGAATCTAGATACCTAATATAACTAAAAATCTTATATAAAATATCTTATTATATTCTATAAATATGTATTTTTTACAATCATTGTTTTTTAAGAAAGTAAAATTCAAAAATTAATAATAAAGAAAAGGAATTATATAATAGACAAATGTTAGATTAATAGTTTAAGCAAACATAAATAAGTCTACAATTTAAATGTTTAAAAGTAAAAATAACAACCCAAAAATAAATATTAGTTATTTAGTTATTTAGTTATTTTAAAAAATAGTTATTAGTTAAAAAAAAAAAATTTTCTAAGTATCTAACCAATGAAATGTTACACTTGATACTATAGTATCACACATAATATTAAATTAAATTTAAAGAACCAATTATCATCTATATAGACATAAATAATAAAATATTATTATTTATCTACAATATATAAAAATAAGGCTTACTTATTCTAATCCATATGACATATTAAATTTAGTAATATATAATACTCCATGTTTCTAACTTAATATTTAAGATTTGTATCTATATATTCATATATTAATCTAACTAGAATAAGGTTGAAAATTTTAACACGACATGAATCATGTTCCATTATCATAACTTTAGACATTATGGTCATACCATTACAATTATTAATACCAAAAGTAATATTAGATATTAACCAATAATCTTATGATACATGTTTCTCGGTATTTGGCTACCACTGCGGCAACTAAACGCATGTAATGAACCATGTACAAATTCTATTTTCTTTTTATACAAAAGATATGATTAATCGTACAATATTGAAATTAGTTTCTCGATGTTTGCAATGTATTCTTACTTATGAATCAAGTTTGTGTTTAAGAACATGCTTCTTAGGCCTTTTCCTATCATGACGCCGTCATTACCTCGTCTTGACTGCCACATTAGCTTTCTCTTTCCAAGATACACACATACACTCTCTCTCCTCACCCCCAAATAAAAATATATAAACTAATGCACACATACACATGTTAAGGGCCCACCACACCTCGTCTATATATTTCCAAACCACAACATGCATAGATGACGAGTAGATGATAGGACCATGCCTATCCTGACGAGGACGACGAGGAGCATGACGACCAAATGATATGGAATAGGGACCGACCTTAAAGAGATAATTAAAATTGTTATAGCTTTTTCTTTGAATTTGAAAATATTTTGAAATAAAATCAGACTAGCATTAGAAACAATTGTTAAGTAATATATACTATTGTATAAAGCATCAACCCCTCCCTTTTTTTTTTTTATCAAAAGAGCAAATGATCTACCCAAATTACCCATCTTCTTTATTCATTAATTTAGACATCCCACTTAATATACCTATAATACTCTTAATGATATAATTTACAACATAGATCCCTCAACTCCTAAAATAAATATACTACCCCTTTTACATAAATTTTACATTAATATTCACACCACCACCGCCGCTACCACCACCACCGCCACCACCACATTGTCGCCGCTACACCATCGTTGCCTCATCGCGCAGGCATGCGTCTAGTATACTAAGATCGTGGGGTAGACATAATTTTGTAAAACATATAGACACTAATGTGTATAACTCTTACACAACTCTTTCTAATTTTAGGTTTATTTCACGAACATCAAGTTTTTCTAATTTTAGGTTTATTTTACCAACAATAAGTGAAGGTTGATCTCTAATATAAAACCAATGATCTTAATGCTCTTAAGCTTAACCTCATGGTCGGCTCAATAATACTAAAGGGTTAGGCGGTCTTCTAATTTTTCTACATGATAAGGTCCGCAAGTTTTTTAGCTATCTGGCTTGAGTATCTTCAACAAAATTTTAGTAGGGGGTGTAAACGGCGGAGCTGAACCCGATCTTGGCAGTGCTCGAGCTCGAGATCGTTTTAGGAGCTCGAGCTCGTTCAAACCTTACTATTTAAACTCGAGCTCGGCTCGTGATGTATTAAAAAAGCTAGAGCTCGACTCGAGATCTGCTCTTTTGTGAAAAACACTAAATGAGTTTGAGCTTGACTCAAACTCAAGCTCGGTAAGTGATCAAAACTAAGCTAAGCTCGTGAAAAAAGTTCGTTTAGGCTCGGCTCGATTAGTATATGAAAGTTCGTTTAGGCTTGTGAGCTTAATCGAGTTATGTATTCGAAGTTCGAGCTCAGGCTCGATTAGTAAATGAGTCAATAATTAAGCTCGAATTCGACTCGGCTCAAAAGGCTCGGCTCAAAACGAGCTTTTTACGAATTAAATTCGAATAGTTCGCGAGTAGGTTTGACTCGTTTACACCCCTAGTTTTGGCTTATGTTTTGAGCTAGGATTCAAAAGGAACAAGAATTCGAGGCTTTGGTGGGAAAGAAAACTTAAAAAATATGGACAATCACCTCATAATTGCTGAGAATAAACACATGTTTAAGTTTTAGTTTATTTTTTTCGGATGAAAAAGACGAGTTTTTAGTAAAGACTTTAAAAAATGTCTTCAAATTGATCCCGCCTAGACTAACAAAAAAGTTAAGTTGACCCTCCTTAACCCTAATCCTCTCATAGTTTTATCGTGATTTCCGGTACATTGTGCATGTTCCTAACTTGGTATTGTAATGCTCTTTTACTTAAAATGGGAATCTAACCTCATACACGTATTGTCACTTTCTTTTACGACTATGCATTATATAAGGACACTTTGCATGACATCGTACCAAACACAACAATGTGTCTTTCTTTGATTTATTGCATGATTAATTTGTGTTTTCTTTATACTATACCTCGTGGCTTGTTGGCAACCAATTATTAACACGTCTCATCATGAGTCATATCAACTTTAGTTTGCAAAACTAAAAAACATCTATTACTTTGTCCTACTAGAAATTTACGATTGGTGTATTTCTTTATCTGTGGTTTATAATGCTAGACACTCAAAACTAATAATGATGCAATGTTGGCACCTAAATGAAAAGAGTTTGTCCCAATTCAATTTGGATAACTTATATAATGGTTAAGTTATTGAAATCTATTTAACTTTAGTACAAATTTTATATAACCAATTGAAGCTCAACTTAAAAGTTTATAATTGTGTGTATCTAAATTCTAAATATTGTTAACCATTAGGGTAGTGGTCCAGTGGTTGAGCATCTGTTTATAAAAAGGGTAAAACTTCATGCAGGTCACAGGTTCAATCTTTGGTTCCTTAGAAAAAGATATCCCAGTGGCCACGAAGATTTACCTGCTCTGATTCCGGGCTTACAAAAGCGAGTCAACTTTTGGGATTAGTTTACTAGCAAAGCGAGTGAGACACCCAATGTTACCAAATTTTTTTAAGTATTATTAAATATTGTTATTGTACGTATCTAAATATATTTTTGCTAATGTGGAATCTATATATGGTACCACATGACATACAAGTTGATTAGTCCCTTGATTGTAAAGAGAAAGGGGTTGACAGAATGTGAAAGTCGAAGAAAGAATGGAAGGTGTAAAGAAAGCCAAGTTGGTGGGTAGCTTTATTCATTATTTTAGGACGACCATATACCTTTTTAGTCAACAAGTAACCAAATTAGATTTAAATAATGTTATTTTCACAACTTATTTTCAACATGAAACCATTCTCCATGTGCTAAACATTTTTGCTTTTTGTTATGCAATATGGATTTATATGATGTCCATTTGCTTTGGGTAAAGGCACACAAAATAGTGAACTTAGAACATAATGCAAGCAAGTATATATCCACTATAGTATTATCTGAGTCGTCTTTTATCTCAAATATATTGAAAAGTTATTATTTTATTATTATATTCTTACAAATCAAATCAAATTATCAAAACAAATCTTTAGTAAATCATCACTAGTTATAAAATTATAAAATGAACATATATAATTAATATTAGTAACTGAAAGTTATAAATTGCAAAATAAAAACTATTTATCACAAAATCGTCATTTATTTCTCGTTCTTTACACCACCATTACACTATCAACTATCATTCAAAGCTGTGTCATCTACTCCTTGCTAAAAACTCTAAATTTTATATTAAAAGTTTCAATAAAACTCACAACCCCATGCATCGTGTTGATACAATGTTGTTTTATATTATAAAAAATACTAGAGGGGCGTTTAGTTCGCTGGAATCCATTGGAATTCATAGGAATTGGAATTCGAATTCCATTCATTCACTTGTTTGGTTGGAAAAATTGATGGAATTGGAATTACAAACTTTCCATCAAATTCTTTATATCATGGAATTCAAGATTCCATCATAAAATG
>JAOXNX010000033.1:4798038-4809142 GCA_028566075.1 Solidago caesia
AAGAACGGCCTCAAGTTTCCACTACTTCAGAATATCCCGGTCAGGGTCAGTTTAAATATTCATATACTGCCTCCTTCAACGATAGAAAGCCGACAATACAAAATGAACATATGGGTCCAAGTGAAAAGGGTACTTCACCAAAAGCCACCAAAGGATCAAGCAGTTTGAGATCCAGAAACGGTTCAGTTGACGAGAGGTCGGTGAATCATTTCCATCAGGCAGATGGGTACTTTGAAACACATGAAGACCAAGGTCGTTCTTCTCCTGAAATGAGTTCAAAAACTGAATCTAGAGCTCGGTTTACAAGTGGTGACAAGGAAGGTTCTAAATTTCCTCCATCTCGTTCACATTCTAGCAGGGCTGGGGATGAAAGTGACCTGTTGACTTCCGGCCCACAAAAGGTTGGTAATAGAACTGTTTTGGATCAAGGAAACCCATCTGGAACTAAAAAGGCGAGTCCTTATGCGGATGCTAATAGAGACGATGAAACAGAATCTGATGATGATGATTTTGGACGTGCTAGGTTTGATATGGGATTTGAGTATGATGAAGGTGAGGCTAAGTCGTTTTTTCCATCTCCAGGCAGGGAAACTATTCATCCTCTAGAAAATTCGCACATTTCAAATTTGAAAAGGAATTCTACAAAATCTGTGGATCTTTCACATGGTCCAGATTCTGAAAGTGAAAGTGAGACAGAAAAGTCACGTTTTAGTGGCACAAAGAAGTTTACTTCTCCACGTAAGCACGGTCTTTTCTCTACATATCCAGAGCCAGTATATGTAGAACCCTCACCAAAAGTTAATTCTAGAAAATCTCGAATTGAGTTGAATGATTTGGTTGAAAGAGAAAGTGAAAATGAGATGGGAAAATCAAGTTTTAGCGGGGCAAAAAAGTTCACTTCTTCAGGTGAACACAATCTTTTCTCTAAACATCAAGTTTCAGCTGATGTAGAGTCGTCACCAAAAGTTAATTCTAGTAAATCTCGAATTGAGTTGAATGATTTGGTTGAAAAGGATGGAGACTTTCTAAATCAGTCTGATGATTTAGATACCGGGGAAGAGTTAAAATTAAAAACATTGACAGGTGGCCATCGAAACAATGGTCGAAAGTACCCACCTTACATGGAGAGCGCCTCACCTTCATCCATGAAGTCAGTTGAAGAAAGTACGGTAAAAGTCAATTCAACATCTAAACATGGTTCTTTCAATTCGAGAGCTAGCAGATTGGTCAACAAAAAAATGAATGTTTCTATTTTAAGTTCTGAATCGGATTCAGATGAATTCCCAGTACAATCTTTGAAAAGTAAATCACAGTTTGCACCTCCTGATGACTTCTTCAATAGTGATGGAACTGATTCGGAGGACGACATTCCAAAACGTACGTCCAGTGGTAAAGTTCATTTGGGTTCCGGGCTATCTCGCAGGACAAAGGGTCAGGCTGAGCCCAAGGCTAATACAATCACTTCCAATCAATCTCCAACAGAGGGCCGGTCCTACACTGAAAACTTCAGGAAAATTTCAGACAGTAGTACTGAATCAAAAACTAGTAGCATTTCAGCAGAACGAAAATCCAGCACACCATTTAAACAAGAAGCTTTCAGAACAATGCCCGAGCCTAAGATTTATGAACCACCACCGAGTCCTCCAAAAATGATGGAGGAGTCTGGTAAAACGGAGGAACCAAAAACATTGAATCCGACTTCCAACAGTTTACCCGGAAAAACAAATAATATCAAGAAACCCAGTCATGTTCATCCAAAGCTCCCTGATTATGACTCTCTAGCTGCTCGTATCCAGGCTCTACAGAAAACAAATCATCAATGAGTGCCTGAAGTTTCATATGCAAATACTTGGGGTGAAGTTTTACATATAGATTTGAGTTTTCAACTGCATAATCCCTTTTTCAGTTTTAAGCATCTTTTGACACACACAAACACACACACACACACTGACACACACACGTATTCAAACTGTTTGTGCATATTTGTTTTGTTTTGTTTTGTTTGTTTTTTGAGCAGCAAATTACCATTTTTTTCATATACAGCAGGTTGGCAATAAGAAAATTTGTGGTAAACCTCATTTCATGTCCATAATTTAAGATGAACTCAAGAACATGAAATTTTTTAATCTTTCTTTGATTCTTTGAATGTTATTTGTTGTTTGCTCAACATAAACTTTTCACATTTCGCTTTGTTATGGATATCATACAAAGAGAAGGGCAAATTCAGTTTGTAAAAGGAAGATGGTAAACCCAAGCTGTATAGTGAGCCCGAGCCCGGACTTGCAATTCCTTTGATTGCTTGGCCCGAGCTTGAATTTAATTCGGTTCATGCTTTGATAGCCAGATAGTCCTAAGTAACCTTTAAAGTTTATTATATTGGGCAGCTAACGAGCCAAGCTGCGGTCGAGCTTGATTTGACACATGGCTTGAAAAGCTCAATAAGGATTCAAGTTAAATTCTAATAAAGTCGAAGTTATATCTATACAAGTTTCAAGCCAAGTTTTGCTCTCAAATCTGAATTTACTTGATGAAATTACGACTTTTGTTAACGGACAAACACCCTGAAGAAACCGAGTCATGTTCATCCAAAGTTTTCGGACTCCAATCATAAATGAGAATCTACAATTTTTGTGTGCACATAATTGTGTAAGTTTTCTCACTTATCTAGTGTATTTTTATTTTTTTTGGAACAGGGAATAGCCATTTACCTAACTATTTAATATCTACCAATACTAAAACTATTTTATCGGCCCGCGTAATATGCGGATAATTTAAAAAATCTATTATGACAAAGGTGTTTAGATGACGGAAATGTAAAAGACCATGTATAAATTATTAGGGTTTGAAGAGAGAATAAAATTGTATTTTTCAAAAAATATGACATCGTAAATAACAAAAATAAAAAATCAAATAAATTTTAAGAATATCAAATGATGGAAAAATCAAATGATGGAATTGATTAATTTACATTAGATAAGACTAATTTTTAGAAAGTTGTTGAAAATTATGACATTATAAATTAATTAAATGAAAAGAGAATAATCTTTGTTGCCAAATAAGCTATTTTTATAAAATGACGATGTTATCACAATTGTCTTTTATTTATTATAGAGATAGAGATATGATTGAAGCATTTTTATCGTCACATGGTATAATATTTAAGCGACACGTGTCATTTTAGTCTATACTAATAAATCCTATTTTTTAGATACCATACATATATAATTAAAACTATTATTTAATTCATAGATAAATATATATATACCTAATATAATTAAACTATTATTATTATATTGCTACCATATCTACCCCTAATATATACCGTACATATGATTTATGCCATTCGATTTTCCTTTTTAGTTTTACAACAATGTCATCTTTTCTAATTATAATTTTATATTAATTAAAACAATAAATATTCAATTGTCACTTAATATATTTAACTTGATTAAGCCCCGTGCGATGTACGGTTACGTAAAAAACCAAACATTACGTAATATCCAATGATCTATATATTATTATATTATAATTATAATTATTAATATATCTATAAAAGAAAAGTCAATAGAATACAAAACTTGATGAAAAGGCCAAAACGTTTCACAATATTCGCTCAAGCAACGTAGACGATGAATAAATATCATTTAACTTAATAAACATATAAAATCCTTATAAATTGGGACTACTCAAGCATACTTATGAAACTCTTAGGTTAAGTAATCCATGATACCACCTTTTGAAAAGAAAAAAAAAGTGGCAAAGATTCATCAAAAGCTGATATTGTTTGACATATTCAACATTTTCAATTTTCAAATTGCATAACTTCAAATTTTAAATACATTTAATATTTGATTAATTTCAAATTCAAAAGCAACCATAAATTAGATAAATAGTTAAATAAATTAGTTAAATTCTTAAATAATGACACATAAGCATTTTATAGTGACATGTAGGATGGTAGATGACTTGGAGGGCTTCATATGGATACATGTAATCTTCATATTCTCACTTAGTTATAGAAATAGATTAGAATGCATATTTAATTTATTCTATCGTATATACTGGATTAAATAAAAAAAATATACATTAATTTATATTTTTCATAAATATATAAATCGAACATATCTTTATACATATTAGAGGGAATCCGCGCAAAGCGGCGGCAGTGATGGTGGTGGTGTGGTGGGGGCGGTGGCGATTGATGGTGGTGGTGGTGGCGATGACTGGAGGTGGCGCAACGACTGACGATGACGGTATCGACGGCGGTGGCAATGGCGATTGGCGGTGGCGACGGCGACGGCGAGTAGTGTAGGTTATTGATGTAAAAATAATTAATGTAAAAGGAGGTAGTGTAGTTATTTTTAGAGTTGAAGGATAAATTTTATAAATTATTTCATTAGGGGTATTTTACGTATATGAGTTAATTATAAAAAAACAGTTCTTGAAATTGAGAGATAATTTAAATATTTTAAAGATATAAAGTTAAAAAAAAATTATTTATTTTATAAGGAAGTAAAAATAAAGATAAAAAAAATGTCACTATTTTTTATTTTTTTTTTACATATCTGATGATAAATTATCAAAAGAAAAATTAAAAAAATAAAATAAAAGTAGGTTACAACTTCCACTGGGCATAGTACAACTTATACATTAGCATATGCGTGTAGTGGTTGACAACTGAAATCAAACAATTAAGCATTATCAGATCATCAATCATCTGATCATCATATATCCCCCCCTGAACACAAACCCGATCAGCCAAAAATATTATAAAAAAAACAAACAAAATAATTTGAAAAAATAAAAAAATCTTATCTGAAATATAAATAAATAAATAAAAAGTATGTTGCAACAGAGAACACGCAGAAGGTGTGAAGGAACAGCCATGGGTGTTATCGTGCTTGATTTTCGTCCCGGTCTAGGAATTGGTCCTTTTTCTCTTGGTATATTAATATTATTTTATTTTAATTTTTTTTAAAATTTCTATATTAAAAAAAATCTAAATTTATTGTTGTATTTATGTGTTTTTTTTTAATTATTATTATGATTGAATTAATTTACCATGGATGATGATGATATAATAGTTAAAGTTTATTACTTTGTTTTGTGTTAATTAAATGCTGTATTTTTAGGGCTTGGAGTACATTTATTTTAAGTTTTTAGTTATTTATTATATAGTTTTATGTATTTATTATTTAATTAATGTTTGTATTTAATGCTAAATTTGATGGTTTATATATATATACATTGTGATATTATCATCTTTGTAAAATATTTAGTATAAAGATGATGATGATGATATTGTTAATTATAAGTTGTTATTGTTGCGTAAATGGTGATTGATGATTTTTTATGGTGGCTGTTTTAGGAATGCCGATATGTGAAGCGTTTGCACAGATAGAGCAACAACCAAATATTTATGATGTTGTTCATGTCAAGTATTTCGACGAGGTTTGTAGTGTCCACAACTAGTTTTTTGTTTCTTCAGTTTTTTATTTTTAATCTTTATTTTTTTAAATTGTTGTTGTGATGGAATTTACGTTTTATCCAGGATCCGTTGAAGTTGGATGTTGTTATAAGCTTTCCTGATCATGGTTTTCATCTTCGTTTTGATCCCTGGTCTCAGGTACTTTGTAGCTTATCTATATATATATTGAAGCATGTAATATAGTTTTTATAGCTTGATTCTGTTTCATATGAGTATGGTTCTTTTTATGGCTGCAATTTCTCCGGGTGGCCTGTTATTATGCTATTTTGATTAGAAAGGGAGAGACTGTCAATAAGATAAACAGTTCAATTAACACATTCCATTAACTGATTTTTGATATTGCTAGATTAAGACTTAAGACAATCAAGTTGTAGGTAATAACTGTTAACATTAGATAGGGTCAAGTGGAAGCAGTCTCTTTACCCTCGGGTAATATGTTTACATCCCGCCTCCCCCATACCTGCCAATGGCGGGATTGGGTATTGTTGAATTATGTAGGGTTAAGGTTATTAAATGTTTGGATTTGGAATCCACGTGTTCAAAGTGCTTATCGCGAACTTGTAGAACCAGGATAAGGAAAATTAGATGCTTAAAAATATTAAGTGGTATTTTAAGTTGTTCTTACAACAGCTTCATAACTGCTTTTCCAAATCTGATTATTAATCCCCTATGTATTCAGAATTGTCCAGATCGTAACCTTTTCTTTTTCTTTTTCAAACCGTCGATGGTGATTACGAGTGTGACTTAAAAAATCCTTTTGATGCATATCTAAATACCCCCTAAATCAGATTTTTGATCATTAAATTTATTAATTGGGCAGTAATCATTTTAAATGCATATCCAAATACCCCCTAAATCAGATTGTAGTTTTTGAAAGCTACCTTTTGATCATTAAATTTATTAATTGTGTTGAGTACTTCAATGACTGATGATGTCTTTTCGATGTTCAAAAGTTGAACTTGGCATACGGTTATCTGTCTCTTAAATTTTTTAGTTCATGTTTTTAATTTTTAATATTATTATATATCTGGAACTTTACATATGTTCACTATAAACTGCTGTGAAAGTCTGTATGACATGTGATTTTACTTATTTTGTCAGCGGCTTCGTCTTATTGAAATCTTTGATGTGAAACGGCTTCAAATGCGCTACGCAACATCACTCATTGGGTAAGGATGATACACTGAGTTTTTTACTGTTGTTCTGATTAGAAGTGGCAAAATGGGCGTGTTGGTTAGTGGGTCAAATTGGATAATTTAGGTACGGGCTGGGTTGACCCTTTCTGTCCATAACCTCTTTACAATCTATTTTGCTGACTAATAGTATAGTTTATTAAATACAATGACTAATGAGCAATCAAAATTACACTTCTGGTGTATCTCAACCCTGTTGACTCATTACCTTTTAGACTATTTTTTCTCTATTTTATCTGTTATTAGTAAAACATAGGTCGAGTATTTCCACCTCTCTGTTTTGACTAATACTTGACTTACTTTGTAATTTGCAGAGGTCCATCAACTCCAGCTACTTTTGTAGCTGTTTATGCTGTTTTTGGCCCTACATTTCCTGGAATTTATGACAAAGAGAGAGGTGTTTACACTCTCTTCTATCCGGTATGGTTTATTTCACAATTATATTATTTTTTCTTCTTTCCCAACCTAGGTTTTCTTGCTCACACTCTGTTTTTGTAATACTGGATGGCTGTACTTTGTAGGGGCTGTCATTTGCATTTCCTATTCCCCCTCAGTATACAGATTGCTGCCACAATGGAGAAGGTATAAATTTTTTCTTGGTCTATATATCATTATCTGATCCCCCTGTAATCTGTAATAAGTTTTCATCATTTGAATATGAAAGCCGAATTACCCTTGGAGTTTCCGGATGGCACTACTCCAGTAACATGTCGTGTATGCATATACGACAGTTCAACAGATAGTAAAGTCGGTGTAGGATCATTGATGAACAAGGCTTCTGCTCCACCATTACCTTCTGGCAGTATCTACATGGAAGAAGTTCATGTTAAGGTTCGTTTATATTCAGAAAACGACCATGCCGGTTATATGCTTATTACTTATGTGTTGAAATCCTCCAATTATTGTTTGGCAGGTTGAGATGTTTTGTGCAATTGGTTTATGGTCACTAGTGGCCTATTTAATTTTCCAAAAAGCAACAATTTATATTGCATCATATAAGTCTTACACATACAGACTTGTGGTAGTCCAAACCATGAGCTATGGTTGAACTACACCAAACTCAAATACACCTCCTAATTTTGGCTCAACATAAATACACACATATATGCTGTGGAACAAACAAGCACTAAAAAAAAGAGAAATTGGTGACCCGCAGTTTCACCATCACCCGCCCCAACCCTTAAATAATAATTCATTATGTCCACCATGCGTTCACACATCCAATGCAGTGATTAACAGTTCACACTGGTGGCCATTTAAATAAGCATTCCTGATTGTGGCCATTTTGTTTTGTTATGTAGCTAGGGGAAGAATTATGGTTCACCGTTGGTGGACAACATATCCCTTTTGGAGCTTCTCCACAGGTGGTGCCAGCTAAAGAGTTCTCTCTTTTTTGTTTTTCAAATTTTCTTTTGGGCTTAGTTTGAGTATGGTGTTTGCTTCTGTTTTTCTTAAACTCATTTTATTGAACAAGCAGGATGTGTGGACAGAATTAGGACGACCCGATGGAATTCACCAAAAGCAGGTTCTCTCAAGTTAACTTCGAAAAAATAAATGTTACCGAGGGAATGCGTTGTATAACTAATTATGTGAGGGGATTCTGCAGGTAGACCAAATGGTAATTCACTCTGCTTCTGACCCACGACCAAAAACAACACTATGTGGTGATTACTTCTATAATTACTTTGCTCGTGGCTTTGACATATTATTTGATGGACAGGTAATTTGTTTCATTTCTTGTGATTTCTATCAATATTAGTTGAAGTTCTCATTAATTTATTGATTTAATTTTTCAGACTCATAAGATCAAAAAGTTTGTTCTACATACCAACTACCCGGGGCACGCTGACTTCAATTCTTACATAAAGTGCAACTTTGTTATCCATACTACCGATTGTAAGCCATCTCATCACAAAATACCTGTTTTAATCTATTGATTTTTGTTAACTGATGTTTTTGCTCATGCCTATTTACATGTAGTTGATGGTTCATTTCACCAAGATCTGAATTCCTCAAAAAGTAGGATTACACCTGGCACAAAGTGGGATCGTGTGAAGGTTAGTATATTTTCTGCTACTTAAAGCTTACAAAAATTTTAACAAAAATAATGGCATGTAGTACGAAAATCAACTTTAGACATTGTACAAATATCCGTATTAGAAACCCGTACTAAATATGAATATTTGATTGCGTAAATTTTTTTTTGCGTAAATTTAAATAGTTAGCTTTGTTAATCTCTATATAGGAGATCCTGGGAGATTGTGGACGAGCTGCTATTCAAACGCAAGGCTCTACAAGCAATCCATTTGGATCTACTTTTGTCTACGGGTACCCAAATGTAGCTTTTGAGGTAACTTCTTGATTTTTTCATTGAAAAACATTCATGGTTATCACGAAGATTGTTATCATGATCCGTTGCATAGTTTCTGTTTCCTTTCGTCTCAAATCTTGTTATATTATCTACTTGAGTAATAATTCAACGTTATTCACAAATACTACCCATTTATTCCACTGATATAATTTGTACGATGCTTTTTTTTCCTGCTATGAGTAGGTCATGAAGAACGACTATATTGCTACCGTGACTCTTTTTCAATCATTCTAAGTTGTGTATGGTACATCCGTTCTACACGTCCTTTTTATTATCATATATGCTGTTTTAGCATCAAGACATTCAACTTATCTGTGTCACAATTCTGTTGCAGAATTAAAAAGATGCATGCTTTGTACAGTTCTAAGCTGCAACGACCAGTGTCTCATCGTATATCTCTCCACCCCGCCCCAGCAAAAAATAGCAGGCGTGTAACAACTTAAAGTTGAAATGTGTAGAGTGTTAAATTTTTAGAGATTGACATTTTATTTCTTCCTGAAAAAAAGAAAAAGAAAAGGAAAGGGAGCAAAGAAGTGATATGATTGTAAAGGGTGTTTTCTGCACCAACTTTGTTGCTTTACTAATTATTGATGATGAAAACTAGTTTACTTTGACTTATACAATGTCAACCTATTATTATTTTAAAATTAATGTCAACTTATTATTATTTTAAAAATTATGATGACTACAAGTCAGGTGACTTATACGTCGATCCGATATGTCACAAAGGCGATCAAATCCACTAGTTTCCTCTGGTTGATAAATAGAACGAACTCACCCAAAATCGAATGGACAAAATGGTCTAGTTTTAGTTTTTAATTTCCATTCTCATATTATTTGTAATCATAAGCTTGTATGCTTTTTTCTAGCGTCTTGTTAGATTTCATTTGTTTCATCAATAAAATTTGAATGTTAAAAAAAAAAAGAAGGAAAATCAGTTGACTTGAGAACAAATTTTTTGATTTTGTGAGTCTGAAAATTCAAATAAAAGAAAAAATATAAGTAGCTACCATAGTTTTATTTTATTTTTATATATTTTTTAATACATTTAATAATAATAAAAGTATTTCAACTTTTACAAACGTTTATAAACTTCAAACACATAACGACCATGTCATAACCGAACATAATGTGACCCAAATCTTACAAACAACAAAGTTGCTTCAAACAAACTTCACATAATCCAAACGTGTTTCTAGTTTCAAAAACGACATGATTATTGTGAAACTTTGTAAGATGCACAAACGGGCAAACATGGATATCAAGGAAGGGTTCAGGAAATGCCCGTTACCCGTCCAACGAGCTACACCATTGGCCATGTGAGATGACCTTCCCATGTTCTTTATTAGCACTAGCTGATACACCTCAAAAGATATACTATAAAACGGCAAGTACAACTACTTAGTGAGTAAACAAAATCTAAAATAAAACGAATGCATATTCTAATATCTTTCTAATACACATCTGAAACGCATTCAGATGCACATTAAGCATGACACATTCTAACATATAAGGAATTCATTTTATAGTACTTCTATGCATTCAAACATACATAAAAACATATGGCACACCCATACGAGTGATATCTAAATCGATCATGTATGAAGTAACCTTCTAATAACACGATAGGTACATACCCTCATACATACCTAGATGCACTCCGGATATTGCCTACCTCGGTAAAATTATTTAGTCATTTTCTAACATCTAACTTGTTATTTAACGAAGACTTGACTAAATGTTGCCATTTAGCTATTCTTGACTACTAAAGTCAATTAAACTAATTCACGATTCAGCTAACTAAATGGTTTAAACTAGATAATCTTATAATTAATTTGAGACCTCTTGCAAAATTCATAATATGTTATCCACTAGTCATCTACTCATCTTGCAGGTGGTTAAGATTAGTGAAAAGGAATTAATTTAATATATATACTCAAAAAATAAAGAATAATGAGTGAAGACCAAAAAAGATTTTCCGTTGCCGGGACTTGAACCCGGGTCTCTCGGGTGAGAGCCGAGTATCCTAACCAACTAGACTACAACGGATTT
>JAOXNX010000033.1:4863896-4874034 GCA_028566075.1 Solidago caesia
AGTTTTGGGGACGTTTTTGTTGGTGGCTGATGGTGGTGAACGATGGTGGTCACTCTGAGATGATGATGACGATGATGGTTCCAAAGATTTTGCCAATCAAGCCACCCCCAATCTCCAAATCTGTGCAGCAAAATTCATCCGGGAATTAAGTTGTGATATTCGAATTGTATTAAAACTGTATGATTTGTATGGTGATTGATGTATGTTTTATGTTATATTAAACTAATTTTGGAGGAAAAAAAGATGTATGTTATCTTCAATAGAGGTATGTTTTACGGAGAAGATGAGCAGTGACAGTGTGACATCGACACAGCCTTATCTAAA
Organism: Solidago caesia; assembly: GCA_028566075.1. NCBI lineage: Eukaryota > Viridiplantae > Streptophyta > Magnoliopsida > Asterales > Asteraceae > Solidago > Solidago caesia. The sequence goes on from JAOXNX010000033.1 coordinate 4,864,221, forward strand.
CTTTGTAGTTTTGCCCATTTTATATAAAACCCCCTACAAATTCATTTAATATTTACATTAGTCCCAACTTTGTAGTTTTCTCATTTTCATTATACTTATGAACATATATCATATTTTACAATAACAATGATTGGAATGTTTAATACTTTTTAGTTTTTACATGATCCATTATTATGTGAAAAACGATTTTGATTATAATAATCTTCAAGATAGTATTATCACTCTTGTTACTTTGTAAAGATTAAATATTTATTTGTAAAATTTTTTTATTAAAAATTAAATGATTAAAAGTTTTTTAAAGACATTATTAGCAAATAAAAAATACAAAACTGAAAAATAATATCCGGGATGACATTTATTTGACCAAAATTTAAAGTTTATTCAAACATTAATAGTAGACAACTTTGAAATTATAACCAGCCTTGTAGTCTAGACTGTGGGAGGGGAGCGGGAACCAAATAGTCGAACTAGATATCCAATACGTGGAAGTTGGGAGTTGATGACTTTAGCAAATTTCAAACCTCTAAAAATAGTATGTTTTTTGGTTAAAAAAATATTTTAGGGGCATTTTTTGATCATCATGCCCAAGGAAGCAAAAAAGTTAAGTTCGGCACCTAAAACCGACTTTATTATAATGTTGGAAATATTTATCGACACCGAGCCCTCCTTAACACGAATTTCTGGCTCCGCCTCTGCATATGGAGATTGAAAAAGAGGCTGGAGAATAGATTTAGGGGAGAGAGATTATAGGGGTTTTACATGGGGTCATAAGCTGACTTTAATATATATGTATAATATATATATATGTATATATGTATAATATATATATATGTATATATATATAAGTTAAATATTAATTATTATTTTTTTTGAGTTTTCTATTAATTAATATTATATTACCTTAAAACTTTTTAATATATAAATATATTACGTCGAAGTAAAATTTAGTGTATATATATTTATAAAATTGTCAACCCTTTACCCAAATATTTATAAAATTGTCTGATATCTCTCTATATATGAATAAAAATATCATGATAACAACTTTATATAAAACAATAACTAAAATAAATATAAATATAATTATAAAATGATATAAGTATATAACCATCTATATAATGGAGATAGTTTTTTTTGGCGTAAGTTACAAAAGTATGGAATAAAATTATTTATGGCACAATGTTAATTATGACCCAACCACTAAAAGTTTATGGTCATAAATCTCAATCTAGACTCGACTTGAGTCGACCCAAGGTGACCTAATTAATTATAATGGTTTGTTTTTAGGTCATGTGGTTGACAAATCAAATGAGTTTGTTTTAGGTCAAATGAGTTGTTTTTGGGTCAATTGAGTTGACGGGTTGGCAGATCAAATGGGTTGATTTTGGGTCAATAAGTCAAATATGTTGTTTTTGGGTCAAGTGCATTGGCGGGTTGTTAGGTCAAATGGTTGGTTTTGGGTCAAATGGGTAGGCATTAATTATAATTAAATTAATTTAAAAATATATTCGGGTTGGTGGGTCGACCTAGCAACCTAAAACCCAACCGGGCCCGATCCAAAAAAATTAGGTTGACGGGTTGAAAATATATGACGGTTTTAGGTCGGAATTTAGGTTGGGTCGGGTTTCAATGTGTGATACAAGTATAGGTTTATTTTGTAACCCGGTCACCGACCGGGTATTAAGCTAGTTTTTATATAGTTGTTTAGATTAAGTTAGGGAAACTTCAATTAAGAAATTCAAGTTATCGCCGAAAAACTATTCTATCAGCTTAATTATTGTTTTATTAATATTTTGATTCAAATCATAAGCTAGATGAAAACTTAAAATTAATTATTACAATATGGAGATATTTTAGTATACTCCCCCTCCATGGTAGAATCAATTGATAGAATAAATTTTTATTTATTTCAATTTATCCTTTAGTAGAGTTAAGTTAAGATTATTAAACAATATTGTAAACACTTCTGACAGAAATACACCAATCAAATTCAAAAATTTCGAAGCTTAACTAACATTAATTTTGAAACATATCTAAAATATTTTAAATATTAAAATAAATTACGACTAAATTAACCCTTTTACAATCTTTGTATCTAGAGTTACTTATATAATATTATAGTTAATTACAGAAATCGTCTCTGTCGTGGACCTTCACTTGTAGCTTTCGTTCCTAACTTTCAAAAATTACAGTTTTGGTCCAAAAATTTTTACTCCGTCAACACTTTTGGTCCAAATCACTAACAGACGTTAAAATACTCATCACGTGACCTGCACATGATGGGTATTTTAGTCTTTTTCTTACAACAGGACCAAAAGTGTAAATAACTCTGAACTTTTTTCTAATTAATTAATAATAGATACATATTTCTGTATATATATGTGTATATTAATAATAGATATCAATAATCATTTTCTAACACAAGCAGATCCATCAAGATTTCAAACAAAACCCAATAAACACATACAAACAAAACCCAATAAACAGATCTGTAACTTTATGAATATAAGAGGGTTATGGCTTCAAGATAATCTAAATATACACGAATGTATATAGTATGTATCCAACTATGACAGTGTTCATTGTATGTATTTTACTTTCGATATTTTAACATGTATGTACTCGACCAATTAAAAGCTTTTAAACTGACAACCTGACACTCAACGTGACAACGTATATGAATGCCACATATACGTGAATCTGAGTTTGTTAAAATTTTGAAATTTAAATGACTATAATGAACAAGATTATAGTTGAATATATAGTATAGACATTTTTGTATAATTGTATACATTTCGAAGCCATTAACCTAATATAGAATGACTTAAAAGAAAAATAAAAATCCCGAAAGGTAAAATACTATGTAAAATATAATTGATAAGAAGGGTATTTAAACATCGGAATAATTTACATGCTTTTAGTATCATATAATTTAAATGCTTTTAAAGATATCTATTTAAAGATATCTAATAAATTATATGTGTGTTTAAAATAAGTAGAAGTTCGAAAATATAAATTTGTTTTATTGGAATTGCTTTGACAGCACTTTAGAAAAGCACGTCATTCCTTATTGTCGAAAATGATGATTATTTATTATTTATTTTATTAATTTATTATTATTATTAGTAGTATAATAATAAAACAATAAGGAAAACAATAACCAGTATAATAACATCAATCATGGCGGAGTGAAGTTCACCGTCGCTTGGCGGAGTTTAATAAAGAATCCAACAGCAGCAGCAGCAGCTATTATTCCGGCCACCAACGCCAAGGAAATGGGCTCATCGGAATCTACTCTTTTAAATTCACAGGTAACTCTGTTAACCTAATTTCACTTTTAACTAAATTATATTCAATTAACCTTTTAATTTTTATTTTCTTTTATATTATTTTTGTAAAGACAAGCGATGATGGAATCACAACAGTCTCAGAACGATTACAAGATGTGGATCCCATCCTTGACAAACTTCATTCCCTCCAAATTGTAAGTAACCTCTTTCTTCATTGACAATGCATCAGGGTGGTCAAATGGATGAGGTCTTTTTGGCTCATATGTAACCGGGTATGACCCGTTTCCTAACCATTTCCTTGGCCACCCCAAAATATTGCCTAGCGAGGTTCGAACCTGAGGAAATCGACCACTAAGCCACCTTAGAGGTCGTTTGAAATCGTAAAACTTAAGTAAGTAAAAAAGTAAGTAACACCCAATGCCGTCTTCCACGGGTTTTGGGTCCCAATACCACGACGGTGTATGGGGGAGGTTGAGATGTAAACAACCTTACCCCTACCACAACGGTGTAGAGAGGCGGGTGTTAACCACTTGATCCAACCTTGAAATCGTAAAATGTATATGTTATTATTCTTTAGCCCAAAGGATTAGAGCACTAGGCTACGTACCACGGTGTCGGGGGTTCGAATTGGGAAGGGCCCTTCCATCTAGGGGGAGGAAAATCATGATGGGGTTAATGTTAATAATGTTAATTATTAATTCATATATAGGCATCTCCTATATTGACAGCATCTGCATCATCATCATCATCAGCAGCATCAACAGAGAATAGCTTGACAGATATCTTGATCAAGAAACCATCAACTTCTTCTTCTTCTTCTAATACAGGTGAGATATTTATATGTCGTTTTATAAAGCGGGTTGATAATTACACTTTTACTCTTTTAGGAACTTCACTTAAGCTACTTTATAGTTTATACTGGAAGTAATTTATGTGCAACTCGATAAGCTAAATGAGCTAATAATAGAGAGAAAACGTCACATTTAACTTCATATATAGAAACTTATTGCTTTAGGTGCTCCAAGAGATCCATATAGTTAATGTCCGTGGGAGGTATTGCTTATTGTTTTGGACATAGGTACAATGCAAATGGTATAACTTTTTATGAAAACTCTTAGGGTGCGTTTAGTTACAGAAAACATTTTCTAATTTTCCGTTTTCACTTTGCAAGAAAATAAGAAGGTTTTTCATCCCTAAAAAACCCTTGAAAATTTTGAAAACGCGTTGAGTTGCAAGTTTGGGAAACACAAGGAGTTTTCCATACTATAAAAATGAGTTTTCCAAATGTAGTTATAAGTTTGAAAACAAGGTTTTCTGTTTTCAATGAAAATTATTTTGGAAAAATTACATTTGAACACTTTTTTTGTTTTCCATGTTTCCCTTGAAATTTTTTCTAGAAAACACTCCTAGTTTTCTACAACTAAAAGCACCCTTAGGTTTTTTACATTGAACTAAGTTAAAGTTAATCAAAGGTTTTTTTTTTTAGTTACTGGAAGATGATCGATCACCTATCGAATCACATTTTAGATGGACCAACCACCGAGTATGACCTGTTTGTAATCAGTTGTGACAGTCACACAGAGTTTGTATATCTATGCATAGTAGTACAAATAGTTGATCCGAAGTTTGTGTTTCTTGGTACTTGCTTAACGCCTTAGGCCTTAGCTATGAGAGAGATTTTAAAATGCATTTTTAAGACCATGAAAGCATACAAGTCTGTGCTATCTGTGTTAGAGGAGTTTGATGCCCCTCATGTTGAAATCGGAAATCGTGTTGCCTGATACATTCCAGAAAAAGATAGCACAGTTTGTTTGCTAAGTGCACAATTATTCCTTTTATGATTGTTCTTCTACCCGTTACCTATTTCCTTTTTGAGGCCATTTTACTATGTCTATTGGCCAATGGAACTGGCTAATTGTTTTATAACTCATGTACTCAACGAATGTGGCTGATAAAGCCTTTCGTATTGATCTTTTTTGTGCTTGGGGAAGGTATGTTAGATCCGAAGGTGATACTGGAATTATTCTCAACGTACCAAGAGTTGCAAGAAAAACAAGCTCAGAACATTAACAAAAGACAGGTGTGCTTTTTAATATGGTTAAAACATGCTTGATAAAGTTTTGAGATATATAGTTTTGACAGTATATCTGTCAACTTATGGTTTTTAAAAGGGTCCTTTAACATCATGGAATTTTATCTAATGCTGCTACAAGATGCATCTTCCGTGATTTTGGACTAATTTGTTTTGGTCATCCTGTAGAATGCTGCTATGTTGTTCTTAGTCTTTATATTGTAATTATTTGTATAATATGGTATTGGCTAGTTATTTCTGTAGGAAGAAATAGAGAACAAGATCGAACTTGCAGATGCTTTAGCTCTAAAACTTCTTCAACGATATAATTACTCCGCCTCTGCGATGAAGACAACATCAACTGACCTAACTGGAGGTATCCTACTTGCCTACTTCACAATTTTGAAAACTTGGTTAATTTACTTCATCACTCTGTACATATCTCCGTTGACAAAATTGTTGTAGTTCCATAAATGATCTAGTTTCCTAAACCGAAAGTGAAATGGCATGATCTTTTTTGCAACCTGATCTGCTTGCTGTAATAATTATCAGACAGTGCTATATTTTCATTAAATTCAAGGATTATAAATTTATAATATAACTACATAGTATGTATGAGAAATAAAAACCTATTGCTATAAAGCAAAACTAGTTTGCTTTATCGAAATTTGGGATTCTTGTTTGCTTCTTAGCAACAAGGGATAAATATTATGTTCCTAGCCTCTTATATTACCCGTTTTTTGTTGTAATAAGATCTGCAGTCTGCTCTCAAGTATGTAGTGAATCAGGATCATATGTCCATCTTTCTCCCTTGACTGTTGGTATGCCTTTTGGTTTAAACATTTATTAGTATCCTTTTAGAGCACCAATAATGGGATGTCCATAGCTTGGTCCATGGTGAGGCTGCGGCCATAGCGATGGATTACAAGTCAGCACAAAATAATTGCCATTATGAAAACATATTTTAATGATTGGAAATTACCTTTTCTAATCAGTAATATTTCCGCGTAGGTTCATTACAAAAATATTACCATACAAGTTCATGTAGGCCTTTATTAATTTGTCATCTCTTGCCCTTTCTGTTCCATCAAACTAGTAATCTAAACCATACACGTATGTTTCACTGTTGATTATATGTACTTAATGCCATGTAATAATGATAAAATATGAGAATATTATGAAGCCACTTGTATTCTTTTGATAATAGGTATAATATGTAAGATATGTGTAGTTTTTGCTCGAATGTTATTAAGGCATTAAAAGATTGTTTTAATACCTATGAATTGTGTCGTGCACAACAAAAATTGCTCTAATTTTCTTCAGGTGGAGAGTAAATTTATAAAAACTAACCAGAATACATTTTGCCTTTAGTTGATGAGTTACAGGTGGAACTTGGGGAGCTGAAAGGAAGGCTTACTGAAGTGATGAGTAACTGTGATGCTTTATGTAAGAGAATTGCTGCCGGTGGACCTGAACCACTTCGCTCGTCAGTTAAGCCATTTGTAGCTGTTGCCGCTGATTTAAAAGCATCCACAAGCCATTGCTCTGTGCTGAATGGTGCGCCTTTACAACTCAAGCCTGAGACTTAGGTTGATTTATATCTTGTATAGTTGCTATATATTCTGTGAGGTTCTGATTTATACACCTAGCGGTTACACATATTAATCACTTAGTATATCAGGCATTTTATAGTTTATGGATTTTGTTATTGTAAGATTCAGATTTTACTAGCTAGAACATTGAATATTATATCCTGATTTTTGGGTAATATATATTTTTAACCTTTGGTACTAGGCTTGTACTGGTACAATATTTGGGGAATGGAGATTGATTTTGAAGTGATACATTTAGTTCATTTCAATAAACCCTGGATTAAATATATGGATTAACTCTTGCTACATGTTGTTTATTTACTTAATCCGTACCAAGCATTTACATGAGCGTGCAAAGGTTTCTCCATCACCAACTCTGCAAAAGGTGCGATAGTATTCACCTTTTGTAAAACCATGTTTTATCCTTTTATCGAGTCTTTGTTCACCATAAGCTTGTGAGCTCTCGATCAATCCGTGGTGTACTTCTGCACCTGCTATAGCAAAGATAGCTCAGATCAGCCCTGACATAGTTGCAACATCTATCTTTAATTATGTCTTCGACGTCTTTGAATGCTTATGATGAGTGAGCTTGAGTATACTTTCTTCATTCTTCCAAGTCTTTCAATTATGTTCAAGTCCCCGTGTTGGCTGACCCCGACAACATGGATACATAATGGGTATGTTTAACATCTCCTTCAAAGTGCTCAAACGTCGTCTTATATGTATAATTTGCGTTGTAATTTGAGTATCCGCTTGCTCCCGTTTGAGAGCATATTAAAGGATAGCTTAGGTTGATTAACGTGACTTAGACCAATTATAGATAATGCCAGATTTCACTAGGATTTACCTATGTAATCTTGTATAAATATCACCAAATCATCTTATATAATACATATTAATGCGTGGGTTTTGAATGTTTTACACTATCTGTTGATGATGAGTTTTGATGGGTTAATGATGTGTTTTTTTGCACGAGAAGATGGCCAAGGAAGAGTAGTTTTCTTATCTCACCAAACAAATGTTTTTTTTTTTTTTTTTTTAGGATTTATGCCCGGTAAATATATTATGATAAAAACATTAAAGTACATACCAAACAGGTCGTTTAATGATCATATGATGTTAATGTTTTGATATTACAATGGAAAAAATATAATAGCATCAGGTGTGGTATGTTTTGATATTACAATTGGAAAAAATAAAAAAAATAAGAGAATCAGGTATATGGTTGAATGATGCAAAACCACTCATAACGTCACCTTAGGGGTTACATCAACTTTTATCATTTCATTAGTAGGGCCGTTATAATCGTAAAACGTAGAACATCACCTTTTTTTCATTTTTTATTTACTTTTATAATATACATAAATTATTAGGATCAAATCAACTTTCATCATTTCATCAGTATTGGGTCGTTATGAACGTAGAACATATAATACCACCTTTTTTTTTCTTCTTTTTTTATTTATTTATTTTTATAATTTACATAAGATATTTTTAAACTATTTTTTATGTAATAATATAAAGAAAAGTACATTAATACAAATAAATACATTAGAAATATTATTAATAGTAAACATAAAATTAAGATAAACCATAGCTTAAGTTCTACTGTGATGCAACTTAAGTTCACTTCGTATTAAAATTATAAAAATAAGGTGTGGATTAGCATGAAGTGCATTCATGTGGACGATTCAATTTCGAGCGAAGGTTTTGAAACCGTTCGAGAGTGTGTACGGGGTTTAAAACATGTCATGGATGCGTTTTAAAAAACTTTATATTCTTTCCACTTTAAAATTTTAGTTCCTCAACTATTATCCTCTTAAGTTTAGGCTAATCATCAGCTGATGATCCGCTTAAGTTCTACTGTGATGCAGTGCATGACAATACAAGTATATTTTAAACATTCATTAAAGTGCATGACAGGACATTGGCCTGTGTCTTTCTTTCTATTTGCTTTTTTCCGGACGAATATCTACTTGTACTAATTATCTCAAACGTTCACCATTTTTCCATCTCCAAATATACAAAACTTGTTAAATATGAAAGTTAATAAAAACTTGTTAAATATGAAAGTTGATTATTATTAAAGAGAAGGGGGATAACAATGTCCGGCGATTCGCAAGAGAAAAAGATGAAAATTATAAAATTAGTACATCTTAATGCATAAAGTTGTACTTATCACAAAAGTTGTGTTGGAATATTTTTATAATATGAAATATATATAAAAAGGATATATAATCTTTTAAATTAATATATCTAATAAAATACATATGATAACATTAATATATAAATTATGAATTATGTAATTAATAAAATTTGTTATAAGAAAATTGGTTGAAAATTTTAAAAGCAAAAAAGACACATATCGAAATGAAAATTGACACATGTTACTGAAAGAATGTCTCAATTCTTCTTTGATGTATAATATTTATCTTTTCTAATAATATTGTTAAGATTGAAAATTAAAAAAACATAGTCCGATGAATTATTAAAAAAAGAAGAAGAAAAGAAGACATGCAAGAATTGGTGTACGCATTATTCTATATATTAAAGGAAATGAATGTGAATAGTGTTATTTTGTCTTTACATGCAATATTAAGATGCAATATTAAGATAAATAAAAAGTTTGCTAAAATAAAAACATAACATGAGTTAGATGGAGTGGTCTTTGTGCCCTCCCTTTGGTTGCAATGTCTTTAGTTTGAGGCCCACCACCCCCCATTTTTGTTCTCTTCTGTTTTTTTTTTATTTTCAACGAGCATGGTACCCGCGCAATGCGGCGGCGGCGGTGGGGAAGGCGGTCTAGTGGTGTCGGTGATGGTAATATTGCTGGTGGTGGTGGTGTCAAGTGGTGTAGGTTG
>JAOXNX010000033.1:4895697-4909061 GCA_028566075.1 Solidago caesia
CAAGTATTAAAGTAAAACAAATAAAACAATCATTTTTTCTTAACTGAAAATCGTTGTGCATTATGAAAATCTTCATGCATCAATGTGTATATGTGTGCTCTTCGAATCTCTATGCATCAATTTTATCATGATCCAATGGTCAAGATCTTATCCTATTTGTTTCACTTTAATACTTGTTTTACAATAACCAGCCCCTTGTAATATAATGTTGATGCGATTATAGTTTGTTAAAAAATGTATTAATATATGAAAAAAAAAAAAAAAGTTAATTGTATCTTTCTAAAACGTTTCAATTAATTCGTTTTTACTTTAATTTCTTATATGTCTCATTAATGTATGTGTCATGTTAGTAATCATGAGTACGTTATCATATGGTAAGTACAGTTAGATCAAGTATTCAAGTTCAAATGGAATAAATGGCTTCCAAAGAAAGTGAATGTGTTTGGATGGATGGCAAAAATAGATCTTTGCCCATGTTGTAATGAGTTTCCATAATCAATTGAACACCTACTGACTTCGTGTGCTATTGCCAATGATATTTGGCTACGGATTGGTGTTTGGTGTAGGATACCTCCTATTTATGCATTCTCAGTGCGGGATCGGTTAGAACTTCACTCTTCATCTGGTTTGTCTTCGATTGCTAAAGATATGCTTCATTCTATTGTTTTGGTGACTTGCTGGAGACTATGGAAAGAAACGAGAGGATATTCTAAGATTTTCCTCTATCCTCTCATCAGATTTTTGAAGATATTCAATTTATAGGTTTCCTTTGGATTAAGAGTCGAGCCAAGAAGATTTCGTTGAATTGGAAAATGTGGTTGACTTTCAATTTTGTGTAATTAGTCTGGTTTTAAAAGTATGTAATGGTGGTGTAGATGTATATTCTTCTAGTGTATGTTTTCACAATTATTAATAAAGTTTGCCATTAAAATAAGAAAGATAAAATGGATATCCAAAATACTATTGAACCTACAATGGCTCAATTATGATAATCAAAATAACTAACTTGTAGTATACTCTTTTACGCACTAGTAATATGCATTTAAGATCTTATCAAAATGTTCATATCTGTAAAAACTAATATAATATGATAAACATAAAATTCATAAAAAAATATGCACGGATAAATTAATGTATGAGCAAATATTTTTAAAACAATCAACATATTTGAAATGTAAAAATCAATTTGTTTCACCTTATTTTATTTTATTTTTATTTTAAGAAAATGCATAGATTTGATGAGTAACAATTTGAATTTTGTACCCACTTAGGGCCAATTAGTGTGTATATTCTTGCAGATTTTAATATTTTAAAATTCTAAAAATTTTACACAATTTGTTTTATGAAAAGTTTATTATATTAATTGGACGGGTTTGGTTTAATACCAGACCTGAACCCAAACGTGCAAAAACTTTATTGAAAATTTAAAACCCACTTCCACACCCGAATAACCGGGTCAATCCCTGGTCCAAATGTATTGGGTTTCGGACTTTCGGGTTTTCCAATTCAACTTTTATTCATAAAATTATCGGTTGAAAAACGATCAACCGACGCCATGACAAAACATTACATCGCTAGAAGTGGATTTTTAAGCCACTCTATCCAAGATAATTTTACAATCTTAGACATAGAAGAAAACTAATGAAACGATAAACTAAGTACATCATCAAAAATAAAATCATTTCTTCGATGTTGCTTACCAAAAACTACCTCGTTCCTAGTCTTCCAAATAAACCATAATCCACACCATATAATCATCTCGAGTAGCTCTTTTTTTTTCTTCTGATTAAGCCGCAAGCTATCAATCTGTAACAACATAGCTTTCGGAGATATATAACAAAGCGAGTCCAACTCCAACCATTTTGAAATCGGGTTCCATAATTTTCCGCAACCGAGCAGAAGGAAAAGAGATGGTTAACTGATTCCTCAACTTCGCAACATAGTGGGCAGAGAGTAAAAGGAATGTCGATGTCGCGTTTAGATAAGTTATCACATGTTGGAAGACGATCCAATAACACTCTCCTAACGTGTATACTTACTTTCCCAGGTGCCAATGAATTCCATCTGGTAGCAGTTGAGACACTAGGTAACAAAACCAAATCAATTGCAAGCCGAATTGATTTTACAGAAAAGCAAGAAGATCCCTCAAAGTTCCAGCTCCACCTATTATCACTCTTTGTAAAAGAATAACGCCTTTGTTGCAATAAAAGTGTCATGCGGATCCATAGAAGCTGAGTTATACAAGCTTTGACATTTTCCCTTGCGTATTCTTAATTAATTTCGTCATATATAATTCATGGCTCATCACCAACAAATACATGCTCATTCGTTCCAACTATAACGTCCATTAATAAAAATCACATTATTAAAACATTTGAAAAAGTCATGTTTACTCACAAAAGGTCTGAAGTTCGAGAGAAAAATAAACAAATGTCGTTGATCTTAATATATATTATCATGGTCTTTATAATGTAAGTTTTTGTATAAAAGTTAGGAAAATGCTAAATGCAGCCCTTAGGGTTGTACTTAACGTGCATAAAAAAGTTTTACTTTCCATATCAAAAACCCACCCCTGAATTTTATGGTAAGTGTACAACTATTTAATGCACTTTATATACAGCCCTTAGGACTTTGTTTAGCAAAAAACTCTAAAAGTTATCACTATTGTAAATTGCTTTTAACCACCATTAAGTAGTCTAGTGTCATTAAATAGCTTTTAACCACCGTTAAATAGTTTTCCAAGAGTTTTTTTTAATCACCCGAGTCAAAGAGACTTTAAACAATAAATTGATAAACTTCAAATCTTTCCATAATACAAGTACCTTCTCTTCTTTTTGTTAAAGTATTCGGAAAGATTTTGGAACTTTTTAAAGAATTTTACCTTTCAAACGAAAGTTTTATGTGATCATCTTTTTCTTGTAACTTGTAAGAGTGGTCACTGTGCCCTCTTCATCAATAAGTAATGCTACATCAATAAAATCTCTCTCCACCACTAGTTTAAGGTCCATCACTTATTTAACTTTTACACTTTAATATATATAGTTCAAATAAAATAATTCTTAACGTAAAACAAATAAGACGCAATAAAATAACGACACGTGACATATACTTAATTAATTGTATACTTTTATGAATAAGGGTATATTAGACATTACGTGGTCTATTTTCATAACCTCCAATTAACTTCTCTTTTATTACCTAAACCGGATGAAAAATGGATCTCAATATTTTAATCTCATCTTACAATTCCCCTCAGCACAAAGGCACAAGCCCCCTAAGTTTTGACATGTTTACAAAATAAATAGAAGAAGAAGAAGACAGAAAAGAAGATGATATTTAATTAAAAAAATTGTTTTAGCCCCCTAAGTTTTGACATGTTTACAAAATAATTATTATAGTTTTAAACCCTAGTTTTTAGTATAAAATATATATTTTGTTTAAGATTATATATGTTTGTTGTTATTATGAATAGTTTAAATTAATGTGTTTTTATTATATTATATTAAACAATTAATTTAATTATGAAAAAATAAATAATTTGAGAAGACTGAAATCTCATGGGCACCAATAAAAATGGTTGGAAGGGCTGGAATGAGTTGACAAGATCCTATTAGTAGGATTTGAGAGGGTTGATAAATTGTGAATAACCACTCTTTGTGCTCTAAGAATAACAATTACACTCAATAAATCAAAGTATTATATTTTATAATTAAAATTATAAAATATAAGTTATAATAAATTAAACTGATAATTAATTAAAGTAATGTATAAGAAGTGAAGTTTGACTAAACCAATAAGGAAAATATAATTAATAAATTAATAGGGGTATTATAGGTATATTAAGTGGATATATTTCAAATAATAAATAATGAGGAGAGGCAAATTAAACACATCAACTCTGTAATTTGAGAAAGGTGGGGGGTGGTAATACGCTTTATAAGGGATTATAGAATTATAGATTATAAAGAAATTTTTAAGAAAAAATAGTTAAAATATATTAATAATTATATTGTTAATTGTCAACTATATAATATATTAGTAAAATGTGGTAAATTAATTTAAATTATTATTATAAATTATAACTAATATTCTTGATTATTCTTGGACATTAAAATTAAAATTCCAATTAAAGTACACCAAATTCCAATTTGCAAAACTACAATAAAAAAAAAAGATCACTAATACAAAATAAATATCTAAAAGGACCAAATTTACAAGCAAACAAATAGTCCAAGGATAAGTTTTTCAGACAACATATATACAACAATCCAACACTATATCAAAACCTCACCACAAAATCCTTCCCACTTAAAAAAAAAAGGATAACAAAATCCATCCATCCATTAGCCATTACTGCTTATTCTTCTTCCACCATCACCACCCCAAAAACATGAATTCATCCATCCTTCCATTCACCAAATCCATTACAACTTCACCTCATAATATATTCACATCCCACAAACACCATTTCCAACCTCACACAGTACTCTTTATGATCACAAGAACAAGCAGTAGTAGTAGTGACAACACTACTAACATCACTTCTTCTGATGACAACAACCCATTGCCTGCAGCACCAATATCCTCAGATAAGGATACTGCTGCTGCTGCTGCAGTTCAGATAAAGTTCAAACGAGGCGCGAGGCGAAAAACCCGAAGAAAAGAGAATGGATTTGATGATGATAATAATAAGATGATGATGGGTAAGAAGGAAGTGGTGAAAAAAGATTGGGAGGAAATGACATTAACTGAAAAAGCATTGGAATTATATGTAGGAGAAAAGGGTTTATTGTTTTGGATAAATAAGTTTGCTTATGCTAGTATTTACATTATAATTGGAGCTTGGATATTGTTTAGGTTTGTTGGTCCTGCTCTTAATCTTTATCAACTTGATGCTCCTCCATTATCTCCTACTGATGTACTCAAGGGATCTCCTCCTAAATGATAAACAAACTCTCACATTTATTATTCATATAATTATATTTGTATTATTATTATTATTATATAGTAATAATACAAAGTTTTCCCTACTTTACTCATAATGTTACATTTTGTTTAAGTAGTTCTTTTTTCTGTTTTGCAAAATGTTGGTAAACAACTTTGATATTTTGATCGAATCATTTTATAATCTACAACAAGAGTACTTAATTCTTGCATAAACGGGGTATGGGGAGGTAAGATGTAGACAGTCTTCTTTTACCTAAAGGTAAAGATACTGCTTCCATAACAGGAAAAATAGAACATGTGATTGTAAGAAAAAAGTAATCATACCTGTTCGCCGAGTATCACATGACTAGATTTTATAACCTGATTTGGTGAATCAAGTTTTTTAGAACCCATCAAGAATTTACTACACAATTCAAAATATTTGCTAGCCTTCAAGACTTCAGAAGAATCCCAAATTGCTTTGTTCAATATTTAGGCTTACAAACACGTTTAAAAATCTAGTGTCAGAACCCGAACACATAGACCATCCATGACAACCATGGTGTCTTAAACCTAATATTGTTAAAGTTAGAGAAAATAACTTAAATAACAAAAAAATGGTGTCTTAAAGTTAAGTTTAATTTAGACTTGTGGCAAAATATGTATGTGTTGACTAGCCCCCTGCTTTTCAGATGTATTGACCATATTATTTATCGGAAATGGGACATTATACTACATTGGTTTAACTTTAGTTATAGATTAGGCAAGGGAAAAACTAGGAAAAGATTTTGGACAAAAAAAAGAATGAGTTTGCAAGTTTTTTTTTATTTTTTTTAATTTTAATTTTATTTTATATTGTTTAACGCCACATTTAAAAAATTTCGTATTAACTATCGAAAGAGCTTGAGACATCCCTGCGCTATTTTTTTTATTCATACCGAGTTCGATAAAGGCTGAAGGATTCATATATAAATATTTGTTCTTGTTATTTCGAGCATGCAGGTGTTTGAAATAGTTTCATTTTCTGGTATATATAATGGTTTGTTCGAGTCTTATTGAATAGCAATGTTTTTAGAATTGGACCAGACATCGAACCGGTCAAGTAGCTAGTTCATGGTCCAACCGATTGGATTGGACCGGATACCATTTATTTTATTTTATATATACAATTAGTAGTTAATTAGTAAAACAAACTTAGCTTAGAAGAGCTGGTTGACGTTCTACCTGTTTACCCATAGGTTAGGACTTAGGAGTTCGATTCCAGCTAGCCTCCTGCAAGATATTTGAGTCTCGTTTCCTTCAAAACCTTTAAATGGAGTCTCACTCCCTTCAAAACTTTTAAATGGATTTTAGATATACACCAAACTGGACTAGTTGCAAAGACCCCTCAGGTTCACCACCGGACCGGTTCGACTGGCCAGTCCGGTTCGGTTTCAAAGACGTCTCACCAGTTTTTGGTGTGATATATAGTATTCCAAAATGTCTATTCTATAAATTTACCTATTTTTTTAATCTCAAATTTTTTTTTTTTTATTTAAAAAAAAAAAAAACGTTTAAACGAGAAATTTAATGACTAGATGTTCTCTTTAAAACTCATTACATAGGAATAGAAGGCAAGCGGGCAACAAGCTGCGCAGCTAAAACTAAGACGTTTAAAAACTACATTCATAGATCGTGGCGTCATAACATTACCGTGCATGACCGGTTGGATCCTTCCAAGTATCTCAATTATGACTAGTGTATGCAATCTTCCCATATATAGCATGGGGTGTATTTTAAGTCCAACACATCCAATCTTTGTAGATTTTTCTAACACCATTCTAATGAAACTCGCAAGGACTTGTAGTGAGGTGGAATTTCATACATCACGTGTGCGTTAATATTGATACAATACCCACAAAACAAAGCAGAGTAGTAAAGAAGAATGCAGGATCTAAAAGTAGGAATGCCAAGTTATTCCAAAGCACTGCTTTAAAATCATGCAATCATTTTTAAACATATTCAAATATGAAAAGAGAAAAAAGAAGAGAGTTCACATGGATTCAAACATTCAACTATGATTCGAATGTAGCATTATCATCTTCTTCATGTTACATTGCACAACGAAAAATTCCACACAAAATTTTCAATCAATGTAGTCAACATGCTCATTGTAGTTGAAAATTTCAGCCGAACATGAGAAATTGTATGTGGGATATTAGATGTGGGAAGCATTGAGTGCCATTACCTTGCATTGTTCATTCATGGCTAGCAGTTGGGCTTCTTTATTGTCAAGAAGAGCACTCAGTTTCATGTTCTCATCCATAAGCTTCAGCACTTCAGCCTCTTTCTGCACTTTTTCACTCTCCAACTGTGTTGTCTTCGCGGCTAACCTGTTACCATAACAATATAAAAACCTGAATAAACCACAGGTTATCTGATGAGCGGAAAATAACTTGATTAAAACTGACCGTTCAAAAAGCCTCTCGATAGTCTGAAACTGCTTCTCTGAAGAAACAAGTGTTTCTCTAACACTTATGAGACTACTAACGTAAGACTTTAGTGATTCAAAATCCTGTTTGACACGAGTAAGTTCCTGTTCATTTTCTGCTGCTCGTTGCCTCTGTCTAGATGTTTCTTCAACTAAATCTTCAACCCTTTGTTTCATTTCATTCAAAATACAATTTGTACCCACTGCAAAACGATCCATTTCATCTAGCTTTTCAGACATGGTTTCAATCTGAATCGCCTTCTTTTTAATCTCATCTAGGCCTAAACTTACTTTCTGTTTTGCATTAACACTTTCACATTCAGCCACAAGTACCCTTTTGACCAAAGACTCCATTACATCAGTAACAGTTTGCACACTATTCAGAATTTCACCCATGTAAGACCCATCTTGCTCATCAAGAACACCCTGTTGGCTATTAATGGCAATCAATGTTTCAACCTCTCGAGAGTCGAAGTTAGAAAGATTTACATTTCTAGACCAGTTAGACATAGGTGTGCCACTTCTATCAACGAACCCTTCAACATCCGACTGTTTGATGCCGCATGACGTGAGGGCTAAATGGGGAATTGTCATTATTCTTGCCTTCGATTCCAAATATGTCAATAAAGTTGTTGTTGTCTTTACTCTCCTCCAAAGAAGCTCCAATTCTTTATTGGTGTCCTCACCAGACTCTAGCACAGATGAAGCAACTTCACCTAGTTTTGTTTGCAATACATCTACTTGAGACTTTCCTCGCTGCAACTCATCCTCCCAAACAGTTTGCGTTTGGGTTAACCGAGAGTTCAAAGTATGTTGCTCGGCATCCATGACTTATCTAAACAAGAAACAACCTACAGTCAATCTCCAATCATATTTCATAATCATATTCCAAGGAAATCTTTTGTTCTTGAACTGGTAAGCTTAAAATAGAAAATTTTGATAACTTTGGGTTGAAAAGTTGAAATTAAGCTAGATAAATCATGGGTTTTGTTTCAAAGATGTTATTATGCATCTAGGAAACATTAACCTTGAATTTTGGAAGAATTTTTATAATGGTTGATATTGGCTAGTGATTTTGATTATGAAAATGATAAAAACGGATAGAAGGATGTTAACCATAATTATGGTGGGTTAAACAAGTTCATTTGGATGTATTAAAGCTGAATCTATGTTATCAATAGCGGCGCTATAGCGGTTAGCAGTCCTCAAGCAAAATAGCGGTCAAAATAGTGATCCCGCTATTATCGGCGCTATTTTACCGATACCGGTGCTATAGCGGTCCAAATAGAGGTAAAATACATATGAAACAAACGCATATATGTGTAAGAAATGTATATATGTATCCACTTATCTATGAATAAAATGTTCATGCACAGCAAAGCACAATGATCTTATGTACTGGGCATTCCATAAACAAAACAAAAAAGATAGTCTTTCAACAAATTAATCATTTTATTCAAGATTTTAGGGTTTTATTCCTTAACCTTCGTTTTCCATCACAACTTTATATGGGTATATATACATACAACAACGACGACGACAACAACAACAACAAAGATAATCAAATGCCGCCACGGGCAGGGTACGGGGAGGTGAGATGCACACAGTCATACCTAAAATGAACACAAAAAATAAAATCCTAAAATCAAATAGACCCAAAAAAATCCTTAACTTATTTTCACTATTCACAGGGGAAATCAAATACACAAAACCCTAATAATAGAATCATGAAATCTTGCTTAATCTATAAAAGAAATATTGGGTTTGATTAATAAATTAGAAAAAATAAAAGCTGATGGAGAAAATAAAGAAATATATACCTTTATTATATATAAATGTGTGTGTCGATGGGATTGAAGAAATCTGATAAGATTTGGATTGAGGGGGTGATGAAGCAAATGGGGGGATTATTGTTGTTAAAATGTTGCGATTGCTTCTTGTTTTTGTGTTTCTTGACTGGATTTTTAATTGTTTGTTGTTAATTGGTAATCATATGAGTCGTCATCATCCTCCTCCTCACTTTTTAATTTCTTTTTCTTTTTTTACAGGAAAATGTTAAGGATTTGGGAAAGTTGATTTTGTAATTTTATAGTATAAAATCAATCAAATACCCCCCAAAAAAATGAATTTTTCTTTCTATCAAAGCTTTTCAAAATTTTATTATATATTATTATAATTTATATAAAAGAATTGATTTAAAAATTTTATGGGTAAAACAAATAAACATCCGGTACAAGTAATATGGCTACCGTCCATATTAGTTCATATATATGACAAGCCGTATATATGTAAAATATTAAAAAAGATTTAACTCAAATAAGGTTTCAGACATATGACAAACCGTGTATATGTAAAATATTAAAAAAGATTTAACTCAAATAAGATTTCAGACAGACCCAAAACTCCTATAACATCAACATAAGTTTAGTGTAAACAAAAATATGAAATGGCAGCATATGACAACTAGACTCATAAAGTATCATCGAGTCTTTATAAACTATGCAGTAAAATCCCCTACTTTCTCAACTTCGTTTTCTGAATCTTCTGGATCATTTTCTGCATGAGGACCAGAAGAACTGCCGCCTACCTCAGTATTAAGCCCACCCACGATATCAAACGGGTTCCGGATCTCAATATTAGGTGCAGAGGGCCGGGAGAACCTGTACCTAACTGCGTGTCTGGACCGGTTGTAGTTGTAGAAAGACATAGGGTAGCTGAATCAGGAGGCTAGAAATGATTTAAATGATTTAAATTTTGTTCGAACAACTTAAAAATCTTATATTTCCTTTAATTATAATTATTACAGCTTAAAAGTTTGTTCTTTTAAGCCAGAATTAAAAAAAAAAAAAACAAGCAAAAGTTTGTCGGCAAAGATATAATTTTAGATCATTTAGCTTATGAGAATGACATAACCCAATTGGGTTTTCTAAGGATATATATTTCGATTTTTCAAACAATAGCCAACTGAAATGTAGAGAAATTTCACATTGTTATTACGGGTTTACAATCACGTTGTGAACAAGTGAATAAAATTTCTTCGCAATACCTACATTTTCGATTTCACGGTGAATATAAAGGAACACATATTAATAATATGATGATTAACAAGACAATATATGGTAAATTAACACGATGTTAACCCAAAAAGAACATACAAAAATATGTGGTTACACCTATCATTTTGATATGTTTAGTCCACGACCAAAGTAGAATGATTTAACTGATTTCGATTTTTAAACAACGTACTTTACATTTAAGGTTCTAGTTAGTTTTTTTGTTGTTCGCTAATCAAATTATCACCGACTTGAACATTCTCAAGAAGTTTTGTCAATCGACCTAAATATTAGGCTTAAATATCGTGAGTTTCGCAAGTTATTCTAAATTTTCGTCCAGGGACGCTCCTAACCGAGGCGCTCGGGCCTTGGACGCAATCGACTCCCACCCCATCAGTGACGCCGAGGTCTTTCTCACCTGAAAATAGACTACACAACTCAACAAACTTTTATCTCTTGCCATATCTATGTTCTTTATATTTTTCATCTCACCGTCATCTTATTAGAATTGAAGGACGTTTGCGTTAAAAACTGTTGGCCAATCTTCTGTCGTTGATCGTTTAAAGATCCAATTTCATGATTCTGGAAAGAAATCAGGAACTTAAAATGACTGAACCCACCAAGTATTTGATCTCGGTATCATGAAGGCTCTTTCGATTTACTGCAAATTGAACTATTGTGTCGAAAACAACTGCATATAGGTTGTTTGGTGGTTTGCGAGATGAGAGGTGATAAATGTAGCATAATTTTATTTTATCCACTCACCATATTATACAACTGTTGATCATAATATAAGCAGTTTAAGCATAATTGTGATACGTGAATAAATTTGTAGGAGTTTCACAAGTGGGTTCTAACTAAATTGTTGAGTTAAAATGAGAGAAATTATTAAGGGGGCTTAGCTTATTAAGGGTGCTTATTAGCTTGTTAAGAGTCTAATCAGTCATTTTTTATTTTTTATTTCATCCAGAGAGCTTATCAGCTTATTGGCTTCTTAGCCTTAATAAGCGGATTTTTAAAAACTAAAGATATGGAGGTTTTTAAATTGGCTTATTAGTCTTAATAAGTTGTTTCCTAATAAGCATAAACTCGACTAAATAAGCTAACTCAAGCACCCTTAAAAGTAACACTGACTTGTCTGATAGACTGATATGTTGCAAGTGTTTCTATAGTGCTAATTCGGTTTAAATAAAATATTACTACGTAATCTCTTCTCTCTATATATAAATCTCTATCTTCAAGATCGTATGTGGCAACCTTCATAGATTAACACATAGGATTTTGTCTCATGTGTCGTTTTCATGTTTTTTTTTTTCCAATTATAAATGTGACAAATAAGCATCCTCATATGTATCCACATGGACACCATTAAATATTTAAATATTAATTGACAAATAAGCATCCACACATGCATCCACATATACACCATTAAATATTAATTATCTAAGTAAAAAATTGTAAGTATGAAGGTTTGAACTTCTAGAGAATTTTCTACTAGATATGACAAATATTTAACAGCATTAAATACTAAGTATCTCTCTAATCATCAACATAAAGAATGCTAAATGAAATAATTAACTAAAACTAACTAAAAAAACTACATTGCTAATACTTTCTTACTATACAACTATTATCTATTATCTGAACGTTTTAGGTGGTGGTGTATAAGATGTATTAAATTTTATTTTTGACTTTACAAATAATTATTATATTTATGTTTATGAATATGACATTTATTATTATAAATCCTTTTTTTTTTAAAATAACATTACAAAACTACGTTTAATATTTCGCATTTGCTTTAAAAAAATTTCGTATAAGCTAAAACGTTTTTTTTTGTTTTATATTATTTTTATGTTGATTTGTGCTAAAATATTTATTAGATAGGATAGAATGACAATATTCATGTTTTTTAAAAATAATATAAAACTACTTATTGTTACCATCACTTATATTCAAAAGTTATTATACTAAATCTTTTAACTTTTTTCAACTCAAATGTTCTTTTTTACTCATAAAAAATTATCCAATCAAATGTTATTTTTGGTTTTGCTAACTTGTGTTTTGGACACAAATTAAATTGCATTTTATGAAATCAAGTTTTTAAAAAAATGAATATATATATATATAGTAAAAAGTTATTATGAGAACCAAAAATAAAAACGGGAATCATGAGAACCACTTAACAATCACTATTTTATTAAAAAAAAAAAAAAAACACTCACCTATTTAACTTTCATTTTTATTTTTTCTCTAATCTTTTCATCTTTTTTCTTGCTCCCACTCCCAAACTCACAAACTCTAAGTCTTCTCTCCCAACTTTTCATCTGAGGGCGGAGCCCGTACGGCTAAGGGTGACGCCGTACCGTAACCAACCACCATCATCTTTGGATCATCGCGCATCAAATCCAAACCATTCCCAAATCCATTCAGCCCCCACCCCTTTATAAATACCCTTGAGGGCTACGCCCGTACCGTATCCATCCGTTTTTAACACATAACCCACAACCCTAGGATTAGGAAAAATAAAAAAAATTTGAAAACTTTCTTTGAGTTTTTATTAAAAATATATAAAAAAAAATACCAAAAAAAAGGGGAAACAAAGGTTCTCACATAATTTAGGAAAGTTAATTTGAGAATACCTAATTTTAAGGGAACAATAGAACAAATCTCAGCCACTCATTTTCTCCCTCATCTTCTTCCTTCTTTATTTTATTTTTACCTTGTTTTTTTTTTTAAAGTTTTTTTATTTATTTTTAATAAAAACCTATTCAAAAAAATAAAACTACAAAGGGCGTAGCCTGTACAGCTACGGGCAGAGTCCGTCAGTCGAGGGCAGAGTCATGGAGGCTAAGAGCGGAGCCTGTCAGATAGATCAACCCTTACCGATCACGTCCTATTACCTGTTACCTTCT
>JAOXNX010000033.1:4917604-4928815 GCA_028566075.1 Solidago caesia
CCATTTCGAGGAAGAATCAGAAGAAACTTAGTTCATATCGAATTTAGAGGACACATAGAGGTTTTCAAAAATATAAGATTTAGCTCCTAACTCATTCATATGAATTATCTATAATTTTTGCAAGATGACTGAAATTTCAGACCTTCAAAGCCCTTTGTGTTGAAACCTATTTCAACACCCAAACGACTTCAACACTTTAAAACATTTTACAGAAATCATATAAACTTATAAATGACCCCAATTGATCACTCGATAACCTCAATTGATTTCACAAAACAAAGCTTAACTTATTAGGTCACCGAATCAACAAAATCGAATAAAAATCATCACAATTGACCTCATATTAATAAGACCAGAAACGAACCCTATATTGGATCTATTGAATCATCAAAAAGACATTAAAACATGTTTATACCTGTACGGGATCTCAAGATACCAAATTAATTGCTATAACAATCACCGAATGACCCGAAATCGCCGAATCTAACAACAAAACGATTTTAATCAAACACCACTCATTGAGTCCAGGTATGAACGAATTATAAGAATGAAAATGAATGATAATAATCAAGGATTACCATATATACCTTGGAGGATGATAAACGGATCAAAAACGTGCATTGATTGATCACCAATCACTCGAAATCGAAAGGAATCGTACAAGAATTGCTAGGGCACATGGGGGGACGGTTTGGAGGCTAGGGTTGGAGAAAATGAAACTGAATTTAGGTTTAGATTAACCCCTAATTACCCCCTAACAGCTGTAGCAACTTTCTAGAATCAACACTTAGGCCCCTCAACTAATAGAAGCCACATTTAAGGCTTTATTTAACTACCGGTAATACCATTCGGCACATCAAGCACGTTTACACATTAAATTACATCATAACACATATCATTAATGCATTAAACACCTTACACATATGACACATTAAACACACATAAGCGTTAAATCATCTAGAGACTTAACGGAAGCAAGTCAACTGTTAAACGAAAAGTTTGGGATGTT
This sequence comes from Solidago caesia, assembly GCA_028566075.1. Taxonomy (NCBI): domain Eukaryota; kingdom Viridiplantae; phylum Streptophyta; class Magnoliopsida; order Asterales; family Asteraceae; genus Solidago; species Solidago caesia. The sequence continues at coordinate 4,918,614 of JAOXNX010000033.1, forward strand.
ACATAACACTAACGGGAACACAACACGGTTTTCTACATAATTGGCACACTTTAATCTACATAATTACCACATAATTATCCACATAACACATAATAAATAATACCACATTAAATATCACATAAGTCAAAACACCACTTAACGAAAGACCGGCTTTGACTAACGGTCAAAGTTAACGACATAGAATAAAAGAGATCGGGATGTTACAACATACGTATTTTATTTTTACTAATAATAATTGAGTTATTTTAATTTTAATCACACTAATCTTTATCTCAAAGTCTTTATGTGGCCATCTTCAAGCATTGTCGTGTAAAGTTTTATCCTATGTGGCATCTCCATATTTTCCTTTACTATATTTATCCCATTTGTACATCCATGTCATATCCAATTTGGCATTTAACTTTTTTTTTTCTTTTCATGTTGTCAATTAATACCCTAGTTGCATAACTGAAATATGTATAATATACGGCTGTATATTCTAATAATTGTTTATTAACAATGTTTGGTATATAATCAAATAATTAATCAACATGTGTTTTAGGTTGTACGATTTAACTTTTGATTTAGAAACCAAATTTCCCAAATATTATATTTTTATACGGGTATTAACTCTCGGATTAATGTGTTCAATGCCCATGATCTATATGGATTCTAAATTTTAGTTTTTGTTTAACACGATATAAATTATTATCTAAAGCTTGTAGGTTTGTGATATACTCTTCTGATTTCTTCATATCTCCCCAATATAGTAAATTTTACTCTGTGATTTCTATAAGTTATAATGTTGTTTTTCATGTTCCTATAGGACCAACATTATTTGCCTATGTGATTAAAAAAGCTATGACTATAATGGAACAAAGCTATGAGACAATATTATGTAAAAATAATTATTGTAGATGAGTATATACATTTGTTTCTATACATCGAGCTTTTGTTTAATTACTCCCCCCGTCTTATTAGAAATGTTCTGTTTTGAAATTTCAAAGTTTTTTCTTTAACTTTGACCTTAAATATTTTTGATTGTGTTATATAATAATTGATGAAAGTTATATGAATTGATTGAGTTTTATATGTGTTTTTATTGATATAATTTTCATCAAGAATTATATAATAAATAAATAAAAGTTAAAGTTAAAATTGAAAAGTTAAAATTGAAAAACAAAGATTTTAAAAATCAAAATATGACACTTTTAATATAACGGATGGAGTATTTATTATAAATTAATAATGTGACTTCGTACGAAAAACCTAGTATATTATATGGTAAATGTTCATTTACAAACCATAATTAAGGTGAAAACTAAGGGACTATTCTCAACCATACATTTCTTCCTTTTTTTCCCCCTCCTCCATAAATCACTAGTTTCATTTATTTTATTCAAAAAATTTTATCTCAAAAACCGTACATCGATAAATTATAAAAATTATATGGGTGTTCTTAAAATTTCGTCATTTTTCATTAGAGAGGTCATCCGATACACTTTTCCATCACCGATCACCCTATGACCTATCACCCCACCAGCTACCCCTTATTAATATCCTTGAGGGCTACGCCCGATAAGGGCGAATCCCACCTGAACGGGCTACGCACGTTCGGCTAAGGGTTACGCCCATACCGTATCATTATCCGAATTTTTTAAAATTTTTTTTTTTAGTGAGTTTTATTATAAAATAGATATAAATAATTTTTAAAAAATTAAAAATGAAAAAAACAAGTTAAAAAGAATAAATAAATAAAAAAGAAGGGAAAAAAACGAGATAAATGTGTGACTAAAATTTGTCTCTTGATTTTTAACATTTTTCTAGTTTACATTTGATTACAACCTTTTAGTATATTATCTTTTGGGGATGATCCGTACACCACCAATTTTTAGCCGTACACCACCAAACATATATTTTAAGTTATTGTACAGTACAACAACTTAATTATATTTAGTGATGTACGACTAAAAACTGGTGGTGTATGGATCATTACCCATTGTCTTTGCCTCATTATTTCAATATTTGGTAAGTTTCCGTGTAATGTAATACGAGTAGTCTGAAAACATCCACTTTTCCTTAAATTACAAATCGAATCATTCAAAATTCAAATTCACACGAAAACCCTAATAATTCCATACCCACCGCCGATCTCCCTCAACCACCGTCGCCACCATGTTCAACGGTGGCGCCACCCACAACCACCACTTGCCGGAAATTGAAACCGACCCGTTTTTGAAAAATTTCAGTGCTAGCGATCTCCAAACAGCTTCTGAATTTTTATTAAATTGGTTACCTTTTCTATCTAAAGGCCTTTGTCATGACTGTTCACTTTCTATATCCAATCGTGTTCGATCCCTTGTTCCACGTAAGCTTACTTACTCACTCACTGGATCTTGTTTTTATTATATAAATTTATATTTTATATTTATATATATGAAATATTTTTTGTGGGTTGTTTGGTTTTAAATTTAGGATATTTGTATCTTGGAAATTAGGAATTCTGATCAGTACTAGGAATGGATTCCGCCTCTTATTTCACCCCGAAAAATTCGAACCATACTCTTAGGGCCTGTTTGGTTCAGAATCTGATGTAAAGGTTTTCGGAGTTCCCCATGTTATGTTAACTTAACATGACAAGGAACATAAATTACGAATTCCTTTCCACCAAATTCCTTTGAATTCGGTGAACCAAACAACCCCTAGTGATTTCCATATTGGTTTCAAGTTTAAGGGTAACCATATCCAAAGTGGTAAGGCGTCTCACAAGAGACCCGGGGGCTCAAAGCTCACATATTGGTATGACAAAGGAAAAAGTCTAGGAAACGGGCACTGGAATGCAGATTAGGCCGCCTACATCTGAGCCAAGACTCAGCTTTCGTCGTGTTGCCTTAACATGGATTCCTCTTTGTTTAACCGGTTTGAAGTTTAAGGATATGAATAGAGAACCTAATAACATTGATAAAGTGTAAATGTTTTTAAGGAATGGTAGGTGATACTTTACTTACACTCCTTTAATTCTATTTGCACCACTAACTCATGATTAGTGGTGTTTACTTTGTTGATGTTGTAATTATGTGGATTTTTGGTATGTCGAGAATTCAGTTAGTATACATATCACCTCTTCTTTTAATGTATAGTTTAAACATCATATACTTCGTTTTTAGTTAGTTTGTATGCTTCCATTTACTTTCTAGGGTCGTCGTTAACCTTTTACATAGTTTGTATGTGATCTCTTTACCCCAAAAGGCTCATTCGTTGATGGTACGAAACTATGAACTAAACATGGTTTTTGATGGAATTCCATTCCTTGAAATTCAGTTACTCCGCAAATATATTTTAATTATCGTAATGGGCTGGTTTATTCCACTCCAGGCTTTATTCCGACTTGCCAAACATTACCTTAGGTGGTGGTGCTTCGTTAGTTATATGGAATGCCTATGAGTATAAGCGTCAGTACAGGAGCAATGGAATTGGGTTTTTCCTACACCCACGCATCTTTAAACACAACCTTTTTGCTAGCATTAGAGAATCCTTTATTCTCAAGTCCAATCTCTTTAAACAAACACCATGTATCACACTCTTACTCTTTCCCATTCTCCGGTTTCTAAACCCCTCAAACTATCCCTTTTAAGTAAATTGAATTTGACATTTAATGTGGCGGTTGTCTTCTTTCTTGGTTATTACAACAGGGTATCATTGTTGTATTTTCTACTAACATCTCACTTAATACTCTATTGACGATTTGACGATGCCTCTTTAATAACAGTCTTTATTTTAATATTTGAAAAATACTATTTTCTAAGGATGACAGTGTAGAGTATTTTTTGTATTAGTCTTATTGTTGAACATGCTGCTTAAGTTGCAACTTATTTTGTATGTTTGTTGCTGTTTGCATTTATTATGAATATTATCTTATTGAATGTGTATTTCATTTCTGAATTTTAGTAGAGTATAATGCTGAAGAATTACACCAAGAAACCGAAGAGCAAGTTTCAACACCAAGCCATAGGGATTCAAAATATGAAACAGACATCAATGATACCGAGGATACAAATTCCTTGGGTAGCTGGAAAGATGGTGTGAATGGGGCATCAGAGCAAATTGTAGAATCTTGCAGAACTGAAATGCTTCAATCACCAGAACATGTTAAAGGGTCTAAGACAAGAATGTCATGGGCTGACATGGCACAAGAGGAATTGGAGGCAGATGAAGAGGAGGAAACCAGACTGCAATTTGGTAATTTCAGTAGCCAAGTTGAAGAGACGGGTGAAGTGAAGGTTACCCGGAAATCCAAGTTGTCGACGGAACAAAGAGAACGTATTCGCTTTGGAAATGTAATTAGAAAGAAAGATTTTGCTTGCTTTGAGAGAATTAATGGGAAATTGGTGAATATTGTTGATGGACTTGAGCTCCATTCTAATGTATTTAGTTTAAAGGAGCAGAGAAAGATTGTTGATTATGTTTTTGAGCTTCAAGAGAAGGGAAAGAATGGAAAATTCAAAGGTTCGTACTCTAGAAAATGATCATGCTTTTAGATAATGGTTCTTTTGGTTATATACTTAGTTTATAGTTTATCAATTTTCATAGTTTTTAGCTTTCTATAAATCCTTTTAGTTTATATGCATTCTATTCCAAAAAGATTTGCTTTAGTTGCCTTTCCGGGTTAATGTTGCCTACTTGATGCAAACTCTTTATAACCCTAAGACATATTATAATTTATAAAAAGAATGTTCTTTTCATGAAATTTATGTAAAATTTCAGTATGATAAATCTTGTAAAAAGGCCATAAGACGAGGATATTAAACTTTATATATCTAACAATACTTATATATGATTGCATTGGTTGGAACATATTGAACAGATGAATTTCTAAATCTTTGTGTTGCTAACATCTTACTCTCTTTTATGCAGCACGTACCTATACTGCTCCTCTGAAGTGGATGAGGGGAAAAGGGCGGGTGACTATCCAGTTTGGGTGTTGTTACAACTATGCAACGGTAAGCTGATTTTTCCATACCATCCGCTCAAAATTAACTCCCTAAACGGTGTTTGGGGGGTGGGGGGGTCCTTACTGCAAGCTACACACCACTTAAATAGAATAGTGACTGCCAAGTATTTTTTGCATTAAAAAGAAAAGTTCCCATTTCCTTACTGTTATTATTTCTGTATGCAGGATAGAAATGGTAACCCGCCAGGGATACTTCATAACATGCTAGTAGATCCCATACCTCCGCTTTTTAAAGTTATCATCAAAAGATTGGTTACATGGCATATTATTCCTCCTACTTGTGTACCTGACAGTTGTATAGTCAACATATATGATGAAGGGGATTGCATTCCGCCTCATATTGACAATCATGACTTTCTTCGCCCATTTTGCACTGTTTCCTTTCTTAGTGAGTGCAATATTCTATTTGGAACAAATTTGAAAATAGATGGTCCAGGGGAGTTTTCTGGTTCCTTTCCAATTCCTTTACCAATGGGGTTAGTATGATTCACTTGATTTCTTTTTATTTTTAATATATTTGACTTTGATTTACATGTAACATATTCGTTCATTCCATTATTCTCCTCCAGGTCTGTTCTTGTTTTAAATGGGAATGGTGCTGATGTGGCCAAACACTGTGTGCCTGCTGTTCCTACTAAAAGGTTCTGATTCTTACTTTTCTTGAAGTTATTGATTGTCGATAAAGATTTGGTTGATGTATGATGTATCTTCTATATCTGTTTCAACAGAGGTGGCAAAATGGACAGGTCAGATGGGTTGGGTAATGGGTAGAAACGATTGAGTTAGGTTGGGGCTACCCACAAACATGTTTTTATCCGTCTTTATATATTTCACGCTAAACATACTTACAAAACGTATGCAATTATGAAATAGTATAAGTTCATTAATAAAGTGATTAGTAGGTTTTTATACATTTGAATACACTTCGGATGACTTTTAACCCATTTGACCTGTTAGACACATTTGCTTTTCATTTAACCGTTTAACTCAATTCATTTGACCCGTTAAAGTTAAGAGGTGACCCAAATTGACCCATTTAGAGGTATTAGGGTCAAAATTGCCACTTTTACACCAAATGGTCAGTTGTACTAAAAGGTTCTGTTTTCATCCCTTCTATAATTTCTTCTCAGGATTTCAATTACATTCCGAAAAATGGATGAATCAAAATGGCCAATAGGGTTTGTTCCAGAACGAGATTTGCAAGGACTAGAGCCACTCCCATACCGATCAGACAAACCCAAAGGCAATTTAAATCTCTCCAAACCAAGCCAACCTTCAAATAGGCAAACGGTTGGAGGAATTGATACAAATATCTCTAAGCCGAGCCAACAATTGTATGGGCAAGCGGTTAGAAGAGACAATACAATGGACAACTCAAGAGGATTGCTAGGTCCACAACCTCGGTTCTCTGGTCAAAGTCAAATCAGAAGACAGCAAGGTCCCAGCCCTGGCTTTCAAAGGAAAGCTAGGTTAGAGTATTGATATTCTTGCACTTCCTAATTTTAAAACAAATATAATAGTCTACCCGGTTTCTTGATAATTAGCTTCAAAGGAGAATGCCATTCATATGCATATATCGGTTCTACAATTGGGCCTGTTGGTTGTTATTGTGTGCAAATAGTCGGTTCTGTCTAATTGAAAATAAGTAGGAAAATCAAAATTTTAAGTAAAAAGTTCTGTTAATTCCATCTATGGGTGACGAGTTTGAGATGTTTTTTCTTTCTAATATCAGTTTTGTTGTACATGTTACCTAGACGAAGTCATGATTTGGTTGTCCACTTTGTATACTGTGGTTGAGTTCCTCGCTTTGATTTGAAGTTTGCTAAGAATATTCGCATTGTTAAGGTTTGTTTTGCTTGGATATATTGAAGTTGCAAAAAGAGTGTTATGTTAAGGACTGAATACAAGAACTTCTCTGTGTTCTTGGCTGTTTCGGGTTTAGCATCAAATGATATCATTTTATGTGGCATTTTGGATCTTATTTTTCTGTTTTTCTAAAGGAAATGGTATAACTTTTTCATTGTCAAGTCCTATTTTGAGATACACTATTCACCAAACAAGTAATCTATAAATAAATAAATGATGATTAAGCCACCTTCCATCTAAAAGACGTCTTAAAAAAGGTCGTTTGTTTGCTTACAGGTAGATTTAAGATTTTAATCTTCCTAACCAAGCAAACATTTTGGGATAGTCGGAGGGTTCTTGTAGGAGGTTTCGTATTTGAATCTTCCTAACCAAACAAACAGTTTGGGATAGTCAGGAAAAGGGTTTTCAAATAATGGTTACGAGATGGTTAAGTTGCGTATTTTTGAGTCAAAGACTGATCCTCTCCAGATAACATGAACAAGGATAATTTGTCATGTTTGCCCATATGTAGTTAGTAATTCGTGGCATATTCATTATCCAAAACGAATTGTTCCATGTCAATTTAATCATTGATGTAGTTTCTTGAATAAACTACATGTATTGTCTAGTGTTAACCAAGGTCTCCAATATCGGTAATGACATGGGTTCCATTTTGCCATTCTTCCACGAATAAATCACATCTTCTATCTTCAATATAGTTCTCATAATTAATAATTTAAGATTCTCGACTTTCTTTGTATTTTCTAAAACGCACAACGTGTTCATTTTTTATGATTCTGTCCTTAAACTATCTTGTCCCTACGATGATAGCTTAGTGATTGGGGACATGCAAGATAAAAGCAGAGGTTTGGGGTTTAAATCTCACCCATGTTTCTTTAATCACATTGTTATGTGATTTACCTTTCTTTATGTTGGTTGTGGAATCGGTGGGTGAGGGACCGATAATGGACTAGTTTTCCATTCCTTAAACTATCTCCTTCCCTAATCTGTTCCAACATGTATTTTACAACAATTAATCTGGTTTTAGTTGTTTAGTAGTCCATAATAATCTGTTCCAACGTTGATTTCATGATTTGCAGGGGCAAAAAGTAATTATAGTTCACTATCTTTTATTTCCTTTCTTTTTTGAAATAACTGGCTACAATCCCTAAACACTATAATAACAACAATATCCAATCCCGTCAAAAGCGGGATATGAAGAAGGTGAGATGTAAACAGTGATACATGAAAACTATGTCTATAAGACTATAACTAATTTGTAATAAACTCAATGCACAAATAAGGTAAACTTAGTTTCCAACTACCCTAAAAAGTAAGAGAATGCTGCAAACTTTTATGATACATAAATAAAAGAAAGGTTTGAAACCTTTACTGTGGTTGGACATATCGTAAATAACCTTATAATAAATGAATTTGGTTGGACTGACATTATAAGAAAGCAACCCCAGTTCATATATTGAAATTCTGAAGTAAAAAGAATCAACTTTGGTCCAAGAATGAGAGTGGTGGTCCTGTTGAACCACCTCTTAAATGAGACTGAGTCAACTTAAGAAGAAGAATGTGTAATAGACAGTTTGACAAATTAAGATGCATGGTTAAACGTTCTTTGAACTTTGAGAAGCACCTGTGGTCCAAAACAAACCAGAATATTGATCTTGATTCTCAATTGATACCTTATTTAACAAATTTTACTTTGTCAGGATTAATATGAGGTCCACTCTATACCCTATAACCTATCTGAAATTTACCATTTATATATATTACTTCTAGTCATTTCTTCTTGAAAAAAATTTCTTCTTATTTAGATAAAAAAAATTAAAGAGAATGATTTGAGTACGTGAGATAGGATCTTTGTGTGTTGGAAGTTTTTATAACAATGAGTTTGAAGTCAAAGGAATAGGATTTTGGGACAGGATAAAATGATGTCGTAAAAATTTAAGTTGAAGTGTTGAACACTTTGTCAATACGATTTACCGATCAAGAGGTGAGACACCAAGTATGAAGCAAGGGTTAACAATTGCTACATTGTAAGGAATTAATATGAGGTCCACTCTATACCCTATAACCCATTTGAAATTTACCATTTATGTATATCACTTCTAGCCATTTATTATTGAACAAAAATATCTTCTTATATAGATAAAAAAAAAAAATTAATTGAATGATTTGAGTATATGAGATGGGATCTTTGTGTGTTGAAAGTATTTGTAACAATGAGTTTGAAGTCATAGGAATAGGACTTTAGGACAGAGTAAAATGATGTTGTGAAAATGATAAGTTGAAGTATTGAACACTTTGTCATTATGATTTACCGATCAAGCGGTGAGACACCAAGGGTTTTACTTATGAAGCAAGGGTTAACAATTGCTACTTTGTGAGGAATTAATATGAGGTCCACTCTATATCCTATAACTCATTTGAAATTTACCATATATATATATCACTTCTAGCCATTAATTCTTGAACAAAAATTTCCTTTTATATAGATAAAAAAAATTAAGAGAATGATTTGAGTACGTGATGGGGTCTTTGTGTGTTGGAAGTATTTGTAACAATGAGTTTGAAGTCAAAGGAATAGGGTTTTAGGACAGAGTAAAATGATGCCGTGAAAATGTTAAGTTGAAGTGTTCAACAGTACTTTGTCAATATGATTTACCGATCAAGCGGTGAAACACCAAGGGTTTTACCTATGAAGCAAGAGTTTTACCTATGAAGCAAAGGTTAACAATTGCTACTTTGTGAGGAATTAATATGAGGTCCACTCTATATCCTAAAACCCATTTGAAATTTACCATTTATATATGTCACTTCTAGCCATTTCTTTTTGAACAAAAATTTATTCTTAAATAGATAAAACAAAATCAAGAGAATGATTTGAGTACATGAGATGGGATCTTTGTGTGTCGGAAGTATTTGTAATAATGAGTTTGAAGTCAAAGGAATAGGGTTTTAGGACAGAGTAAAATGATATCGATAAAATGTTAAGTTGAAGTGGTGAACACTTTGTCAATATGATTTACCGATCAAGCGGTAAGACACCAAGGGTTTTCCCTATGAAACAAGGGATCGATCCTTGTTAGGCCCATTATTAGGTGCCTCTGGGGTTTTTCTTTGGATGCATTTTCAGTAAGGCTGTAAAGAAACCCGATTAAAATAACGGACTACCTTGGTCTGAGAGCCCTCATCTTTGGGTGGTGAAGGTAGGTGCTAAGACGGTTGTCATTGTGTTTGAACTTTTTGAGTAAGCACAATTATTACAGATCTTACTCCCTTATAATAGTGAGATATTATTATAGGGGAAAGGTTATGTAAAGCAAGCAGTACCTATCTTAGGTAAAGCATGGGG
>JAOXNX010000033.1:4975191-4986898 GCA_028566075.1 Solidago caesia
CATATTTATGTTCCTCGCTCTGTTATTCGTCTCAAGGATGATGGTAGAGATCCTACTCAGGCAAGAGACCTTGTTGATTCTATGATTGCCCCCCTTCTAGCTGTTGAGTCCAGTCATAGGACCTTAGAGGAGCTTGTTGACTCCTATGACCTTCATGCTTATATGGCAGCCACGAGTGGTGCATTGCTTCGCCGTCGTACTTTAGGTGAGATTCAGGAACTCAACCAGGTTATTGGTCGACTTCGAAGTGAGCTCTCTTCCAGTCATACTAATTTGAAACTTGTTGATGAAAAACTTGATGAGGAGATATCTATGTCTAGTTCGCTTAGGGAGGAGAACAAGAGGGTTGTTGAAGAGTGCTTGACATTGAAAAATAATCTTAAGGTCCTTGCTAGGGAGAAGGAAGACATGGGTGAGAAGTTCTCCAAGCTATCTGACGAAATGAATGTTAAGGATATTGTTTTGGCCCGTAAGGAGAAAGAGTTAGAGGATCTCCGTGCCGAGCTGCTTAAGGAACGACAGGAGAAAGAGGGTTTGATTGCTCGTGTTGAGCTTGGGGATGGTTTCATTGATTCTTTTCCGGTTCTTTTTAGGAGGCTTCTTGACCATCCTGACTTTAGAGTTTCGTTTGATGCATTCAACAATGCTGCTGCTCAGTTTGGAGAGTTTCGTGCCAGCAGAAGCCTTCAGAAGTTTATTAAGGATAATCCGGGTGACAAGCTTCCTACTTATCATTCTCAGGCTGTTGGGCAATTGAAAGCCGCTGATGAAGCGTGGAAAGCTAAGAGCTTTCCAATAGTGGATGAGATTCCTTCTATGATCACTTCGGGTACTACAGTGGCAGATCTTCTAGAGCACATTGCCTCAGCCTCTGCCTCTGCCTCTGCTACTCCAGCTTCAGCTTCTTCTGCTTCAACTTCTTCTTCTGCTTCTGCCCCAGTCGCTTCAGCCTTGCCATAGTTTTTCCTTGGGACTTTTAGCATTTATTATTCTAAGGCTTTGCATTTTGCCTGGACTTATGTATTTATGACTCTTATTTTGTTGGTTGTTTTTCCATTTGTGTATTGCTTGTTCATACATCTTGATATGGAATGCAACTTTTATTTAGGTTAACCTTTTATATTTATGTTTATTACTCGAGTATCGCTTCCCGATGGGAAGTGCTTGCCTTTTTTCCAATAGATAAAAAGACGGTGACATTATCTAAGTGTTTAGCCTTATTATTTTTGTTTGGCTTCTCTCATCTTACAAGATAATTCATCCAAGGATATACCTTGGGACCCTGGAAAAATTTTGCTAGCCTTTTTTATTTTCCAATGCTCGACTCTATGTTCGAGTCTTTTATCTCGCCTTTACGAGGAGATATATATTTTCCCATAAAATTTTTAAAGTAAATGATAATGAAATTCAATTTCCTTTATAAGGGTAAGAATGTATGATGACAATATGTGGAAGAAATATCTTTTTATTGATAACGAAATAAAAAGAGTGGGATACATAAAGTGGGATACATAGATCAGACCCTTTGAAAAAGTAAAAAAAAATTTGATAAATTTGGCTATGCCACATTTTGCTCTTCGCTTTCCTTACACGTAGCATTTCTTCAGATTCATCCCGTTCCATGAGCGGGGCACCGGATATCCGTCAAGTTCGGTCAGAGTGTAGGAACCATCTCCATGTGCCTCTTTGACCCTGTATGGTCCTTCCCAGTTTGGCCCTAGCTTGCCCAAGTCCTCTACCCTACTTGCTTCGTTTTTTCTCCAAACATAATCTCCGGGTTTGAAAGACATGGGGTGGACTCTTTGATTATAATATTTGGCCATTTGCTGCTTGTTCTCAGCTTGCCTGATATGGGATATTTCTCTCCGCTCCTCTAGGAGGTTCAAGTTTTCCCGGAGGGCCTCTTCATTCTGAACTGGATTGAAGTTAACAATGCGGTGGCTTGGAATGCTTAACTCAGGTGGGATTACCGCCTCTGTTCCATACACCAGGCTAAATGGCGTCTCCAAAGTGCTCCCTCTTGGAGTAGTCCGGTGGGCCCAAAGTACTCCTGAAAGTTCGTCCACCCATCCGGCTTTACACCTGCCAAGTCTGGCTTTGATGCCCCCCACTATTGCCTTATTCATGACCTCTACTTGTCCATTCGCTTGAGGATGAGCTACAGAAGTGAACACTTGTTGGATGTCCATATCTTCGCACCAGGTTTTGAACGGGTTTTCGGCGAACTGTTTTCCATTGTCACTTATTAAAACATGAGGCACTCCAAAACGACAGACTATGTATTCCCAAACGAAGTTAATCACCCTCTGGCCTGTGATGGTTGCCAGCGGCTTGGCTTCTATCCACTTTGAGAAGTAATCCACCGCTACTATTACAAACTTAACATTACCAACTCCGGCAGGGAATGGTCCCACAATGTCAATCCCCCATTTGTAAAATGGCCAAGCTGTGGTTACTGGGATGAGGTCTTGCTTTGGCATTCTTGAGATCGGAGCATGCATCTGACATGATTCGCACTTCTCTATCTCTTGCTTCGCATCTTTATGCATGGAGGGCCAATAGTACCCGAGTCTCATTATTTTTGTGGCCACAGATCTTGGTCCCGCATGAATTCCGCAAGTTCCTCCATGAACTTCTTTTATTAGATCTTGTGCCTGTATTGGGCCCACGCAGCGGAGGTGCGGGCCAAGGAATGACTTTCTAAACAATTTATCTTGGATGAGAAGGTACATAGGAGCCTTCATTCTCACTTTCTGAGCGAGCTGTCTATCCTCCGGGAGTGTTTCATCTTTAATGAACTTGTAGATTGGGGTCATCCAACAATCTCCCTCTTCTATGCGAGTCACCTCCTTTTTCTTGACTATCGATTTTTCTTGAAGGACTTCCACCAGTACCTCTTTAGTGAGATGGGCAAAGGTTAAGGATGCAAGTTTGCTTAATGCATCCGCCTTCTTATTCTGACTCCTTCTAACCTGCTCGATGCTAAAGGATGCGAATTCAGCAATGAGTTTCTTGGTTTCTTCCAAGTACATCTGCATTGACACCTGGTTTGCTTCAAATGCCCCACTGATCTGGCTTGCCACAAGTTGGGAGTCAACAAATACTTGAATGCTGTCTACTCCCATCTTTCTTGCCAACCTTAGGCCAGCCAGAAGAGCCTCATACTCCGCCTCATTGTTGGAAGCTGGGAAGTTGAAGCGTAGGGCATAAGTATACTCTTTCTCTTCGGGGTCAATTAGAATAAGCCCTGCTCCTGATCCTTCTTGGTTTGAAGCTCCGTCAGTGAAGAGAGTCCACTTCAAGTTTTCCTTTGGGTGAGGCACTTGTACTTCGTCCCCTGAAACATCCGATGAATCAGTTTCAGCCAAGAAGTCAGCTAAGACCTGGCCTTTTATAGATGTTCTAGGGTGGAAACTTATTTCATGTTCGCCTAACTCCACAGCCCATTTGGCTAGACGGCCAGATACTTCGGGTTTGGCCAAGACTTGCCTTATTGGTTTATCGGTCAGAACCCGAATCGGGTGACCTTGAAAGTATCGCCTTAAGCGCCTGGCCGAGTGGACCAGGGCAAGGGCCAATTTTTCTAAGCATGGATAATTTACTTCGGGGCCTTTTAAGGCTCTACTCACGAAGTATATTGGCATTTGAGTATTACCTCTTTCTGCGAGCAGCACTGCACTAACACATTCTTTGGAAGCCGCAAGATAGATGGTTAGAGTTTCACCAGGAATTGGAGCCGTGAGTGTTGGTAGGCTAGCCAGAAATTTCTTCATCTCTTTAAATGCCTCTTCCGCTTCCTCTGACCAAGAGAAATCTTGTTTTCTCAAACATCCCTTCAAGGTTTTAAAGAAAGGGAGTGATCGTTCAGCAGACCTAGAGAGGAACCTTGCTAGGGCAGCCAGTTTCCCATTGAGGCTTTGAACTTGCTTCTTGGTTCTTGGAGATGCCATGTCCACTATTGCTTGGATTTTCTTTGGATTTGCCTTAATTCCTCTTGGAGTTACAATATGGCCCAGGAACTTTCCTTCCTCCATCCCAAAGCTGCACTTGGAAGGATTCAATTTCATGTTGATGCTTCTGAGGGTGCCCAGGGTTTCTTACACATCTACCAGCATGACTTCCTCCGTATGGCTCTTTATCACTACATCGTCCACATAGGCCTCTACATTTCTTCCAATCTGGTCCTTAAAAGTCTTGTCTATTAGGCGTTGGTACGTGGCTCCAGCATTCTTTAAACCGAATGGCATCTTCTTGAAGCAGTAGATGCTCTAGTCCGTATGGAAAGCTGTCTTGTCTTCATCTGTCTTCTTCATAGAGATTTGATGGTACCCCTTGTAAGCATCCAAAAAGCATTTTAGCCTGAAACCATCAAGGGATTCAACTTTCCAATCTATCTCTGGGAGGGGATAGTTATCCTTCGAGCAAGCTTTGTTTATGTCTTTGAAATCCACGCAGAGCCTCCAAGAACCGTCTCCTTTCTTTACCATGACTGGGTTGGCTACCCAAGTCTGATATTTTACCTCCCTTAGTATTCCAGCCTCTACCATTTGGTTTACTTGCTCACAAGCAGCCTTGCTTCTGTCTTGCGCCATTCCCCTTTTCTTTTGTCTTATTGGCAAGATGTTGGGATTAGCATTCAGTGCATGCTCTGCCAGTTCTCTTGGAACTCCAGTCATATCGGATGTTTGCCAAGCGAAAACATCTAAATTTTCTTTTAGTAGGTCAATTAGCTTTTCTTTCGTTCTTCTTGGGAGCTGCGAGCCAATGATAACTGGTTGGTCAGGGAACTTTTTATTGATTATTACTTTCTGCTCAGGAGTGTCGTGCCCTTCGCTTTCCTGGGGTTGCTCCATCTTTTTTGGCAATGCTCTTTCAACTTGCTTACACTCTTTAGGCCAAACCATGCGTCCTCGAATAGTGGCAATGCCAGCTGGAGTGGGAAACCTTACCATTCCATGAATGGTAGAAGGGATAGCTCCGAACTTTTGCATTGAAGGCCTGCCTAATAAGACATTGTAAGCCGATGGAGCCCGCACTATCGTGAAATCAATGACTTCAATTCTGTGGAATGGGTATTCTCCCATCGTTACCTCCATTTTTACCTCCCCCACTGGCCAACTTGATTCACCTGAGAAGCCAACAAGTGGTGATGTTGCTGGGCGCGTGAGGTCTCTAACCTTTTGAGGCAGCTTTCGAAAACAATGTTCATAAATAATATCCGTTGGACTTCCATTATCTAAGTATACTTTTCCCACCTCGAAGTTCGCTATGCGAGCTTGGATAACCACAGGGTTAGAAGAGACAGTTTCAACTGGTGGAAAAGAGATTGGGACCATCCTCCAAGACTGTAAGACTTCTGCTTTTCTTTTTTCTAACTTCGACTTCCCCTTTATCATGTACACATGGCCTTCAGGAGGCGGAGGGCGATCATTATCTCCCTCCTTTCTCTGCCAAGCGTAGGTCTTTTTTGCCAGGGCTGCTTTCTTCCCTTGCTTTGCCCCAGGGACCAAGTGCTCCAACTTTCCCTCATCTAAAGCTCTCTTTATTTCGATTTTGAGCTCTCTGCATGCATTTGTTTCGTGACCATGGTCTTCATGGAATTCACAGTATTTGGTCATGTCTTTTTTCCCTGACCTGTGTGCCATAGGTCGGGGAGGCTTAAAAGTTTCCCCCATGCGCTCTGTCTTGAGGATGTCCCTTGGAGATTTTATCAAGTTGACGGTTCTGTCGTATGGGCCAGTCCTTCTCTCCCTTCTATCATCTCTTCTATCTTCCCTTCTGTCTTCCCTTCTAATGTTGTCTCGCCTATCATCTCTGCGGTCACTTCTTCTATCATTTCTTCGTGAATCATACCTATTGCTTCCTGAGCCTGATGCTCCCGGACCTCCCGCTGGCCTATCCTTCTTTACCACTCCCTTCACCAGAGAGGCCGTCTCCTTGGCACGAAGGAAATCGTATGCCCTATCAATGGCCTCCCTGAATGTTAAAGGGATCTTTTTGCTTAAATCATCTTGGAGAAGACCAGGAAGTAAGGCGAGGGTGAATCCTGAGATTTGCTGACTTTCGGGGAGTCCGGGTATTTTTTGACATTCCTCGGTATACCTTCCAATGAAATCCCTTAATGACTCGCTTTCTCTTTGTCTTATTAGATGGGCTTCCAAATGGCTTCTTTGACGCTTCTTTTGCTGAATGAACTGTGCTACGAACTTTTCTTTTAGGTCTTGATAGTCTTTGATGCTCTTCTCAGGAAGCTTGGTAAACCATTCCAAAGCATAACCCTGTAGGGTGCCTGGGAACAGATGGCATGCTACGGGGTCGACCCATTTTTCAGTCAATACTGCCTGGTCATAAACTGCAAGGTGGTCTTCAGGGTCCCTAGTGCCATCATAAGTACCGACAATAACAGGAACCTTTTGGCCATCTGGAAAGGCATAGTTTGCTACCCAATCGCAGAATCTTGACTTCGTTGCAGACTTCGGGACCTCGGCAACCCTTGCTCGCTCATCCGCCTCTTCTCCTGCTGCTATCTTTAACATCTTGAGCAACTCTTTTGCTGGACTGACTGGCTCAGGTATAGGCTCCACCGGCTTTTGCTTTTTTAATTCCTCCACCAATAACTTCATTATGGATTCCATGCCTGTAGGCGGTGGAGGTGGTGTGGGGGGAGGTTGAGGTGGCCTAAGTGCAGCTGTCAGTTGGGAAAACCAATCATTGTGAGGCGGGGGTGGTGCTGGCTGTGGCTGGGTGGCCTGGGAGGCGAGTCTAATTAATTCGACCAAATGATTCTCTTGAATGGCTACCTGCTGGGATGAACTAGCAGTAGGTTGAAAAGATGACTGCCCGATATTAAATTGTGGAGCGGTTAAGACAGAAGAGAGTGGGCCCTTTTGAGAACTTGCCTGACCAGGGCTAGAGAAAGTAATGATGGGGGATGTTGTAGAAAATAGCGAACCAATGCTCGCACTACCAAACCCAAGGCCAGAGCCATGGCCACCTGTAGGTGGTAACCTAGACTCATCTCCAATGACTAGGGTAGTGTTCATAGACCTCTGGTTAGACTTAGAACTTGGATCTGGATATTTTTCCCTTGAGACTCGACCATCACCGGAAACATCAACATTATCCAGATGAATCACCGGAGTATCAACAGGGATAGATGGAGTGGTGGATGCAGTCTGCCACCCATCACCGTCGTCGTCCTCCATCTCTAACCCAGATGCCACAAGTTTTGAAATAGGAGTTTGTTCCCCAGCCATGCAAAACTGAGGAAGAAGTGAAAAAAGTGATGTTTTTGATTTTATGAGAATGAATATACCGTCCAGTAATCAGTAAATCACGGATGGCGCCAATGTTTGAGCATAAGATGATGAGCTCAATCACAAAGGGTTTTGACCACGAAAATCACCTAATCTCCTGTAACCAGTACAAACCTATCAAGCCTTTAACAGGCCCAAGGTGCAGGTGATTTTCCCAGAGAGACGTTTCTATCTCTGGAGGATGTTAATGATTGAATGATTTGATTGTGAAAAGACGTGTGAATGAATGATGAATGAATGTTGTCTGATGACTGACAATGACGAGCATTTATAGGGACATCATTAGGGCAACCTCGTACATGGGCCGTATCCTATTATGGGCCTTTACCTCTAAGATATGACCCAAAATGACGATGTACGAGGAATCGAATGTTCTAGAATGCTCGACATATTTTATATTTAGCTGTATCTTTGTGTTGTATAATAATATACATTATTTAATTATGCAACATTAACATTGGCATGATGGACTTCCCATGCACTCCATAATATACGTATGTATATATTATTTAAACATGAGGCCCACATGCTACTAGGCATCCATTCCATGTGTAATTTTCAATGAAGTGATAACTATACATTTTACTTGTCTAGGCTTAGAGCATGAGGTCAATCCAAGCCAATTCCTTATAGGCATTCACGTGAGCTCCTTGGGACAAAAGGATGTGTCCTGTGATTAGTCTTAGGCTAAAAAAAGGAATGTCTCTATCTCTGAACATATGCATCACGTGATGTTAATACCCTTGAAAGCATTCATGTATCATCTTTTCATTGTTAGTACATCATCACGTGAATCTCGAAGACAAGAGACCTAGGAGTAATCGACTTGGGTCTAACTCTACCTAAGCTTAGATCTAACTTCACTTAGGCTCCACCTTGACTCCGATTTGGCTCAGACTAGGCTCATCCTCGGCTTCTACTAAGCTTCACTTAGGCTTGGATCTAGCTCCGACTGAGCTTCGATTCACTCCACTGCCTAGCCTCTCTTTATATAATATATATTATTTAGGGGTGACATCTTGGTTGTATGCTTCGACAATCCGCAAGTTTGATACATATATAGTTTCATTGGTTCACTCCGACACTATAAAGAGAGGCGGCTCCAACACTCCGCCTAGGGAGGTTTCGCCACTTCGCTACCCCACTCCTCCTCTACTTAGGTTCGACATCTCTTGTTTACTTATTTAGGGACTCAGCTCATTTCGGGTATGGGTATACACCGGACCATACCTCATTACTTCACCTTCGAGAGTCACTGATTATAGACCTATTTCGTTATGCAATGTGCTATTCAAGAGTATTACTAAGATTATTGCCAACCGAATGAAGAATTGTCTTGACAAATTGGTTAGTGTTAATCAATAAGCATTTGTACCTGGGAGAAGGATTTCGGATAATATTCTCCTGACACAGGAACTCATGCATAACTACCATCTGGATAGGGGTCCGCCCCGATGTGCTCTTAAAGTCGATATTCAAAAAGCCTATGATACGGTTAGTTGGGATTTCTTGAGGCGAATTCTTGTGGGATTTGGATTTCATGAGCGCATGATTATGTGGATTATGGAATGTGTTACTTCAACCTCGTTTTCTCTTAGTATAAATGGTAATCTGCATGGTTTTGTTAAGGGACGACGATGTTTGAGACAAGGTGATCCTTTGTCACCTTACTTGTTCACTTTGGTGATGGAAATTCTTTGATTTTTCAAAGACATGTGAGGAACTCGGAAGCCTTTTCTTATCATCATAATTGCAGCGCAAACAAGATAATTAACCTATGTTTCGCAGATGATTTATTTATTTTTATGTGAGGTGAAGTTGAGTCAGCAGGGGTTATTATGGCTGCTCTAAATGAATTCAAGCTGGTCTCGGGTCTTGTCCCTAGTCTCCCCAAGAGTACGGCTTTTTTTTTTGTAATGTACTCAATCATGTGAAGCTAGCTATCCTTAATGTTCTCCCTTTTGAATAAGGTACTTTACCGGTCAAGTACCTAGGTGTTCCCCTTGTCTCCTCTCGTTTAATGATCAGAGATTGTAAAATTCTTGTTGTAGGTTGGAGATTGGAAAAACAAATTGTTATCTTTTGCGGGGAGGCTACAATTACTTTCTTCAGTGATATCTTCTATGCATGTTTACTGGGCCTCGGTTTTTATGCTTCCAAGTAGTACTTTGGCTGATATTGAGCAGATCATGAGAGGGTTTTTGTGGTGCCAACGCGAGTTTCAAAGAGGAAAAGCTAAAGTGGCTTGGGACGTGGTATGCTTGCCTAAAGAAGAGGGAGGGCTTGGATTGCGTAACCTGGCTCAATTCAATATTGCCTTATTATCTTCCCATATTCGGTACCTGTTGTCTAGGAAGGAATCCCTTTGGGTCCAATGGATTCATACATATAAGCTTCGGAATAAGAACTTCTGGGAAATCCCTTGTCAAGGAAATTTATCTTGAAGTTGGCGCAAAATTCTTCAAAGCAGAAACTTTCTTAGACAATTTTTCTGGTTTCAAATTGGTAATGGTGAATTGGCATCTGCATGGTTTGATAATTGGAGCACCCTTGGCCCTCTGAAGTCGCATGTGTCTCCAAGGATGATTTCTAACGCCGGTTTTTTGATGAGTGCTAAAGTGTGTGATATTGTGGAACAAGGCGCCTGGAAATGGCCAACTTCTTGGACTGATCGACTTTCTAGTTTGCAACCTCCTATGCTTCATGATGATGTTTCTGATATGGTTCGATGGAGAGATGCTGATGGTGTTATTCATGATTTTATAGTTGCTCGTGCTTGGGATTCAATTCGCCAATCTGCTCCCACGGTTGATTGGTTTCACATTGTCTGGTTCAGCTAACGTATTCTGAAGCATTCATTCATCGTGTGGCTTGTGTTTAAGAAGAAGTTAAAAACTCAGGATATTCTTAGTGCTTGGGATACACACGTGCAATCTACACTATCACGAGTTTGTGTGTTTTGCGGACTGCAGCTGGATTCGCATAATGACCTGTTTTTCGAATGCCTATTTTCTTTACAGGTTTGGACCGAAGTAAGTGCAAAGGCAGGTTTGACAACTCATTCTTGAATTTGGGAAGATATTAAAAGTGAGATAATGCCTTTTGCTAAGAAGAATTCGATTCATAGTATGGTGTCAAAACTGGTGTTAGCGGCTTCTGTGTACTTTATATGGCGTGAGCGGAATGCAAGATTATTTAAGCAGCAGAAGCGACCAGCCAAGGAAATTGCTAAAGGGATTATTACTACTGTGCGATTGAAGATGGCAACGTGCAAATATAAAAAGACACGGAGGGTGGAACACTTTTTAACATCATGGGATCTCCCATTTTCATTAGTTCATCCTTTGTAATCTATTTTTTCGTTTATTTTCTGTTACGTGTATCTTTGTAAGTGGCATGCCACTGTGATTTGGATGTTGCACTTTGTGCATGGGATGTAAGTCGTCTTGACACTCTGTCAAGCGCCTATTTTTATTGTGATTAATATTATAACCATGGTATACCCTTTTACCCAACTCCTATGCAACTACCACAACCAACTTTTATAATAGTTGCAAGTTGTGGGTTGCAATTGACAAATTGTTTATAAAAAGTTGAAAAACGATCGTAAGAAAAATACAATAACACATGATGAACACAATTATAATTTATAAGACAATCTAAATCAAATGACGTTTGTTGCTATTCAAATAAATTAAAATTAACATTACAACAAACCTTTCGGACAACGCTTTCATTCTACTTTAACTATATTTTAGTCTCATTTAATATACGTTAAAATAACTATGTTAAATATTTTTAATGGTCTTATATATAATGGCATAGCAATTTCAAGATTTATGTAAATTGATATTTTCAATTAATATATTTTAATACACACACACATATATACACTAGACTCGTGTCCGCGCGATGCGGCAGTGATAATGGTAGCGGTGGCGGTGTGGTGTGGTGGTGGTGGCGACTAGTAGTGGTGGCGGCGGCGGTGTGGTTATTGATGTAAAAGGAAGTAGTGTAGTTATTTTAGGAGTTGAGAGATAGATATTGTAAAATATTTCATGAAAAGTATTTTTGGTAAACCATGTATGTTGGGTGATAGGTGTGGTGGTGGCGGCGACGGGTGGTGATGGTGGCGGCGACTAGTGGTGGTGTTGGATGCGATGAGTAGTGTAGGCTATTGATGTAAAGGTTATTGATGTAAAAGAGGGTAGTGTAGTTATTTTAGAAGTTAAGGGATTGATGTTGTAAATAAATTTCATTAAGGGTATTATAGGTATATCAAGTGGAGATTTTGATATAATAAATAAAGTAGAGTGGTATTTTGGGTAGTTTAAAGTTGTAATTTGAGAAGAAAAAAAAGGGAAGGGGGAGGGGGGGGGGGGGGATTGATG
>JAOXNX010000033.1:5024581-5040119 GCA_028566075.1 Solidago caesia
GATTTGAAGTTCTACATGAAGCCGCACGATGACATCGAAGATCCAAGTGTATTGGTGTGGGTTTTAGAAAAAAAAACGCAAGCTCGCGGCAAAATATGGATGGGTGTGTAATTTTTAGATTTTTATTTGGCGTATTTTTATTTGATGTATTGTGTAATGGACTTTTTTTAATTTTTATTAATTAATGAAATGGTATGTTATTTTTAGTTATAAGTTGTTTAGTTTAATAGTTTAGGGGGGAAAAATAAAAAATTTCGGAGGGCTGAGAATGTAACGGGCGCCAGTGAATTAGGTTGGGAGGGCTAGTTGGGAGGACTGAAGGGTTAGAATGACTTGGCAGAATTTTATTGGCAGATTTTCGGAAGGTTGATAAAATTGTTATCACCACTCCTAGTCCCCTAAGCATTGTAATTTGTCACATAAAATTCATGCTAACTTGGCATACTTGATTAACTTCCATGTAAGATATATTATTCTCACTTAGTTATAGTTATAGTTAAAGATTAATATGTACTCTTAAATTTATAATTCGTCTAACATATCAATTTTTCTTCGTTACCTTGGTTACAAACTTTGAGTTTTTTAAACGCCAGGCTAAATTCTGGTAAGTTTTATAAGAAGTATCTATTGCTATTTCAAAGGTTTTTCATGTCGTAAATTCTGCAACGTAAGCTTTGCAAATGCATGTCAAGAACTACAAGGGCAAAAGGACAACTGTACAAAAACAGAAGGGTACAATATGAAATTTAATATCTCGTGTTCTGATGAACGTATGTTTTGGTGAAATGCCAACCAGGTCAAATACCATTGGCTGGTTATCAGTAATATGCAACAATCGGCATGATGCTGCTCTATGTACCGTTACATCGATTTGACCTTCCGGGCTGCAGTGTGTCACCCGTATGCTAACAAAACTTTTGGGTCGATCCTTCTTAGATATCATCAGAGACTGGAAAAGGTGATGGTTAAAATCTTTTCTATACAACTATAACGCCATTTTTGGGTTAAGCCGACAGCACGCATAGTACTCAGAACCAGGGTACTAAAAGGAAGAAAGACCAAACACACTAAACGTCAAAACCAACATTGCTATTTATTTCCTTTACGGGCAAGAAAGCGCTCACGAGCTGCTTGTATTCTGCTTTTGGAGTCATCAGCAGGCACGACAGTGTTTAGCTCTTCCTTTGGAAAATCAGCGTTACTATCTACAGTAATCTCCTCAGACTGATTGGCTCCACCACCGCTAAAAATATAATAATAATGGATCATCATATATAGATACAAGCATATGTGCATGTTATACATACGTGTGTCAGGAAAATTTTGTGTACCTGAGTTTGTTGACATTTAGCTTCTCAAGCTTTTGCAGTATAGGGGTCGCCCATTGCATCTCAACTTTACATACATTGCGCATAAATGGTCGGGAAGTAGAAATAAGTTCATGGTACACAACATAATCTGGAAGCATTCCTTCGTCATCTGATTGCAGTACAGAAGATGGATGCACCTAAAAAAGTCAAATTTAGTAAGAATTGGATGAACTTAATGCACAACTTATAGGCATGGCACTTGGGTGAAGGATATAAGTTTTAACTTCTGACCAAAATTCAATAACAGCTTGCTACATATTACCACAAGAACATAGATTTTAAGTTTAGAAAAACATTTGCAAACCAATATTTTTTACCCCATTAGAGTGGAAACAATTTTCTATATGGACGTCTTGGTAAAATTTACGTCATATCTACATTAATATGTTTTGTACCTATCGAATGAAATTTTTATATTTGACGAATAGTCAAAACATTTTTCTTAGTATATATGCCAAATCAGAAGTTGCAACTTTCATGAGTTGAGGGGGTAGTTTTTTTACTATAAAAAATAAAAAGTCGCATAGACTACTGTAAAACTGGAGGTTCTTGTAACTATTATTTATGCTTCTTACCTGAACAAGCTGAGACTTGAAGCCAAGAGTTCGGTAGCCATTATGACGCATCATCCGCTCGGCAAGTTGGCTTGCATAGCCGACACATAGAGACTTTCTTAAGCTCTTATAGTCATGTTGTCTATCTCTACGCCTTTCCTTTCTCTTGACATCTAAGCTACCTGTTATTAAAATAACTTCAACTATGTAAAAGCTCCAAAAAATAAAATGGTTATATACAGCACATGAACACTATTGCTTGATCCAAATAACCGTAACAAGTTCTTTTTTAGCATGTCGTTTGTTTCACTTTGTTGGGGAATTTTAGATGTTAGACCAAGAGTCAAACACTCACTTATATTAAACTATATGCCAGGTCAAGCGCTGCACTATTCTTTGACTGGAGAATAAAAAACTTGGAATTTTATTATCTGAAAAGTTGACAATAGATTTTTGAGTTAAATATACTTTCTGTAACCTTGAAGCTGGTTCATGACTAACCTTTTGCAATCTTCTGCATTATTTGAGACAACTGTTTCCGGACATCTCTGGCGAATAGCATACCTCGTACCTGAACATAATAATTTCAACAAAATATATCATAAGTTCAAACCTCTAAGCAAAAAATTAGTGCCCTTAATCGATTACTGGAGAAGTCAGAACATCCAGTAACATACCTTACATAAATTAATGGATACTACGAAAGTTCAAGCTCATGAGAAATTCAAAATTAAATAAGATTTCTTAAATTAGAATTTACTATTGTAATTGCCTAACCTGTTCTCTCTGAGACTTTTCCAGAAAAATCTTAATTCAAATATGTTTTTCACTTTTTACGTTTTCCTTGAAAAAATATCTACAGAACTCCATTTTTCGACAGCTAAACATCAGGGTTTCCTATACTAAATCCATTTCCTATTCAAATATTTCATAAAATTCACTGCCATCACTTATTTCGTTCACGTTAACCTGGATACAAAATTATATATATAAAAATACAAACTTATGTGACACCATTTCTAAATAGCAAAATGATTAAACTTATATGTATTGTTCAAAAAATAGAAGAGAAACAAAAACTGACACCTGTAAGTTATTATCTTTGCACCAGTCAATACTATAGTCAATTTGATCCCAGAGCTCGTAGATTTGAAGTAACTGGATGTGATCACCCAAACCTGCACCATCAGGAAGATTTGAAGAATGATGCTTCCTCTTCTTGTCTGTATTTTTGCTGTTCTTGTCCGTGCTTTTGCTGCAAAAAGGAGACAGGAAAAAATTATGTTTAGAAATTATATTTTCTTTGTTTGGGATAAATGGTTTGTTATATAGGGAAGTATACAGTCAGAACAGAATATTTGCCAGTATGGATAATATGCGGGCTATAGATGGACCAAAAAGCACACATCTAAAACAAAAAATTTAATAAGTTTAACTTAATTATAATGCTATATATCTCAACAGGTGACTTCATTAGAAGAATTAAAAACCAAAAGTTGTTACTGAAACATTCTTCTTCCATGTTTCTGCTCTTTCAAGAAAAACCTTTTATCTACTATAATGCATCTAAGCAACATGCTTGGAAGTATACCTTCGTCCAGGAAGCAAGGTACCTTCCACTGACAACATAGCAGCTACGGTCAAAGCTTGGGAGAGGCAATCATGTTCATTTGCCTCAATTAAAGTCCTTGCAAGTGAAGGTTCCAAAGGAAGCTCTGTCGGGAGAACATTAAATTTGTCAGTAGCTCACATATATTTGGTTGTCCAATATGACTATTCTCAAACTCCAACACATGAGAACTTTCTGTTAAAAAGACATGAGGCAGTCCATCCCTCAAAGCAATGGAAATATATAGCATATAGGTGGCAAAATGGGTAGGGCAGATGGGTTAGTAACGGATCAACTGGGTTATTGGTGTACAGGTTCGATGGACCTAAATTACTTTTCATCCGAAGTTTTTAAATCTTCTATAAGTACATAGGGTGTCAAAAATGACAACAAAAAAACATCATCTAAAAAATAATTCGATTTTTTTGAATTAGATTAAGGAGGCCCTTTTGCATTCAAAATACAATTCAAACTTCCAACCTGTTGGATCCATTTTGTTTCTAGCAACTTCTGATTTTATCTTCCAGATACATTAGATATATGACATACCCTGGAGGCCCGGACAAACCCATACGTAAGTAAATGGGTCCAAATTACCACATATAATATCGTGTAATAGGACCAAATGATCCTCCACTCGATCAATTTTAGCTTTCATTTATGGCTTTTTTTCATGTCCTGTATAGTTTAAATTTTGGCACACTAATACAATGTCATTTCAGTTAGGATAAAAATGAAATACCTGCCATTGTTTTTCCTATAGCAGTGATGGTGCCATTTTCATCTATAGCGTCAATCAGAAACAATTGTTTAAGAGCATCTTGTAAGGACTCACCTAAACCAAAGACATGAATTGTCGTCTTATTAGCTGGTGGAAGAGCTTGACAAAACCATTAAACAGTAGCACAAAGGAACTGACTTACGTGACGGTGCATCAAGAAAATCAAATTTAAGAATATCAATATCAGGAAGGTCCAATGATTTCAAATATAGAACACTGCCAGCTAGAGAAGACCGTTGTATTTCTGGAACGGTTGCCTCCAACAAATTGTCATGGTAAACAGCCAATGGGTATAAACGAAAGCACTTTCCAGGTCGTGTTCTACCAGCTCGTCCTGCTCGTTGGTTGGCTTGCACCCTGCATTTAAATAGAAAGTTAAAAGCATATTTTCACATAAGGAAAAACAAATTCAACAAAGTTGAGTTAAGATTCCATTGGCCATTACCTGCTAATTTGAACCACATCCAGAGAATACATTCCACTTGATGGATTATATTGCCGCTGCTTCACATAACCAGAGTCGATGACATACCTATTATTATCATTCAAATTTCAGAACATTAATAATTAACATCAAAAGAAATGAGAAGAAAAAAAATCAACAAAAAAGAAGCTTTAAATAGATGAGACTTATTTTTACAGTTTTTTAAAGCCCAGATCAATTTAACAAAATGCTATGTGCAAAGGAGGAAGAGAATCAAAACATCCAGATGCAGTGGGCCTTGTGATAATAACCTACATAGCTTAATTCTGTGGTCCCCCTTTTTCCTATTTAATACGGTATGTAATACAATTCCACCCTCTCATTTCTGTCATTAATCTAATGACTAATAGCATGGATTAATTGATACCATCACAGTCAAGGCATCAAACTCCAATGAAATGACCAAATATTACTTATGTACGTATGGCTTGAATACCAAATGTGTAAAAGATGTACACTTGTAAAGTTGTAATGCCAAAAGTGTCCAGTTTGTTTCGGTTAAGTTAAAGGCACGGTATTTAATGCACCACGTCTTTAACCTTGACATGTAAGAACTAAAATGAAAAAGATAAGCATCAAGAACAAGTCAAAGATTACTTTTCACCCAGGAAAAAGCAGTATGTACAAAACTATCACAACTATGAAATAACATTAGAGAATCAAACTCTGTATCATTTCATCATACGATGCTAGATTAACCCAACGGTAACTGATTAGGATAGAAAACAATCGATATAACCAAAAATGTTGCAAATGTTGAGTCCCTTACACAACACCGTCGACAGTCAAAGAGGTTTCAGCTATGTTTGTAGCCACAATAAAGCGCCTACAATTTGGAGGTGGGGGACTAAACACCCGTACCTGCAGAATCATACAAATGACGAGGTACATTAGTTATAATGAGAAATCTCGAGAAGATTGGAACATCACAAAAGTGAACAAAGAAAAAGAAAATATGAACAACTTGCCTGCATTTCAGGTGGCAAAGAGCCATGAAGTGGGAGGACTACTGCATCCATACATGATCCTGCCTCAAGGCTTTGGATTTTTTCCTCCAATTTTGATACCAACTTCTCTATGTCATCCTATAAAAACCTCATCACTTTCCAATAGAAATAACAAAGTACAATATGAAGAATATCATCTATTAGAACAGAAACCAATACTATAAAACATGAACTTTATACTACCTGTCCTGTCATAAATATCAAAATGTCCCCTTCTGGCTCATTTACGTGTATATCTATAACAAAGATCACCAACATAGTGTCAAAAAAATAGCAATTAGTAAATTTCTATTTTCTAAAAAAAATAAAATAAAGGTTTTTCACTTACCAATAGCTTTTTTCAAAGAAGACTCGATGTAACTTTTAGGTTGCTCTGCACTATACATTATTTCTACAGGGAACAACTTCCCAGGAACATTCAAGATGGGGCACTCAGAAAAAAAGCTGGACACCTTTTCACCATCAAGAGTCGCTGAAGTGATCAAAACCTTTAAGTTAGAGGCACGTATTTTAATCAAACGCTTCATCAGCCCCATCAATATATCCCTATAAGATTAATATCATCATGGATTAGACGATATCAACTTTAAGTCGTTTGAAAAAGTCAAGAACTTTGAATTGCTTATCGCTTAGAAAATTAGTAATGGCGTGTATAAAAGAATAGCACAACAAAAAGTTTGAGAAATAAGCATCTATCAAGATATGGTACGGGATAATACACAAATCCACGATTCCTTACGTGTTTAAACTTCTTTCATGAGCCTCGTCCAATATTATAACTGAATATTGTTTCAATTCAGGGTCTGAAAGACTTTCACGGAGAAGTACTCCATCAGTAAGATACCTAGCCAAACACAAATTCATTGTATTATAACTACAAATCGCCAATAACTTGCCACATATAGATGCATATAATACGCAATAATAGCCACCAAGCTATTGAAATACATGAGTTTACTTAATACGAGTTCTCTCTGAAGTCCTATCCTCGAATCTTATTGCATAACCAACTTCATCACCCAATCGAACATCAAGCTCCTGTGCAACTCTTCTGTATATATCAAGAAATGAAAAACATAAAATGACATATGTAACAATGATAGCAACCTAAACCTACTTTACTTTACTAATCGATTACTTAGAAATGTTTCTAAAAGTAGATAACTTAACTAAAAAATCTATTGTATGAATCATACTTTTAAACTTGTAATTGTATGTATCTGGCCTCTTATCTCTTATGGCTTCTCAACCAGTGATGTGGCACCGGTTTTAATGATGTGGTGAAAACCTATATGGCTGCGACATAACAAATACTATGGTTACCTAATATACACAAAACTAACTGAATAATTAGGGGTGGCAAATCCCGACCCAGCACAAACACAACAGAAAAATCAACAGATTTAGGTTGGGACTAAACCGGGATTGGGCTGTAAACAAGTCGACACAACCAACATGTTTAATAAATGGGTTAGTTAAGGGTTAACCTTCCTAACCCATTTAGTTTCAACTTTTAACAATTATCATGTACCTATTTGATTTAGTATGGGTGGTCGACACGACTAAACTGCTTATTAAATGGGTTGGATTTAGTTTCAACTTTAAGTAAACAAGTAGGGTTTACATTGGCATATACAAACTAACAAAACACGACACGATTGTCAGCCCTACAGATGATAAGTACATTGGCAATAAACTGAAAGTTCGATACCTACATTATTAGTGGTATACATTTAAAATATAAAATAAAAAACACTAACTTCAACACATATAACCTAAACTAGTATCATTTGCAATTATACAGTATCATATCAATAAATCATATGGCATAATATATATATATATAGACAGATGGACGGACGGAGGAATGTGTTACCGAGAAACGGAAACGGCGGCGACACGACGAGGCTGAGTGACGGCGATGATACCGGAGTTGGAGTAACCGCTTCTGTGTAAAATCTGGGAGAGTTGAGTGCTTTTACCTGAGCCGGTTTCGCCGATAATAACTGTAACTGGATTTTGATCCACAATTTCTAATATCTTGTCTTCAAATTGTAGAATTGGGAGGTGGTTACCCTTAGCCATATTCTCTCACTAAATTTCTACTAATTCATTGATTTTCAGCTCAACAACAACAACAACAACTAGGACGCTGGTTTTAATTATTAATTAAATTTAATTTTGAGATTTATTATTTTCTACTAAATAAATTTCAAATTATATTTTTTATTTTGTTTTTTTTATTTTATTTTACTACAAGATATAAATAAATAAGCTGGGCACAATGAAAGAACATAAAGCTGGTTTGCCCGAGAGGTTAAGGGGGAAGACTTAAGATCTTCTGCACATTAGTGCGCATGGGTTCGAACCCCATAGCCAGCAGCATCAATGTTTCTTTTTTTCATTTTTTTAAAGATTGCAATTTATTTGGGCCATTTAAACTTTTGACTTAGTTTTTGACAAACTAGTTCCTGCCTTTTGTCAATTTTATGCATACTTAATTATGGAAATATTGAAAATTAAATTTTTTTCAATATTAGAAATACTCATATTATCCTCTTATATATTTACACCATATATCTCTTATCTCCTAAAATATCTACACTACACCCTTTACATCAATTACCTACACCACTCGGCGCCGTCACCACCACCAACAGCCGTCGCCACCACCACCAACAGTCGTCGCCACCACAACCAACAGTCGTTGCCACCACCACCAGTCGTCGTTGCCGTCGCATTGCGGGTACCCTCTAGTTTAAATTTTACATATAAAAACTACATATTGGCACTTTGGGTTACTCCAACAAGTACATGTGAAATTTAATTTTTTCTAACTCTTTTTTTCCATTATATTATAGTTTTATCAATTAATTATGAATCTAAATCCTAGATATCAATGTCAATCTCGTGAATACTTAATCCTAACATGAACAAGATATGGATAAAGTTGAATGTAGATAACCATGTTCCAATCTATGGGGAGAGACTGTTTTCAAAAAACTCAATGCTAAATATGAATTTGATTATTGTATAGTCTTTTTGCTATTATGTTATTGTGTAATTTTAATGTTTTAAATTTTTAGGAATTTGGGTTTTTCATCATAAAAAAAATATATATTTACATGTCATTAAGTAAGAGTTATCTTTCAACATGTGATATTTGAGGTACATGACTTTCGATGTTGGATGCATCGAGTAGTGAAGTTAAAAGATCTAGGACACCAACAAGATTTTGTGAAAGGTTAATCATGATATCAAGTTTATATGCGAATGAATTAATCATATCTATACACATACAAGGCATGAGCAACAATTTCTTATAAGTTATTTAATTCGCATTATTTGTGTATAAATTCAAGTAATCACATCACATATGTAATATAAACTAGAGGGGTACCTGCGCAACGCGACGACTAGTGGTGGTGGTGGCGGCGCCGAGTATTATAGGTAATTGATGTAAAGGGGTAGTGTAGATAATTTAGGAGATAAATGATATATAGTGCAAATATGTAAGGGGGTAATATGGACATTTCAAAATTTGAATTTTAAGACATTCTAAAATTAGAAAACCCATAATTCTTTATAAGTAGTTATAGATTATAGATATGTGAGGGTTGAGCAAAGATGTCATAGTGAAATGAGTTAGATAGTTATCTTTTCTTTACTACCTTATAAAAATTATAGCCCTCACTATTTTTGAAAATGTTGAAATTTTCTACATGCGATATAACAAAAATACCCCCTTCAATTCCTTTTTTCTAAATTACCCCTCTTTATTCACTAATTTAAACATCTCCACTTAATATACCTAAAATACCATTAATGAAGTAATTTACAACATATATCCCTCAACTCTTAAAATAACTACAATATCCCATTTTACATCAATTACATTTACATTAATAGCCTACATTACTCGCTGCCACCACCACCAGTCGCCGCCGCCACCCATCGCCGCCGCCACCACCACACCGCCACTGCCGCTGCATTGCGCGGGTACCATGCTAGTTCAAAACTTATCAAAGTATTATATTGTTAGGAAGATTATTACGAACAAAATGTCTTCATGTGATAAAAAAAAATGGGTAAATGAGGAAGGTTTCCCTATCCGAGTTACTCGGGAATGACATATTTTTTGACATAGATATATGCAGTCTAACCGGGGTATCTCATGACCGTTTCCAACCATTTTCATGGCCTTTTCACAAATATGTTTACCTAAGGAGGTTTCAAACTTGGGACCTTTTCTGAACTTAAGACCACTGGTTGTGAATTGAGTCGGACGAATCAAAACAATACAACTTCATCGGATTCAACTTCGTCCCAAGTTTCGAGCAGTGAAACCTATCTGGGACTTTATCAAACCACAAAGATTCAACAAGAAACATTGAAGAGTATTCGAGAAGAGGAAAGACAAAAGGAAGTTATCAAAGCGTTTACATTCCTCCGAACCCAAAATCTCACTCGTTTGAGTATAAGGGATAAAAGAAGAATCAAAAAAGCACGAGAAAATTTGTGGAGGAAGTATGGTAATGAGTTTGGCGAAGACGAAGGCGCGTAGTAGTTTTTTCATATTTACTAATGTAAATTTTTTCATTAATGTATTTTTCTAAATGCAATGTTTTTTTTTAACAATATAAATGTTTGCTAATAATATAATGTTTTTTTTTTTTATCTATACTCCCTAATAAAGCATTTCCCCCACCTCTTTCAGCAATTCAGATCTTGATAAGACTAAAATATCATTCATCATTCTTTACTATTTTAAACATATTCACTTGATATACCTATAATACTCCTATTAATTTATTAATTATATTTTCTTTATTCGTTTAATCAAACTTCCCTTCTTATACATTTACCTTATTTAATTATCAATTTAGTTTATTATAACTTATATTCTATAATTTTAATTATGAAAAATAATTATAACATTTTTAATTCATCGTAACACTATGTTACATACTTTGTGTGGTTACTATACTATCAATTTCTCACAAACGTTGTCACGGTACCTCGCACAATATGTATTGTTGTCGCTGCATCACGCGAGTACCCATCTAATTTTATAAATATGGGTTTTTAGAGTTATTGTGTTTAAATGGAAGGAAAAAAAAAGTAATTGATAAAGAAAATGAAGATGTGTTGTTAGCAAGAGTGTGTCACTTGGTGTGTGAGTTTAGAAGTGATGACGTGATTGATGTAATTATTGATTTTAATGCTTTTTCTTTTTTTATAACATTAAATATTATTTAACAATTAAATATAAATAAAATCCATTACATAAAAATAAAAAAAAAACATTACATAAAAATAAAGAGACACACCATACTAAAATTATATCACACCCCAACTAAGACGGAAACAAGCACACACACATATGGATTTTATATAGTATAATTAAAATGTATTCAAGATTCAAGAACAAAAATCAACAAAATATTCCAATTTATCATAAGATATAACATAAGAAGTTCCCACGCAGGAGAAGAACATGGCATAATGCCTAAGTCCTGGTACAAGAAACAAGAAATCAAGATAGCAACATATGTAGGTCTCTCTAGCCCTGTAGTCCAGGTACGAGTCTCATGCTACTAGCTCTAGCCTCCTCTTACATGGTTACCTGAAGAAATACTTGAAAATGTTAATACAAAGGTTGGTGATTTCATAGGTTAAAGTAAATAAGTTTGAAGATGACATAGCCTCAGAAGAATCCACAAAACGCAAGTTTGGTTATGTACTTACCGTACCATTATGTGGCAACTGGCAAGTGTCAAGAATCAAGCTACCAATATCAAGTGTCAAGTGACAAGCGTCAAGCAGTGGCGGAGCCAGGATTTCGGGTCAGGGTGTGCCAAAAATTTATCAAACACAAACAAGTGCCAAAAATACTTAATATTATACCAAAATACGAGAGTCTTAAAATAGAATAGTTCATTTCAGTTGCACACGACGCTCTCTCAAATCATTAAAATCATCTAAGATTGTGTCTAAACTAATAGTATTAACAATATCACCCTCGATGTAAAGAACTAAGCTATCAGCAAGAAAGTCATCACCTATTTTATTACGCAGTCTGCTTTTTACTATCTTCATGGCTGAAAATGCACGCTCAGTAGTTGCAGTAGACACTGGAAGGGTTAACACAAGACGAATCAGTCTGTCAACAAGATAATAGTGAGATGCTTTCCCTGTGTCTGCTAAGCCTTTACACAAATCAGCTAGAGATGACAACTTCCCTAGAAAAGGATGAGTCTTCACATAAGATTCAAATTGCTTCAATTGAAATTCCAAAATATCCAGTGAAATCAAGAGAATAGTATTTTTTTTGCAAGTTTGCAAATAGAATCTAGATTGAAAGATTTATACTCTTCTCTTGGATTCAAAGCAGAGCTAAGTTCCAAAAGCTCCACAACTCTCTCACTAAACCTGGAGTCAATCTCTTGTAATTGATAATCAATTGTTTCATTAAAGATGTCAAAATGGTAATGATGCTCAAGAGTAATGTGACCTCCCCTCCTACTACTTCTCCCTTCACAATAAGATTCCTTGAAATTGGGAATATTAACATCATGTTTTTTACAGAATTCAACGACACGATTAAGAAAAAAGCCCCAATGGCCCAATGTTCATCTCTAAGGGTTTTAATGAGCTTTCTTGTATGAGAGACCATTTCGATTGCACTTACAATGTCTTGATCTTTTTGTTGGAAAGCTAGGCATAAAACATCAATGAACCCAAAGATTTCTTTCATCATATGTAAAATGAAAATGAATTCAAAAGATGACAATCTTTTCAATGCACCACTAGCCTCACCTCTTGTTTTATAGTTGGAGCCTTCTTTTTTTTTTTCTTTCCAAAACCATACAAATTGGATTGTACAACCGAATAAGACTGACAATAGAAGAAAAATGGGAGCTCCGACGTGTGTCTCCGGCACGCTTTAAATTCCCAATTTGATTAGCCCCCTACCTGATTCTATTTCACCAGTTTCTAGCATTTTTGTAATTTCAGAAACTTGAGCAGCCTGTAACTCATCTTGGAGTTTACAAGAAGCACCGACAGAATTCACAACCAAATATAAATTCAAGAAAAATTCATGTACATCATGTACCTCTCTAGCTGCTGCAACCAAAGCAAGTTGCAATCGATGAGCTATGCAATGTATGTAATAAGCACACGGATTATCCTTTAAAAACAATGCTTGTAGGCCGTTCCATTCACCTCGCATATTGCTAGCTCCATCATACCCCTGCCCACGAATGTTTTCAACAGCAAGCATATAAGAAGAAAGAGTTACACAAATCGAAGAATACAAGGTAGCTGATGTTGTATCTTTGACATGGATTAGATCCAAAAAGTGTTCTTGTATGCACCCTTTACTGTCAACAAATCGAAGAATAATAGCCATTTGTTCTTTCTTACTTTCATCACTTGCTTCATCCACAATTATACAAAATTTAGATTGCCCAATATCTTCAACCACAAATTACAATTCACAATAGTAAAATTATGATAATAATTTATTAAAAATGCCACTACAATTCTAAACTTAATTACATAAAAATAATAAACTATCAACAAAAACAATAAAATAGAAAATAAAAAAAATTGAGAAATACCAAATTAATTGATTGCCAAACTATTCTTTGGCTTGAGGACCTGCCAACCTGTTCATGTGGAGGAGGCTGCGCGGTTCTTTGACAAAGGATTACGCAAAGCAATTGAGGACATTGTGGTTTGTGGAGGCCCTTTCTTCGGAGACCTCCAATGGCGACTTGCTTCTTTGCCTATTAGGTCCGGGGGGTTAGGGTTGTATTCGGCAGTTGAGGTTTCATTTTATGCATTTGTGGCATCGAGGGCCCAATCTTGGGCTCTACAAGACCATATCTTGCGAGACAGTGGTATATGTGGTATGGATTCTGATTATGATTATGCTTTGGCTAGTCTTCGTGATACAATTCCAAGCTTTGACTTCGGCGGTTTCACTAACAAGGACACCGCCCCACCTAAAGCCCAACATGCATTGGCGAATGCCCTTTTTAGTAAAATTGTCCAAGATATGGAGGTTCACTTTGACATGACCGCTAGACAAAAAGCCATTTTTAAATGTTTACAGGCACCACATGCTCAGGATTTTCTTCTGGCTATCCCTATAGATGGGCTAGGGCAGCATATGTCACCGGTGGAGTATCGTACTATTCTCAAATACCGCCTAATGATCCCCCTATTTCCTGTTGATGAGATATGTCCTGTTTGTCGCAAGGCGTGTTTAGATTCATTTGGGGAGCACGCAGTGCACTGTAGAGAGCTCCCGGGGTTCAAATACCGACATGATTTGGTTAGGGATGTTCTTTTTGATATTTTCAGGCGTGCTGGGATTTCTGCTAAGAAAGAAGCGCCAGTAAACTTTTTGACTGACCCGTTGGAAGGAAGATCGACACTTAGACCAGCTGACATTTTGGTCTTTGGATGGACAGGGGGGAAGCATGCATGTGTGGATCTAACAGGGGTCTCCCCTCTTGTGGGCTTGGGATGCAGTACCTTCTTGGCGGGTCATGCTGCTTTAAAAGCTGCTTCATGCAAAGTGGCTAAACACGAGAAGGCGTGCCTTGACAACCAACACGTATTTATTCCATTTGCATTTGATACCTTTGGTTTCCTCGCACCTGAAGCCGTTGAGCTACTTAGCAGGGTCCAGCGGTTCATGCATAGTAACGTTATGATGCCAAGGTCTATGAATGTAGTTTTTAAACGTCTTGGGTTTGCGATACAAAAAGGACTAGCAACGCAGCTTGTTGCCCGTTTGCCTTTTATTCCTATGTAAAAATCTTTATTATATTATATTGAGTTTTTATTAGTTTAATCATAACCATACTTTCCTTTAATGGATCCAACTGCTAAGAACAAGTATTTTAATGCAATGACAAATATATTTTGTGGCATAAAATTGTAAATAGTTTAGAGGCCGGGTTTATAGTTAGTTAGTTAGTCATGTATAAATAACCCCAATTTTTATGTTAATGTGACTTTTGGTAATCATTTACCACATCAATACACATCCAGCTTCAATATATTTCCTCTCAAACCTCCATTACTAAAACTCGTCAGTTACCTCGAAATTACATCTTAACAGATTGTATTTGTCATTCCACTAGTTAGCGTACTTATGTATCTCTTGTTCCGAATCAAACTTGTAATTCTTTGATTTAAATCAATAAATAATGAATCCGTTGAAAATTACATCTTGATTTGATTGTGTTTGTTTTACGTGCTTAAATTGTTATATCCTTACATATATATTCTGACTATGTTTGTAAAACAATTTAAACAAGTTTTGAAAAAGATTAAAAGCAAATTAATAGTTGTATTCACCATCTACAACTTTTCAAGACATTCTTGTCTTGTAATAAACATATATTTTAAGTTACACATCACTAACATACTGTTGACCAAACGAATCTTTGTCACTTGGTGGGATATTAAAAGAAGGACATACTTTTCTTCAAAACTTTAAAGATGAATTTGTTTAAGACCTCTAGCCTTGATTGGGTTGTTTTGATTAACCGCCAAAATCATTACTATTATACTATAATAAAGGCTAGTGTTCTACTAACCATACAAATTGTTGACAGTATTGTTTTATAATAAAGACTAGGCTTAAATCCCGCGTGCAAACGCGGCTAGGTAAAAAGAATTTTGCTCGGGTATTTCATTATGTTAAAAGGTT
>JAOXNX010000033.1:5040219-5051720 GCA_028566075.1 Solidago caesia
TGATTGTTCGTTTGTGCATCATATTCTCCTATTGTGCATCTAGTATAACTCGTGTTGTTTCGTGTTAGAAACAAGCAATGTATTAGTGGTGTAAGCTTATTGTTGAATCATTGTGAATCAAAAGTTACAAAGGTTTTGTAATGTCAATTAATACAAAAGTTCAGTGATTTTTAATTTGTGCTCACATTTTACTATCGTGCATCTAGTATAGCTCGTTGTGTTGTTTGGTGTTAGAAACAAGCAGTCTTTGTGCATCATCGTGTATTAGTGGTGTAAGCTTGTGCATCCACTATAAATCATATTCTGGAAAATAGAAAACGTGTTTTCATCATCATGTGTATCTCCATGATTTTAATATCAAAATTATAGATTAAAGATGGATGAAAGAGAAGTAAATTAATTAATTATAAAATGTCATCTTGTCTTATTTATTTTACGTTAAACTTTGTTTTATAATAACTAATCCTTATATATATATATATATATATATATATATATACTGCTACACTTCTCATGGTTGAGTTATTATATTTAGCATATGACATACATAATCAGCAATCAAATTTCGGATTTTCCAAATTGTTAAAGCAAAGCCCTCAATGCCCGCACCCAATCCTATATCAAATTGTTTGTTGCATAGCTATTATAGTTTGGATATAGTTTGAATAGATGTAATAGTAGAGGGACTAGTTATAAAACATTTAGGAGTCGGTTACTAAGTCTGTTACAAGTGGTTGGTTTAGGCGGGTTAAGCCGTTGCCTCATTGTGTATAAATGTAATCATTTCTATGTTAATGAATCAGTTTTCGAGTGATATAAATCAATTCTCTTCTCTATAGATATTTTCTCTCTAACATTTTGGTATCAGAGCTAAGTTTCCTTGGCACGCCTTGATTTCGATCATCATATCCAACGAAGCAATTGTTTCTTCGGTGACTATAATCGTGATTTTCGATTGGGATTTTGAAGCAATCTTTGATTTTCTTCTCTTCTAATATATAATCAATGGCGGCTACGATAAACCAAATAAATGGCAACAACAATCCATCAATGGCAACAACAAATCAATAGATTGCATTTGAGAATACATGGGAGGCAGTTAAAAGAGGAATGGAAGCATTTCTGGCAGTCCTATCACAAATGGAAACAAAGAATGAACAATTAAATAAAGAATTATTGGCACAGAATGAAGCATTATTGGTGCAGAAGGAAGAATTATTGGCGCTTCAAACTCAGGATGAGATGGAGTTCCTGAAAAATAATGGAGATGATGTTGAAGATGCCATGGGGGCTGAATCGAGTTATTTTGAAAAGACAACAGAGTTGACAAGTACAAACCCAAACACTGAAAGGGGTAGTGATGAAATAAGGTGTTTGATGAAATGCCTGAAAGGGGTAGTGATGAAATTTAGGACCAAATCAATGACAAATCTGAAAGGGATTTATATGAAAGGGGTATGAAAAGGATTTTAAAAAAAGGGGTATGAAAGGGATTTTTTAAATAAAGATTTGAGAACTCCAAGATTATTTGAAGATGATTTTGTAAATCAAGATTTGGAGGTTGTAACTGAAGTGAATGATGTTGATGTGAAGAATTATGAGAAAGAACTAGTTGTTAAAAACAGAGACCATGTAATTGCATTAAAAGATATTACAAACGATAAGGAACTTGTTGTGATTAACACTAGGGAAAAATGGCTGTTAAAAACATTTGAATGGAAACCGGGTTTGCCTTATAGTTTAGCTTAAAAAAAAATAAGGAAAAATCAACATGATTACAATAGAGAAGATTTAGTTTTAAAGAAGGAAACAAAACTCTACAATCAAAGAGAGAAATGTTTAAACGGGAAAATTGAAGATGGAAGTGTTATGGTTAATTCAAATGCAAAGTTTCATGTAAAATTCGTGTGGGATGATTTGGCTTATGGGAAAGGTGTTTATGGATCACTAAATTCTGATGAGAATAATAGTAATGAGTTGACAGTGGAAGTAGCTTCCTTTAGATTGTTGATGGTCGAGGTTTTAGTGGGGACGCAGTGCAAGATAGCATTCAGGTTGTGGGTTATGAAGAACATAGGCTTGTTTTTTTAAGGAATTATGATGAATTTAATAGTCCTGATGCTCAAGATTTTTTGTTATCAATTTGGTATCAATATTGTCAAAAAGAGTTCAAACAGTTGTTGTGGGATAATGATTCTATGAATTGGATATGGTTATTATTTTCTAGAAAGTTGTTTGAAATCATTGAGGATCTAAGGTTGTTATTTTTCCAATACGGGATTGTTTACCAAATGAGAATTGTTACGGGTAGCAAAAGCATTGCTATTTACATTCTTTATTGGATTTATGTGGTTGTTGTGATTGATCTAAAGCCAACCAACAATAGTGATTCCATATTTTTACTTGATGGTGTTGTGCAATCACAAAAACTTGGGGAGAAAGTAATTTTGAGGCTTCGATCTGTCCTTGGGGAAGATATCGGGGTTATGTGTGATGCGGTAGTGCTCTGATACCAAAATGTTGGAGAAAAAATATCTAAAGAGAAGAGAATTGATTTATCACTTGAAAACTAATTCATTCACATAGAAATGATTACATTTATACACAATGAGCCAATGACTTATCCCGCCTAAACCAACCACTTGTAACAGACTTAGTAACCGACTCCTAAATGTTTTATAACTAGTCCTTCTACTATTACATTTATTCAAACTATATCCAAACTATAATAGATATGCAACATTGTTACTATATTTAACATAACATACGTTATATTTAGCATAACATACATAACCTTTTTTTTCATTGAACATAATTGAGTTGTGAGCACCACTCACAACATGTCTGATTGATTTACAAGAAAATCGATCATAAAAAGTTTAAAAACGCATTACTCTAAGGATGTTTGGTACATGTGAATGGAATGATGAGAAACGGAATGAGAATGAGGAATGCACTTTCGTGTTTGTCT
Organism: Solidago caesia; assembly: GCA_028566075.1. Taxonomy (NCBI): domain Eukaryota; kingdom Viridiplantae; phylum Streptophyta; class Magnoliopsida; order Asterales; family Asteraceae; genus Solidago; species Solidago caesia. The sequence goes on from JAOXNX010000033.1 coordinate 5,043,191, forward strand.
GCAAATGGGCATGGTAAGTGAGAATCCTTTTAGCATTCCCTTTCTCACTCGCACATTCTCTAAAAAAGATGAGGAAAAGGTGGGAAAAAGAAAACTGGTTGTAACTTCATTCTCGATGGGAATAGAGGCTGAACCCAAAGAAGACACGGAGGATAAAGTAAGAAGTCACGTGATATGCACATTCTAACCTAAATTGAAAGAAGTTTCACAAAGCCTTGGCCTATTTTCTGTCTAAATGACCGATATATGTGGGCTTCATAAAATCGATATCATTGTCTTCTGTTCTGATTGTTAATTGCATTGGTGATTGCAGCTCTGAAGTTATTACCAAGATGTTTTACCAATGTTTGTTACGTGATTGAAGTGAAGATGAGCCACCAAGATAACAAGGGGAGCCAAAAGTATATGATGTTGTTCTGTTTCCTCTGCTCATACATAGCTTTTACATAGATGCCGTTATTGTTTTGAATATAGTTTTCAAATATTCTTTTACTATTTGATTATATATATGAATGGATATCAAATTCAAAATGCAACTCCCTGTATTGATCATCCTTTTCGATCTATGACATTTGCTATCCTTGTTATGATTGTAGCTTTTACATCTCGATTTTTGCTAGAAGTTTTGTCAAATATGTGTTAATAAGAAGTTTGCAGAATTAGATCGTGGCTTACAACAACTTTCGAAGTCAAGGGGGCCACATAAAGTAAACCTTTGTACTTGACGGGCAGCTCTTGACAGGTTACCTACCTGGTGTGGAGGTTGATTCTATTCTGTGTCCTATGTGTGAGCTAGAGGATGATGAGTCGATCAATCATTGTGTTCTTGATTGCCCGTTTGTGAAACCTCTTTAGTGAATGCTTTCTGTTTGGTGGGGTTTTACATTGCTGTCATTTGTATCCATAAAAGAAATCATAATGCGTAAGATTAATGACTTGGGAAATAAAACATTGGATAAAATTATTCATGGCATATCCTTGATTTTGGTTTGGCTCATGTGGACATGGAGAATTCAGATTGTGTTTGCAAACGGCAAGCCCTCAAAGATACTGATTGTGTTTGCAAACGACAAGCCCTCAAAGATACTGATCAGTTCCCGACTATACAAAAACTCTTTGCAGTGAATTTAGCAGGTTGTGTTAGCCCGTGTGCAACTAGAACATGACCAAAGATCCATGGGACAAGTGTGTCAGCAGAGTGTGTGCACGCTTATGATCTGGTGTGTCATTATCAACTACTTTGCTTTCATAAGGCCTTTTGTAGTAGCACATCTGGTGGTGCGTCCGACTAGTGGCAGAGCCAGGATTTTGGATGAGGGTATGCCAAATAATTTATTAAACACAAACAAGTGCCACAAATACTTAATATTATACGAAAATGTGACGGTTCATTTCAGTTGCACATGACGCTCTCTCAAATTATTAAAATCATCTAAGATTGTGTCTAAACTAAAAGTGTTAAGAATATCACTCTCAATATAAAGAATTAAGCTATCAGCAAGAAAGTCGTCACTCATTTTATTACGCAGTCTATTTTTCACAATCTTCATGACTGAAAAGGCACGCTCAGTAGTTGCAGTAGATACGGGAAGGTTTAGCACAAGACGAATCAGTCTGTCAACAAGATAATAGTGAGATGCTTTCCCTGTGTCTGCCAAGCCTTTACACAAATCAGCTAGAGATGACAACTTCCCCAAAAAAGAATGAGTCTTCACATAAGATTCAAATTGCTTCAACTGAAATTCCAAAATGTCCATTTCTTGTTGGGTGAAATCAAGAGAATAGTATTTTTTTTTTTTGCAAGTTTGCAAATAGAATCTAGATTGAAAGATTTATACTCCTCTCTTGGATCCAAAACACAACTAAGTTTCAAAAGCTCCACGACTCTCTCATTAAATCTGGAGTCAATCTCTTGTAATTGATAATCAATTGTTTCATTGAAGATGTCAAAATGGTAATGATGCTCAAGAGTAACGTGACCTCCCCTCCTCATACTTCTCCCTTCACAATAAGATTCCTTGAAATCGGGAATATTAACATCATGCTTTTTACAGAATTCAATGACACGGTTAAGAAAAGAGCCCCATTGGTCATCTCTAAGGGTTTTAATGAGCTTTCTTGTATGAGAGACCATTTCGATTGCACTTACAATGTCTTGATCCTTTTGTTGGAAAGCTTGGCATAGAACATCAGTGAACCCAAAGATTTCTTTCATCATATGTAAAATGAAAATGAACTCAAAAGATGCCAATCTTTTCAATGCACCACTAGCCTCGCCTCTTGTTTTATAGTTAGAGCCTTCTTTTTTAATGTTTTCCAAAACCATACAAATTGGATTATATAATCGAATAAGACTGACAATAGAAGTAAAATGTGAGCTCCCACGTGTGTCTCCAGCACACTTTAAATTACCAATTTGATTAGCCCCTCTACCTGTTTCAATTTCACCAATTTCTAGCATTTTTGTAATTTCATAAACTTGAGCAACTTGTAACTCATCTTGGCGTTTACAAGAAGCACCGACAGAATTCACAATGAAAGATAAATTCAAGAAAAATTCGTGTACATCATGTATCTCTCTAGCTGCTGCAACCAAAGTAAGTTGCAATCGATGAGCCATGCAATGTATGTAATAAGCACACGGATTATCCTTTAAAAACAATGCTTGTAGTCCGTTCCATTCACCTCGCATGTTGCTAGCTCCATCATACCCCTGCCCACGAATGTTTTCAACAGCAAGTTTATAAGAAGAGAGAGTTACACAAATTGAAGAATACAAGGTAGCTGATGTTGTATCTTTGACATGGATTAGATCCAAAAAGCATTCTTGTATGCACCCTTTACTGTCAACAAATAGAAGAACAATAGCCATTTGTTCTTTCTTACTTTCATCACTTGCTTCATCCACAATTATACAAAATTTAGATTGCCCAATTTCTTCAACTATCTTCTTTCGCACTCTCTCGGCAAATACATTCAGAATTTCTTTCTGAACATCAGGTGATGTATATTTTGCATTCTTAGGTGCATTTTCTAAAACAACATCTGCGACTTCTTTGTTCTAGGAAGCTGTGTGCTTTAACAACTCAATAAAGTTTCCCCGATTATTTGAATCAACACCTTCGTCATGACCTCTAAAAGCTATTCCCAAAAATGAAACCAAACGAACATGATCTATCGATGTTTTGAGCCTTAGCCTATTCTTTTTAATTTCATCAGAAGATTGCTTTTGCATTACCTTATCAATATGTCCAGTTTGGTTCAGCAAATCATCACAAAACCTTATAGCATTATTATGCTGAGAGTTCGGTCCATCCCCTACATGTTTCAAAAATGAACAATATTTCCCTTTCACTTTGTTCCAATTTTTAAAACCATTGATTGTAAATGCATCTTGAGCAATGCGGGTATTTGATTCTTCAAGAAAAAGATAGCAATGAAAACAATAGGCTCTGTCTTTAACTTTAGAATACTCGAGCCAAGGGATCTGAGAAAACCATTAGATTGAAAGCGACGTGGATGGCTTTTCGACCCAGTTGAAGGATATTTAGGCAAGAAAATTTGGTGAGGCCCGGATCTCAAGTAAGCTCGCCTGATCTCATCTCGCATATTAACTGGATATTTCCATATAGGTGGACGTAGTCCAGGATCATGTTCTATGGAAAAATATGTAGGATTCTTAATCATTGAAGAATGCGGATGTGGCGGGTTCTCGGTTGCTAAAGATGGTTCTGGGCTTTAATCCCGTACAGATTCTTGATTATCCTTTTCTTACGTGGTATTTTGCTCGCATCTAGGTGAAACCCTCCACGTAAAAAATGAATCTAACCTTTTTTGCTTTGTCGTCATTGCTCTAAAAAATTTACAAATCACGAAGTATTACTGATTAGTCTCATAAATATCCATCTATTTTACAACAAGTCACAAACTCACAATATATGTCTATTTTACAACAAGTCACAATATTTCAATATATGTCTATAAACATAAACAATATAATAGAAAATAATAAACATAAATAATAATAAAAATCTCGTCCCCTGCAATTATCATTGGTACTTTAATAGTAAACTATAAATATAAACAATAAAATAGAAAATACAATTTTTGAGAAATACCAAATTAATAAGTTGTTGAATCTTGAATATTAATTTATTGAATTCATTATCAAATTAGTGGATGAGTTTCACCATGAACTTGGAAGAATGGAAGATGACAGTGACGACACCAACAAACCCCAATTCCCTAGAAAAAGTGATGGTTTGATCTTTTGCTTTTTGACTTCTGGTTTCTTTTTTAATTTTTTACCCCCAATCTTTTACAAAATAAAGCCAATAAAAACTGGCCCAAAAATAAAACATGGTGGCCCAAAACTGAAAGTCACACAAAACTAAACATAAAATATATGGGCCGTTAGATTTTGGGGGGTGGGCCTTGGCCACCCATACCCCCAATATAAATCCGCCTCTGTTTAAAACGATTTTCATCTAAGGGTTTTATAAAAATATCAACAAGTTGGTCATCAGTAGGGGATGAAATGAAGTTCAATTTCACCTCTCATTACATGATCTCTGATGAAATGATACCTTATGTCAATGTGTTTAGTCCTTGAATGCAACACGAGATTGTTGGAGATGGCAATAGCACTTGTCTTGTCACAAAATATTGGGATTTTGGAATATGAAAGTCCATAATCCGCTAATTGATTTTTCATCCATAATATTTGTGCACAGCAGCTGGCAGCAGAAATATATTCGACTTCAGTAGTTGATGTAAAGACAGTATTTTGCTTTTTGCTAGACCAGCTGGTGAGTTTTCCACCAACCATCTGACAGCCTCCACTAGTGTTTTTTCTATCAAGCTGACATCCTGTATAATCAGAATCTGAATACCCAATTAGATCAAACCCAGAGTCCTTGGGATACCAAAGACCAAGGTTTCGAGTACCTTAAAATTCTTTTGGCAGCATATAAATGTGATTCTTTGGGATCAACTTGAAATCTTGCAAATAAGCATGTTGAAAACATAATATCTGGTCTACTAGCAGTTAAATACATAAGAGATCCAATGAGTCCTCTATAGTGGGTAGAATTAACAGCAGATCCTATGGGATCAGCAGATAATTTTACAGGAGGAGACATTGGAATTTTTATAGAAGAACTTGAACTCATCTCAAACTTATTTAGCAAATCACTAATGTGTTTTTCTTGACTTATAAAAATACCATTGTTGAGTTGTTTAACTTGAAGACCAAGGAAATAAGTTAATTCTCACATCATGCTCATCTCATTATTCTGAGTCATGAGTTTTGCAAACCTCTTACAAAGTTTTGGATTAGTAGACCCAAAAATTATATCATCAACATAGATTTGTACAAGAATGACATCACTTTTATGTTTACTTATAAACAAAGTGTTGTCAATTGCACCACAAGTGAAATTGTTCATCAGCAGAAATTGAGAAAGAGTGTTATACCAGGCACGAGGAGCTTGTTTTAAGCCATAAGTTGCTTTGTCTAATCTATACACATAGTTTGGGTTATATGAGCTTTCAAAACCTGGTGGCTGATGAACATAAACTTCCTCTTGAAGTTTGCCATTTAGAAATGCACTCTTGGCATCCATTTGGAACACAATAAAGTTCTTGAAAGCAGCATAAGCTAAGAAGATTCTGATAGCTTCAAGATGAGCTACTGGTGCAAATGTCTCATCATAGTTAATTCCTTCTGCTTATGCATATCATTGTGCAACAAGTCTTGCTTTGTTTCTGATCACAACCCCATCTTCATCCATTTTGTTTCTAAATACCCATCTGGTACCAAAAACACTTTTATTAGCAGGAGGAGAAACCAATCTCCATACCTTTTGTCTTTCAAATTGGGTAAGTTCTTTCTGCATTGCCTTTACCCATCAAGGATCATCTAAGGCTTTTTTAACTTTCTTAGGCTCCATCAGTGAAAGAAAGTTCACATACAAGCATGTGTTACTAGTAGTTTTGCTTCTAGTAATCACACCCTCATTTTGATCACCTATCACCAACTCAATTAGATGTTCCCTAGTCCATTTAACTTCTGGAACAGCAAAAGTACCTGTGTTATCTAAAACAGGGATTACAGGCATTTCAGCAGTTCCTTGATCATCATCATGAGAATCATTGGTAGTATGATCCTCCAAGGGTTGTTCTTCTGGAATTTCAATGTTAGAAACATCTAGATCTAGTGCATCTTGAAATTCATCACTTGAGGGTTCATCAGCGGTTTCAGTGGAAACAATTGTTTGAACACTTAAAGGATTTGGGTTAGCATAAGATACAATAGAATCTAAAACATGTGTATAAGCAGGCACATATTCCCTTTGAGAACATATTGCTTCAAAAGAGGATGGTTGATTAGAAGAAATATTTGGAAGAACATTTTGAGCTGATGGTTCATCAGCAGGAGTTTCGGGAAACAGTTTATGCAATAAAGGTTTTATTGCAAACTTATGCAATGAAAGTAAAACAGATGAACTTTCATCAAAAGTGTTAGGTCCAAGAGTGTCAAAATACCAAGGTATATTAACACAGATTAATTGTAGGGGGGGGGGGGGAATACAACTTTTCGAAATCTTAAAAATAAATTAAAGCCTCTTTTGTAAATCCTTTTGAACAATAAATAAATTAATTATAATAACAAGATTTAACAAAAGTATGTAAAGAAAGTAAAGTGCATAAGAAATAAAGTAAAACACAAGGAAGTAATTTTCAAGTAATTCTTTATTAAGAAATAAATCTATACAAAGAATTACATGGATGTTGCGAAACAAGATAGCCTACACATATCTAAACATCCCAGTTGAATAACAAATTACAACCAAACAAGTATTGTCTCAAGTATAGCTAAGATAATATGTATACAAGCCCAAGCTGTGTATAAGAGCACAATAACTTGCAATGAAGATTGTTGTCTCAGGTGTTCCACCCATCTATGCTTCAATGGAATGAGTATTTATAGGCGAATACCCGGCCTTCCTTTGATGTCCACTTTACACGTGTTGATCTTCTGTTGGCTGAGCGTGAAGGAATCTTTAACAGTGACACTGTACCATTGGGGACCACGACTGTCACCACCACCACTACTAGCCAATAAGAGTGTGGACAGCGCATAGATAGTACAACCACCAATCCTAAGGTGACCTGTGTTGTACCTCATACAACTGTCATCCTTATCTTCATTCCCAAGGTTGATTCATCACTTGGTTGCAGGCACAGATTGGGATATTTGTCAGATCCCAATCTGCCTAAGTATTCTCCCAAACTGACTGTAAGGTCAAGTTGTCTTCCACACACAACTTGATCTTCTATCTTCAATCTTCATCTTTGACTTGATTGAATGCTATTAGATGTTGATGCAGCTCGGCATGAATACAGACTTCCGTAGGATATTCTAAGTATTACATGGAAGTGTGATCTAAGTCAGATCGAAGATCTCAATCTGATACAGCTCAGACTGACTCAGATCAGATTACAAGAACCCCAAAGATTTCACTAAGTGTTTCCTCTCAGATTGTCATCACCAAATCTATACATTACATTAGGACTCAACAATAACCATTCCGTTATAGTTGGTTACACTCCCGTGCTATTGACCCTTTATTTATTATACAACAAATATTAAAAATTGGTATGTGAGGGGTTCCATACCTAAGCTTAGGTGTGTGACAACCTTATATTCACTTTTTTTTTTATATATATATATATATATATATATATATATAGTCAAAGGTTAAAATGCGAACCACAAAAATGTCGAGAACTGCGAGAACTAGTATTTAGTTAATAATAGTAGGGTTAGTATTGTCATTTTCTAAATACAATATAATTAAATATCAATTTTATATAATAATACCCAATGAATAACTCAGTAAATCTCCCAATTTCCCCGTGAATATCTCTTTCAGTTAAACAATTTCAGTTACAATAACAATAATCTCCATTCGACCATTTCCATGAATGCACAATACATCAACACGTTTTACCAGAGGATTTATCAGAGGGTTTGTTCAAAAAGAGGTCACAATGAATTATAATAATGATATCATAATTCATACGGAGGAAGAGGATAACTTGGAAGCAATGTATGAATCAATTGTTGGTGTTCAAAATAATGAGATGATGGAAGGTTCATATACATACATTCATTTCAATCTCTCTTTTTTTTTATGTGAATTGTGATTTATTATCTGATTAAAGGTCCACATAATCATCTAATTGCTTGATTATTATTATTATTATTATTATTATTATTATTATTATTTTGGTCAAGCTCGATTATCATAAATTATGGTTGATTTATTTTCATCTTCAACAGTTAATATATGTGTGTTCAACATTTATAGCTCTGTATAGCAATTGGGCTATATTTTCATCTTCAACAATTAGTACACGTGTGTTCAGTGTTGTCAAGCTCGATTAATAATGATGTATCATATTTTTCTAACAGGTCATTTCATTTAGCTTAGATAGAAATGTGATTAAGTTATTTTGCTATATT
>JAOXNX010000033.1:5105355-5116354 GCA_028566075.1 Solidago caesia
AACTAAAAGAGATCCAGTAACCCAGCCCAGCTCACTTAGATGAGCCCAGCTCAGTTACACGAGTGCATTCGGAAAAATGTAATCAACTATCCAAAGACTTACCAACTCCAAGTAACCAACGCCCAACGGTTTTGAGAGTTAGCTCACAAAGGCAGATGTATAAAAACAGGATATGTAAGATCTTCTAACATTTTGCATTCTTAACATGTGTGTTTAAGTTTCTTGGGATGCACATTTTAAAAAAGAAGGCATCTATTTCCACTTCTTTATTCTCAATTTGCACTCTTTCACCGTGCAATAAATAGTTGTACATTGTAGATAAATTAAAAATAAAAAACATTTTTAAGAAGGGGTATTAAAGATTATAATGCGTCGAATAACAAAAATTGCAAACAAAAGTTTAAGATTAATGAAAACTAAAAAAATGGGCTCAAGGTGAAAACAAGAAAGCTTATAAAGATATGGTCAAAATTATAAAACAAAACAAAAATGAAGGATGGATCTTGTAAAGGTTATAAAACATATAGCCAAAATTAAAATTTTTATATATTAGTGTGATGTTGATGGTTTTGTTAATGACAGCGCTAAGAACTGTCAATAAAAAGAATTACATGCATTAATTAAACTCGAATTTTCTTTTTATATTAAAAATTTTAATTAATACACTTAATTTGCGCATTTAATACAGTCAAATTTTACTTTTAAATAAAATGAATTCATTAAAATCTTTAATATAAAAGAAAAATGTACATGATTCTTTTTAATTATCACATTGCCTTATGTAATATTTTTGAACTTGAATATCTATTTAGATGGTGTATTATATTTGTTTAAACCAGTAGGGAATATATAATTAAATATTTTAGTTTTTTTTTTTTGTTAAACATGCTATATACAATAATAATACCAATCACATTGCTTAAAAAAGTAGATTAACTTTAATTTTTCCATAAATTAGAACTTCATTTTAACCCAAAATCAACCAAAGACAAAGCATGTAATATTTGGAGATATTAAAATGATATTTTGATATTTGTTATGTATAGAATTTATTTTGTTTTTCTATAGATAGATTTTTTTTTAAAAGATCAAGCTATTTATATTTATATATTAAGAATATATGAGCATAGAAATCATGATTTTGGCCACAGAAATGCACAAGTGTAAAAAGACAACACAAATTTCTTATCCTGAAATCTTCTGTTGTCATTGGCTTTTTAATTTCCTCCATCCAAAATATACAAATATCCATATCATATATTTTCATCACCCATACTATATCTTCCATTTCTCTAATCTCATTTCAATCTTCATTTTTATTTATTGTTCAATATGGCTGCTTCAGTTAGTGCCATTGTCTCCCTTCCATCTTCAAAATCATCTGCTGCTATTTCATCTTCAAGATCATCACTCATTTCTCAAGAAAGAGTCTCTTTCACTAAGGTATATATATATTTATCACCACCATATATTAGTTTCATATATATATATATATAGAGAGAGAGACACAGACACAGACACAGACACAGACAGACAGACAGACAGACACACACACACACACACACATTTGATGTTGGTTTTGCATGGTTTTGAATTTACTGATATGGGTTTTGCATGTTTTGTGTTTCTTGAAATGGGTTATACTTAATATTGAGTTTTGATTTGATTCATAGACTATTAGTGATAGGTAATCTACCTTAGATATATAGCTTACAAGTATGTTAATCCATTTAAGTTATGTGTGATGCTATATCTAAAGAACTAAGAAGCAACATGGCAATAGTAAACTCATAGATGATTAGAATAGTCACATTGTTAACTGTTAAGGTTCTTGTTTTCCTTAAAAGAAAACCATATGTTACTTAATTATTGAAACATACAACAATCCCCAATCCCGTCAAAGGCAGGGTATGGTTTAGGTGAGATGTAGACAACCATATCTCTACCGGGGGTAGAGAGACTGCTTCCGGTAATTATTGAAACATGATAGCATATAACTTTTTGCAGTTAATTCATGACATTTCTAAGATAAACTTATCAAGACAAACCGGGTGTATGATATTAGACTCTAATCCTTGCTAATATAAATAAGATGATGGTAGGCATCCTAAAATTTGCAGCATGATTATTAGTGTTAACAACAAAAATGACTAGTATCTTTGCATATAAGGCTGTTAACTGTATGCAATAACTACATAAATAAACTTAAGTAGCCATCCCAGTCCTACATGATATAATTGCATAATGTGAAAATGTGTCTTTTTATTTTACAACACTCTTAATTTTCTATTGTGTACATGCTTTTTTGAAATTGGGTTGTTGTCTCTTGATGTTTAGGTGCCATATTACAAAAATGTGTCAACAAGTGTTAAAACTTTATCAATTAGAGCCCAAATCACAACAGATGCTGAGGCTCCTCCAGCTGCTAAAGTAGAGAAAGTTTCAAAGAAACAAGAAGAGGGTGTGATTATAAACACATATAGGCCAAAGGAACCATATGTCGGTCGGTGCCTTCTCAACACCAAGATCACCGGTGATGATGCCCCTGGTGAAACTTGGCACATGGTCTTCACCACAGAGGGTATGTTGTGAGTCTAAGATGTCAAATTTATCATTCAAAACTGTTATCGGTCTAATTGTTATTTTCTGACTACGTGTGCCATGTTAGATCATACATCAAAGGCTAACACTAATAGGATGTATGATTTTTATACTTGAGATAGAGTAATATCAGGCCATTTGTGAATCCGGAAAGTGTTTCCCTTTGTCTGCAATAGTCGAAATGAATTTTTAATTTTGAAATTGAGGTACAACTTGAATAGATTATAATATCATGGGCTGTGTTTAGGAGGTTTATTAAACATAACTATCCAGCAAAAAAGAGTGATTTTTAGAAAGGTTCAAAGTTTATAAAATGTTTTTATATCATTTTGCAAGCTACTTGTAATGAAGATGGTTTATTTTTTGGATTGATTAGGTAAGATCCAATACAGAGAAGGACAATCCGTTGGTGTAATCCCAGACGGAATTGATCCCAAGAACGGAAAGCCACACAAACTGAGATTGTATTCCATTGCTAGCAGTGCTCTTGGTGATTTTGGAGACTCCAAAACTGTAAGTATTTAGCTATCGAGTATTTTGTAGCATAAAAAAAGTAAATAATGAAAACATTGTTACTATTATGGTGAAGAAGTTTGTTATATTTTTATGATAGTGTACATTCACATCAGATATCCTGTATGTGCCATTGTATATTTGAGTTTCTAAATTTGACATTTTGTTTAGGTTTCTCTATGTGTCAAAAGGCTTGTCTACACGAATGACCAAGGCGAGGAAGTTAAAGGAGTTTGCTCAAACTTCTTATGTAAGAACAAACATTTTTCAACATTTTGGTTACTCATCCTTCAGTTTTGTTTTTGGCTTTTGTGCGATTTTGTTTCTGAAGTCGCCTAAAATATTTTGCTTGCAATTCAGGTGACTTGAAGCCTGGAGCCGAGGTGCAAATGACCGGTCCAGTTGGAAAAGAAATGCTTATGCCAAAGGATCCTAATGCAACTGTTATCATGGTAGTGTTTCCGCTATTAATAAGACTTTCATACTCATAGTGTCCATGAAAACGTGCACATTTGACTAATCAACTATCTCAAACTTTTGATTAAAAAAAAAAAGAAGATGCTGCAGTATTCATGGCTTGTGATCCCAGATGTGTTTTCTTTGCTAATGGATTTCTACGATTGCAGCTTGCAACTGGAACCGGTATTGCTCCTTTCCGCTCATTTATGTGGAAAATGTTCTTTGAGAAGCATGAAGACTATCAGGTATACTTGACTTGAACAAAACTTGTTGACTAGTAATCAGTTGGTCAAAAATGTCTCAATTTGATTCTATAATGCAGTTTAATGGTTTGGCATGGCTCTTTTTGGGAGTTCCTACAAGTAGCTCCTTGTTATATAAAGAGGTAAAGAAAGTTACCATTTTCATCTTGCAAGATCAAAAATCAACCAAAAAAAAGTTATTCTAAATCTAAGTTGGGTTTTGTGAATCATGTAGGAATTTGAGAAAATGAAGGAGATGAAACCAGATAACCTACGCGTTGACTTTGCTGTGAGTAGAGAGCAAACTAATGAGAAGGGGGAGAAGATGTACATTCAAACCAGAATGGCCCAATACGACAGAGAGCTATGGGAGTTACTCAAGAAAGACAACACCTTTGTATATATGTGTGGGCTTAAGGGCATGGAGAAGGGAATTGATGACATTATGAGTACATTGGCTGCCGAAGAAGGTAAGAACATTCGAAAATCTTTAGAACTTCTGAAATACGGTCATTCACTATCTCTTCTTGTTTCATAATTTTCATTTTTGTCTTCGTGTCTTGTGTAGGTATCGACTGGGTAACATACAAGAAGCAATTGAAGAAAGAAGGGCAATGGAATGTGGAGGTTTACTAAGTGGTTTTGTATCTTCTTGTACAAATGCAGCCCTCTCTTTGTAGATAGGTAACTTTCTATTTTTGTAATTTGCATATTTGACTTACTTTTTCCTTCAAATTTTCTTCTTTTTGATTTCATTATAAACCAAGTCTACTGTTATGGGCTTTCCCATATATTATCTTTTTATTATGGAGGGCATGGATTATGAAAGTATACTACAATTATGAACATAAGACTCTTTGAATTGTGTTGTTTTCTTATTTGGCATGCTCTACGGTTCATGATATATCTTGCAAATTCACGACTCCATGTGTTCTATCCGAAATGACTAATGGGCAAAAATATAGACGTATATGATCGATAACTTCTGATTTGATTTCCTTTATCTAGCTCTGGATGATTGTTTCGAAGTGCATATTCAAAAGGATACGTACAGAATCGATAACGCCACTGTGTGAGAGGGCTTCAGCAACAAATGAATGTAATAATGGCAGCATATTTTTCGTTGCTTCTCACTATTTATAGGCTACGATGTAAGTGTCTTTGGTTTCATGTGATTCCAGTATCATTTTGCCATGTTACATTGAGGACACAAGTCAATGACAGAGCTACGTACTTCTTTCGTGTATTGATACATCTCTACTAGGCATTTTTAATTACATCAGTATGCTTTTTGGTACTTGTGATACATCTCTTAATTCTTAAAACATAAAATACTTGTCAAGTTTGGCAAGCAAAATCGATTGTAGGAAAAAAAAAAAAACAAGAAATCTTGAAACCACCAGTAAGTTGTATCATCTTCTACCTGATGGGCTAGCAACCTGGTTGTATGAACCGAGTTTGTAGTCAAATATGTATATTCAATCATCCCGCGAGAATCACCAAAAAAAAAATCATCTGATGTCACGAATAAAGAGTATTAACTCTCGACGCATTGTGCAGACATTATGCTAGTTATAATAATCTATTAGATGAATGACATAAAAAGAAAACTTAAGGCTGAAGGGAGTGGTACATCTTGGGGGAGGGGGGACTTGCGCCATGTGGCGTCAAGTCACACCCAAAGATGCAACCCAAAAATAGAGGGTGGTGTTCATGGCATCTTTGAAGACATCTTGCTTGAAAACATAGAAAAAAGGGGAAAGTGGGAGAGAGAGAGGGGATGAAGAAGGCATCGTCCCCAAGTCATTTGAGGAGGATTTTTTGGCCAAGAAGCCTACGGGGTGATGACCTGATGTAGCAAGCATCTTGGAGACGGAATGAGAGGAAGCCGCCAAAAATGCCGCCTCATACCCCTTAGACATAAAAAATTATGTGTATTTTAAACATGTTCATGGATGTTTATGCACATTTTGTATTCTTTTCATTTCTATTTTTCTTTTAATTACTATTCTATATGGAAGAGCATGAAAAAGTTATTTTCTCAACTAACAAAAATCCACTCAAGTAATGTTCATGGTGGTCTGTTTGTTTGTTTGATTAAACCTAAACTGATGAACATGAACAAAAATTCATGTAAGTTCAGTTCTTTGTAGGGTTAGACTTAAATGAAAGAACATAAGCAATATTTGTTCATGCTAAGATCCATATTTTGATAAGATATTTATTCATCTTATGTGTTTTGTAATTCATATAAAATACTAGACATTTATTTTTATTTTTTTCTTCAAATCATAACAAATAAAAATATCAATATTACGGATTTAAATTGTTAAAGCTGGTATTGACATGGACTACAAGACTAAAGGGAGTGAGGCGATATTACCTCTTAGTCGCCCCTTGGTAGCCCCCTAGTCGCCCCCATACAGCCCCGAGTGGCGATATGGCTGGCGTTTTTTGCCTTCCCGACAAAATTTGGTCGCCCTCTTTTGCCCTCTTTTTCCATTTTTTTCAAGCGACTTTTCCATTTTTCCATTTTTTTCAAGAAATTACATAGTGTTACGTGACGGAAGTCCCCTTAATTACAAAAATAGCCTCACTCCACTTTTTTTGGTGGACTTTCAGCATGATGAGATGGCGTCACATGACAGAAGTCCTTTTCTTTGAGTGGTCGTCTAATGTTGTTGAGCATCAGGTGAATGTGAAGAAAAAAACTGGTAACCGTGTGGCTTTCTGTGTAATTACTTCTTGAAAGTAACAATTCGTGAAAGCAATCAAAAACAAAGAACCACATGGATGATATGTATAATTTACCCTTAACAAAAATATAAATTAACTTAGAAATTCTTGACAAATGTTAATCAAGAATATCATTACATAAAATACAATTCAAAAATCCCAACATCAATGTTTTAATCTCGCGATGCTATACACTAACCAAATTATATTATAATATTATAGGATTGTGCACCGGACCTTAAGCTAGGCAAATAGTATGATCGTTGGGATTAGGCAAATAGTATGATCGTTGGGATTGAGGGTGTGGGAGAGATTCGTTAGCGATTCCCCTGAGGTAGGGCAGGTATGTGATGTTATGAGATTGTTGTCTATCGAAAATACCGAGCTCTTCCCTTTATATAGGGAGATGGCTTGAAGGGGAAGTCGAATATTTAGAGTTTATCCCTAAATGTTTAACCGGCCTCATTAATGAGGTATATCATTTCCTTGTTTATTGACATTTGTATTTATCTGTAAGATATAACCAAATCCCGGTTTATTAGGGATAGACATATGCGGATGTTTATGTGACCTCCTCAAGGAGAAAGTAGCTAATAATCCTTCGTACCACAGCTTTATGTAGTATTGAACTTCGTACCGCTGGCGATGTATATCATCAAACCCTCCAGTTTAACAATATGGGGTACAAAGGCCATGGTGTTAGACTTATACTTTGCGAAACTTCCCCGAAGTTGGAGGGGGTAATTTGAAAAAAATATATCAAAACCCTGAGTTGATTTGATGTGTAATTAAGGGGGAGGTTAGAGATAATTCAAAGTAACACGTATCTCGAGGCTGTATATCGATGGTTGGGAGGTTCAAGCAACTTGTCTAGATATACTTCAAAGGTCCGATCATTTTCTTCATTCTTCATCACACTTTTCTTTGAATAGTCTGTTCTTCCTTTGGTGGCTTCCACAGTTCGACTTAACAAGTATGAAATGATTCCTATTTATATCTGTCTTGTTCCTTGATGAGATTGACTGCACTTGTTATAGAGTTTCCTTGTCCCATGGTGTTATCGTATCAAAAGCTGAATCTATGTCTGAGATTTTTCGTCTTCTTCTATTTTCCGGTGTCTGTTTGACTTGCTTTTTGGTCGTTGCAAACTGATGGGTGTTTTTTTTAGGAAAATGCGATCGAAGAGGAAGGTTGGCGATTGGTCCGTCGTCTCAACAAGATTCGTCCCCAGAGGTGGTGGATCAATCTGGTGATACTGCGACGACGAATAAAGGAAAAATGGCGATGGGAGAATATAAGTACCCGGTAGTTTTTCTGGTATGGCCGCCCGGGTCCGATTGGAGGAAGAGATGGCCAAGGAGAGCCAAAATGAAGAGAGGAATCCGTTGGTACAGGGTTTGTAAAAGGAGTATGAATATGCCCAAGACATGCTGAAGTAGTCACATGATGTTGTGGATAGTCTTTATGATAGAGTTGCCACTTTGGAGAAGCAATTGGCAGAGAGGGATGTGACTCGCAGGGCTCTGCGTACTGGATTGGGAAGGCGTCATGATGAACTGCTAAAGAAGAATTTAGAGATTTTTCAACTTCATGAGAAGATAGAGGGCTTAACCATCAAAGTGATTCCTTTCATATGCAAGACTCTTGCTGATGGTCCTGAAGTTGTGGATTTGATAGATCATGTTATCGTGGCGTCGAAGAATCTGAGTAAGCATTTTGTCGTTCTTGCCGAAGGCTCGGTGGAGTATGTGAAAATTAAGGAAGCTGCAGAGAGGGCTATGAAAATGTTGGCCAGGTATCATACTAACTTCATTGAGGAGATAACTACGAATCCTCATGTTAGTGTTTATGATCTTCTGAATGTTAAAACCTGTCTGTATTAATGGCATAAGTGTAGACGTTTTTTGAGTAGGCCTGCGTGCTGAACGTTGGATATTGCTATGGTAATTTGATGTGTGTTTATACTTTTATCATATTATGTGTGTGTCGATGGGGGTTAATGTTGGCCTCCCATGAATGACAATTGTTGGACCCTTGTGAGTCTCATATTTTGCGAATAGGGTGTTGATAGACGTCCCCGTCAATTTCTCCCTCTTGGCAATAGGAAATAATTTAGCAGGGAGCAACCCTTATTGGTTAGAGAAAAGTTTTCTCAAAATTGAAAACTGGAAATGATAAATTGTCGTAGTTATATCAGCATTACTACGAAGTTGTGAACGTTCATTAAAATTTTAGCAGTAGAATTTACGAAGATTGGAGCTATTCCATTCTCTATCAACTAGGTCTCCATCGGGAGTTTCGAGCTTGTAGGCTCCGTTCCCAAAGACGTTTTGCACTCGGTACGGACCCTCCCATGTTGGGCCCATTTTACCTTGATATTCTACCTTGCTAGCACTATTTAGCCTGAGCACGTAGTCACCTATCTTAAATAAGGACGGGTTCACTCTTTTGTTGTAGTATTTCTCCACCTTTTTCTTATACTCAGCTTTTCTGATCGCTGCTACTTCTCGTCTTTCTTCGAGTAAGTCTAAGTCAATCCGTAGTTCCTCTGAGTTATTCTCGGTGTTCATCATTCTGTGGGTTGAAACTTGTATTTCGGCTGGCAATATGGCCTCCGTTCCAAGGGCAAGGGTTGACCTTTTGATTTAATAGGTCGGCCCGCCAATCCGAAAATATATAAATTTATATAACTTTTTTTAATAGGTCGACCCACCAACCCATTTAACTCGTCAATCCGACAACCGACAACCCATTTGACCTAAAATCAACCCACCAACCTATAAACCATATGACTTGTTTGACCCGAAATCAATCTGCCAACCCATTTGACCCGTCAACCTTAAACTCGACCCGCCAATCCGCTAACCTGGTTTTTCTCGGGTTGAAGGGTTGGGTTCGTGTTGACGAGTTGACAGGTTTGGGTTGAGATTTCCAACCCGATTTTGATATCAGGTCGGGTTTGGATTGTGTATTTTCAACTCGCTAACCCGAACCCATCAATCCGACCCGAACCCATTGACACCCCTAAATAATATACGGAGTACTATTTTAAGAAAAAAAACATTTTATTAATCCTTTTAATTATATAATTCAAAAAATAATATAAAGAGAAATAATATTTCAATTATCATGACGTTAACGTAATACAATAATTATTACAATGATTTTTATATGAAAAAAAAAAAAAATCATTTATAGATAAGTAAATCAGACAAATCCTTCGTATGATTTACCAATTTTTTACTTATAGTCTCTACCGAGATTTTTTTTTTTTTTTTTTTGATTTAAACTTTGATCATTCCTTGATTTCATCTTTATTTCTTATTAATTCTTATCTTATTAATAGAGTTGTCTCGTTTCATAATTATAATAATATTTTATATGAAAAAAGTAAACTAGTTGATGTTTTTTTTATTAGGGTTATTTTAAAATAACCGATATTTTTTTTTTTTTCTCATATATAACGGTATAACTGGATTTTATTTTTGTCCATGATCCATTATAATCATCAAGATATTATATATCTATATCTATATCTATATTATTATATAAAAATTATAGACCCCATGTTGAAAAGTTATACTTTTGGAATATGCGAAATGACTAATATACCCTCTCACCTATTTACATTATTTATCCCTTAACTCTTAAAATACATACACAACCCCTTTACATCAGTTACGTACACAACTCGCCGCCACCACCACCGCCGTAACATTGCGCAGGTACCATGCTATATATATTAATTCTCATTGAAATAAATAGTGATTATTTTGTCTTTGCATCTAGTTTTAATATAAATAAAACATACAGTAAAAATAAAAGAAAAAAAGTGTTAGAGGATGTGATTTGACCACCACAATACAAAAAGGGACGTCCTATTTATACACCCAGATAAGGACAAAATAGTTATTTGCACACCGCATATACGTACCGTTTTATATAACACTCTGCGTTTTGGTGTTGAAAACCCACCGTTTTAGATAAAACGTGACGTTTATACGGTGTGCAAATAAGACGGTGTCAGAAGAGAATGTCGGACCTCTGACACGCGCAGAGCACGACAAGTGGCATCATTAAAACTCTCCGTTTCATATAAAACGTTAAACTTAGACTTGGCGTTTTATGTAAAACGTATGGTTTCCGAAAACTATAAGTTTTATATAAAACGGTACATTATCAGAATACTGTAAGTTTCATATAAAACGGTACATTAATTGGTAACTTAACGTATGAAATAAAACTTAGAGTATTACGTACTATTAGTGTTAAAAATGGCTGGGATTCTGATGTATCTAAACTCACCGTTTTATATTATACGCGGCGTATTACACGTAATGCGACTTTTTGTCTCAGATAGATTCCTGGCAACTATCTGTCCCTATAAACTGCGACTGTATCGAATACTTTATAATAAAAACTCCCCGTTTTCACTATTTTTCACACGT